>CM076569.1:199162787-199541271 GCA_034641835.2 Pinus albicaulis
TAAGGTGTTCTTTGATGTGAAGTGAGAACACCTATTTCATATATATATTTTTTTTGGTTAAAAAAAAAAAGAAATACATACTCAAGTTTAAAATATAAATATGGTAACAACAAATACAATATTTCAATTGTGTCTTCCATAAAAAATTTCAATCTCAATTATGTATATATTATCTAAAATAATTTAACATTAAAAAAACCTTATCAATATATATATATATAGTGAGCATATATTCGGCTAACAAGATTAAATCTATGAAAGCACAAACATTTTTTTATGTTTTACACTTCGAAAAAAAATTGCACTTTGAAACATTTGATCTTTTTAATACTTGATAAATAGGAATTATTTTTTGATTTTAATTGTAAAATTTATAAATAAAAAATAAAATAGAAAAATTTAGATATATTGTGAGAGATACCACATGACATCTCTTAAGATATGTAAGTTGAAATTGATTGAGTATCAACAATTAGAATATATATATATATATATATATATATATATATATATATATATATATATATATATATATATATATATATATATATATATATATATATAAAAGTAAGTTTAACCATTAAGAAAAATTAATATAATTTCTCTAATTGGGAGTAAGGCATGTTTTTGTACAATAAATTTTATATAATGATATTCATTAGAAACCCTGTATTAATAAATGTGATTGAGTAAAACCTATAGGTGTATATCCATCACATACACAACCACATTTAATAAATGTGGTTAAAGAAAGTAATTAAGATTTTAATATTAAATTTAATACTAATATTAATATTACTAAATATGATTCACAAAAGTGAGTAAGCTTTTAATATTAGATTTAATACTAATATTAATATTAGTATTAGATTTAATATAATTAATATCAATGATGATATTTATATTAATATAATATAATATAATAATTCAATATATTAATATATAAATATTAATATCTTATTTAATAAGAAATATTATATTATTATTTATATTATTAATATAATAGTTTTATATTTAATAGTGTAATAATATAATACATTTATAAATATTATAATATAATATATTAATATTTTATAGTATATAAAATATTAATATGTAGATTAATATAATATTTTAGATATATAATTATGATTAATATTTATATTTAGATTTAATATTAATATTATATTAATAAATATATAATAATAATATATTAATAATTTTATATTATAAAATATTGTAATTATTATTATGTTGTAATTATTATTAATCATTTTAATAATAATTATTACTATATTATAATAATATGAAAATATGATGAAAATTATTAATAATAAGATAAACTTAATCGATTATTCATATTATAAATGTCAAGGATTATAAACCTAAGTGAATAATATTATAAATGCAAAGGATCAATATTAAAAACCCAAGGACTTAATCAAAACAAGGGATTAATATTATAAACCCAAGGCATCAATAACCTCAAGGAATTATTGATATGATAAACAAAAGGGATGAAAGATAAATATTATAAACCAAATATAGTAATTAGCTAAAAGAATTAATATTTTAGATTGAAGCGAAAAAACAAGGAAATTATAAACCGATGTCCTTAATATTATAAACTAAAGGCATTAATAAGCCAAAAAAAATTAAGATTAAAAATGCAATGGGTCAATATTGTAAACCCAAGGGATGACTAAAACCAACGGATCAATATTATAAACTTAAGAAATTAATAAACCCAAGGTATTATTCATATTATAAATGTAAGTGATTAATAAAACCAAGGGATATGTAACATCGCCCAAAGCATATTAACATAAAGTTCGTGATGTAACCTTGCATCAATTTCATGATTCTTTTAACTTAGCTAATTAATCACATTCTTGATAGTATAAACGTCACATCATGTAGGGAATCAACATCATGAAAATGACAAATGTGTAACCATATCATCAGACACTAATATATCCTGGGAACATCATAAGGTGAAAGCTAGAAAATGTTTAATTTGTATTAAATGCTTGTGAGGGTTATCACCACTCACTCAATGGCTTATAAGAGGGCACATTCCTTAACCATTATCATAAAATATTACAAATATTTCATCTTGAATACAAAATAACGAGTTAGAATATTTTACAATAACATGATATCATTTACCAACAAATTCTTGAACATTATATCTATGGGGTCTGTTTCCTCCAAATAATGGATCCTCCTACAACTGACATCCCTTTAATTTGCATAGAACACTACTGCATTTCCTGCCACAATGTTAGACATAATATATACTTTGCATATGTCACCATATTCCCCTCCCATTGTTGTCATCAACAAACTTTATCGTTGTAACAAATCCGCTTCCAACAATATTTTTTTCTATTTATGGAATTAATACCATTCACATATAAGAGACTTAATGTGTTTCGTCACGTTCTGAAGAATACTACCCCTCACATTCTGACGAATACTATTCTGTCAGAAATTTTCATTCAATAATTATAGTCTCTTATATTTTATTCTCAATTATTGTCAGCAACATTTCGTACTCCTTGTATTATTAGACTATTATTGAGATGTCGATGCAATTTCTAGCATAATATTATTATTATGGTGTTTATTACTAGTGACATCTACTCCTTAGGACTCTAGTTCAAAAACATATTTCCAATGAGTTTCCATTTCCATTAATTTACCACTTCACTTCCAGTGGATAATGGTAATTTATTAGTTAAGGTCCCACCCTTAACTCTTACGATATAGTTATTTTCCTAACTCACCTCTTTCCTAAGCACTATCCACAATTAATCGAATTACCACATTATTCGTTTTATTATTTGATGAGTAAACCTATCTTTTATGAAGGCTTTACATTACACACACACACACACACACACACACACACACACACACACACATATATATATCATTACACGTCTACCCTTTTGATATAAATCTATATCTACATACGAAACTTTAGTTTCGATTTGGCCTCTTTATATTTACCCATCAAAATTTGACCTTTCCTTCCATGTTGTCCCTACTAACATACGTAATTATATATTGATATACGCTTCTATTATATTTATATGCACAACGTCACTTGTCTTCAGGAGTCTCAATGTCATTAACGATGAGACAAGAGAATAAATTTAAAATGATTTCGATATTTATGAAGGTTTAATTAAACTATGGTTCCATATAGATTTTCACCAACTCTTTGAATCATAGTTTGGGTCTCAGGATCTAGTTTCATTTATTCCACAATACCTATTCCTAGCAGTCGTCACATGGCTTGTTGATTTAACCCTCCAGATATGCATTTAATCTGTTTCGTCAGTTATGTGCTACGTGGAAGGTCAAGATCTAATCCTATCTGGGCTAGGGTTTCCTTATTCCATTATGTTTTGTTGTGTCTCTATTCCACCCATTTGTCTCTGTTATGCATTTTTCTCTCGTCTTCACGAACTCTTTTGTTTTATCCTGAGATGAGGACTCAGTTTACAGTGCCGAGGTCACACTCGTAACTCTCATCAATTTTCTCAGGTAATTCGAAATTACTACACTATTTTTATACTATTGAATTACTTACAGGTCTCGGCTTTTCCATTTTGTTTTTTTTACAGTTTGAATTGATTATATTTTCACCCTTTATTTCTATAACTCATTCGATTTGTTTTCCAAGTTTGAAGTGATGGGTTTTATCCCTAGATCACTCTGCTTTCTGCACCAAGAGGTTCTAGGTCAAATTCTTATGTTGAGGTGAAAACTCGACTGGTAAATCTCTTCCGACAATGCAACGTCAAAGGCTCCTCTGTCTGTGTATTTCCCAAATATGATTCTTCCTTCACTACAATTGCACATTGGTTGGGAATTTCCCTTCTCACTTTCGAGAATCAATTTCATTTCTGGGTTTAGTTTGTCTCCTTTGAAATTTGATTTCTGAATTTACTATGTGATTATCTAATGCATTTTGGTGTAATGCACGTGAAGGAATTTCTACATGGGAACCCTTCCCTCTCCTACACGTAGAATTTCACAGGGTTTTCTCCTTACAAAAATTTCCATAATTTACAGGAAAACATGATGCCTCCATAACGTTACTTCCATTCCTCCTTATAACGTTGGTTCTTCATGAATTTCAACATTTCATTTTAGTTATGGGACTCGCTCCAATACCTTCGTTCATTTCATCAATACTCTAATTGCTATGAAGTAATTAGTTGGCATCCAATCACTTGGGTTCAACTTTTAGAGCATATTGTTGAGAAAAAATTTAAATCTCATAGGAAAGAATTTTTAACTTATTCTTAGTTAAGAAATCTTGATTTCCCTCTTGAAATCTCCCATATTTTTACTATACCATTTATTTAGTAATCTTATGAATTTTATAAATCCAATTTATTTTTACAATGATTCTACTTGCTTAGAATTTCTCGTCTGTAAGGATTTCTCTTTGTTGACTTTCAATTATTTGTATAGACAAGGGCTAATAATTTGGTTCCCTTACTTTGTATAAGAATTCTACAATTCCACGTGTCTCCATTTTAGCTCGTTAGGCCATCGAGGGTTTAAGGTAAGAAGCTTCTTGAAATTAATTAAATTCCTTTTTGATTCTTTGATTCTGCATACTCTTCCATTTACTGACTTCAATCTCTCTTTTTCTTGCAGCTTTAATCCTCCATGACTGTTAGTAAGGTAATTATCCCTTACACTTTGTGGTTATCTATACTTTCACTTTGTTTTATAGTTTGGAATCTATGCTCCAGTATTAATTTCTTGATTTATGTTATGTACAGGTACCTTCTAATAACTTATTTCGCTTGACCACTGTTGCTAGCAATTTACATGTCAAATAGTAACTTTGGATTTCCCTTTTTCAAGTTGGTTCAGTAACCTACTTGGGGATTTCTTTTATTATACCTTTGCATAATTTTCAGAGAGATTACATACTTATAATTTATGGGACAGAGTTCCCCAATTTTGTATAATTATTTGGACATAGTTTTCATTGGACAGTATATGTATATGGATATGACTCCTTTGGCTTAATATAACTCATTATAATCTAATATACTATTAATTCTAGTATTGAAGTTATGTTTTCATCCCTTATGTGATATATTCTCCAGGATTTGTGTTTCAATTCTTCTAATGATTTTCTGAATTGTTCATTGTAATTCTCACAAAATATTATGTCTTAGTCATAGTATCTAGATCTTCAATTTCTACCATAGTAGATGATTTGTTTTGAATATTCTAAATTCACATTAACTATCAGACATATTTGTTTTTCATTTTGTACTAGTTTATTTAATAGAATTTCATGGGTAGTAAAGTAAGTATAGTGTATTTATATTCTGCATAAACTGATTCTGATGGTTCACCTAACCTTAGATTTAAACCTACATCCAGGTTTAGACGTTCTGAGAGTTTGTAATCTTAAGATAATTATCTGTTCAACACTACAAATCTATGCTATATTTATTATAGACGATTCCGTTAAATGCGTAGGTGTAATAATTTACAGCAACTTATAATTTTTCCTATTATTTTCAAATACATAATATGATCTTGGACATATTTAACTTAATCTATTAACCCCTAATAAACTTCAATATTACAATACAAATACAATATAATAGAATTAAATTGTGCATACCATTTCTCGTAGACTATTTTCCACTCAACCTATGAGCTCTTTCTCCATAGCTCCCCCCAAGCAGAGATCAAACCTTCCAATAGTAGAAAACCTCTTGTCTACCCAGAAATTGCATATTTAAGCCTGATTTTCCATCATCTTGTTTCCATAACTGCGTCCAATTATTGAGGATTCTGTTTTTCTTTTTTCCTAGGCTTTCCTTTTGTTTTTTCACAAAAGTACTTTAAAACTAGCTTTTTCCTCTTTCTAGTCTTATTCCACCTCTTCCGAGTAACTTTCCTCTTCACTGAGGTACCTTTCTAGTTTTTTATCTCCATTCTAATTTTCAATATTTAACTTGTTTTCTCCAAGGATTTTTGGAGAACTGGGAAAGTCTTGGGAACCTTATCCATCCTCATGGATTTTGATTCTTGATATCCAATTTTACTCTAGTATTTGCACAATTAATTCCATTTTCAATTTATTAAATTAAACTAATAGTCCACTTTACCCTTTAGTATCGTTCAATTGTTTAATAAAAGCAAAAAAACAGGGGATATTACATATTCCCCCTCTAAAACAAAACACCTTCCTTGGTGTTGCAAAAAAAAATGTAAATTCACTTTTAAAAAAGTGATGGATATTTTTCCTTCGTATCTTCCTCTTACTCCCAAGTAGCTTCATCGGGTGCAAAGTGCCTCCACTGCACTTTCACTGTGGCCATTGTTCTGTTCCAGAGCTTAATTTCTTCCCATGCCAGGATGTGAAGTGGCTGTGGAATAAATTACCCTTCTGGTTCCACCTGTATCACATTCCAATCAATGACATGAGTAGGATCATGTACATACTTTTTTAATAATGAAACATGAAAAACATCGTGAACCTTAACGTGACTAGGTAAAGCCAACTTGTATGCTACTGGCCCCACTCTTTCCAGTACTTCAAAAGGTCCACAGTAGCGTGGTGCTAATTTTGTACAGCTACCCATGTACAAAGTAATTTTTTTGGGCTTAATCTTCAAGCAGACATGATTGCCCACATTGAATTCTCTTTTTATCTGCATAGATTTTTTTCTTGTCTTATGTTGTCTTGATATTGTGCTGAATTTTCGTTTACAGTCCTTTCCATTTCCTGCAATGCATCAGGTCCAAGTATTAAATTATCCTCTGGTTGACTCCAACTTAGAGGCGTACGACACTTTCTGCCATATAATGCTTCAAAAGGACTCATCTTGATTGAGGCTTGGTAACTATTATTGTATGAAAACTCTGCTAAATGCAAAAATTCTTCCCACTTTGTTGGTTTTTCCATCACATAAATTCTCAACATGTATTTTAAAATCTGGTTTGTTCTTTTAGTTTGTCCATTAGTTTGGGGATGGTATGTGGTGCTAAAGTTCAATTTCGTACCCATTCCCCCAAATAGAGTCTTCCAAAAAGCTGAATTAAACTTTGCATCTCTGTTTGATATGATGATTTTAGGAATACCATGTAACTTTACAATCTCTTTCATAAATACATTAGCTAGTTGATTTGTGCCAAAAGTAGATTGTATTGGTAAGAAGTGTGCAGTTTTTGTCAATGTGTCTACAACTACCATTATAGAATCATGTTGATATTTATTTCTTGGAATTCTAGTTATAAAGTCTATGGAAACTGTCTCCCACTTCCATTCTAGGATGGGTAAAGGATTCAACAATCCTATTGGATGCTGATTCCCTACCTTTATTTACTGACATTCCAAACATCTATCTAAATAATTAGCTACATCATTTTTCATACCTGGCCAGAACATATTCTTTCTCAAGGCTAAAATCAATTTCTGATACCCTGGATGTCATGCCTAGGGTCTTTTATGATACTTATCTAAAATATCACTTTTTAATTAGTTAACATTGGGGATGTATAATCTGTTTTTGTAACAAATCAGTCCCTTCTCATTTTGAGTATACCCCTCTATCTCATTTTTCTGCAATTTTTCTTGGAGTTTTTTTATAGTTTGGGTCTTGACTCATTACTTCCTGAATCAATATTTCAATGTCAAAGTTTTCATTGCTCCCAACCCTATTCAAATTTTCAAAAGTATTCTTACTCAATGCATTCCAATCTTATTTTCTTTTCCTTTGATATGTTCGATCTCCATGTCAAATTTTCTAAGGAAGTACAACCATCTATCTTGTCTAAAATTTAAATAAGGTTGTGTGAAAAAGTACAAAATTATGTGATCTGTCATTGATAAAAACTTTTTTCCTAACAAATAATGTTTCCACATCTTCAAAGCATGTATTACAACAACTAACTCTAAGTCATACACACTGTAATTTTGTTCATGTTTCTTTAATTTTCTTGACTCATATGCTATGACTGAGTTTTCTTGCAGTAACACTCCTCCTAATCCTTCTTCACAAGCATCAGTACATACAACAAATTCTTGATTTGGATCAACAACCTTTAGATTAGGAGCAGTTCTGAGTATAGTTTTAACTGTTCAAAATTATGATGACACTTTTCTGTCCACTCAAACTTCACTCCTTTTTTCTGTAGAGATGTGATAGGATATGATAAGGCTGAAAATATTTCTACAAATCTCCTAAAGTATCCTGCAATTCCCATGAAAGATCTTATGGAGGAAACATCCGTAGGCCCAGGCCAGTCCATGATATCTTGTATCTTTTCTGGGTCCACTGCTAATCCTTTTTCTCAAATTATATGGCCCAAGTACTAAATTTTATCTTTATAAAATCCACATTTTCTAAGTTTAGCATACAACTTATGTTCTCTAAGTGTTTGTAAGACAATTATGAGATGTTATTTATGTTCAACTTCATTCTTAGAATATATCATAATGTCATCAATAAATACGAGAACAAATTTGTCGAGATATTTACTTAAGACATTGTTCATTAAGCACATAAAGGTAGCAGGTGGATTAGTCAACCCAAAAGGTAAAACTACAAACTCATAGTGTATGTATCTAGTTCTGAATGCAGTTTTATTTATGTCTTCATATTTAATTCTCAGTTGATGATAATCTATCCTTAAATCAATTTTTGAAAAGACTGTGGCTCCTCTCACTTGATCAAACAAATCATCTATCTTGGGTAAAGGATATTTATTCTTGATCATCAGTTTACTTAGTTGTTAGTAGTCTATACACATTTTGAATGTACTATACTTCTTTTTATCAAATATTACTGGTGCTTCCCTTGGGGATACACTTGGTCTTATATATCCTTTGTCTAAAAACTCTTGTAGTTGTAGTTTTAACTCTAAAAAATCTGTGGTACTAATTCTGTATGGGGCTCTAGAGACTAGTGTAGCTCCTGGTATTAACTGAATTGAAAAATCAATTTCTCTTTTAGGGGATAAGTGAGGAATTTACTATGGAAATACATCCTTAAATTCTCTGATGACTGGTAAGTTTTCTACAAGTTCTTTTTCAGTTTGCTGTCCCAATTCTTCCACATGTACATCATACACTTTGTAGCCTTTTCTTTCTATCCTTTTTAATTGAAGTGTTGAAATCTATCTAATTGATATTGGTTTGGGTTTCCCTTTCACTATCACTCATTTTCCCTCACCATATTGTAACACGTCCAGTTTAAGGACATTTTTTTTTTTTTTTTTTTTAATACTTGGCTTCCATCGTTATGCACCTGGTTGTCTGAATACTCAGTTCCTTCTTAACAAACTTTATATTTAAATCCATATGCATATAGAAGTTCACTCTTACTAAAGTTCATTGACCCTCTAATATTACTCTTCTATTAGAGACATTGACCGTTCCCCCTGTATTTTTTTCAATAACCCCACCTAATACATCTATATATATATACTCAACACATAGATATTGGGTTCTATATATATATCCTATATATATATATATAATTAACAGATATAGCTAAAATGCCTTTATCAACCATATCTTTTGAGTCCTTCTACTCTACAGATATATATATAATATACCTCTTACCAAGATATTTGATCCCCATATATATATCACATATATTTATACCACATATAAAATATATGTATATATATATACGATACCTACCTTACTAATATTGTGTGACATACATATCTTCACCCTTGATTTCTATGTATAGAACACACACCTATATCTATATTTATATGTCACATATATACCTATATCGAATCTGTCCTTTGATTAATAAATATAGGATTGCTTATTAGCTTTATATGGGTTTATCATATTCCCAATGGTCTTATCATAGTTTTCTCACGGCGGTAACTCCCAAAATCTTTATATCATTTTGATAATAGGCCTAATACCGCACCTCACTTATACAACATCTAATATACCTATTTCCCGACTCCTCGTGGAAATGTCGCATGGACATAGCTCACGGTAAACCTGTGGTTGATTATGCCACGTTGACATGGAGAAGAATTATCTGCAACCGGGATTTGACTCCCAACTAAACCACGCCGTCACTTATCCCACATCATAACGCTTGGGAATTGCTTTACCATTTCGCTTTGTACATTATTGTAGTTGTATTATTATGGTTATTTTCGCCGGCGTTGATGCTACCAACCACGCGTTGTTGCGGCAATGTTTTTGGTTTCAAGTCATCATGGTTTTGGTGTGAGCCGCTCCTAACCCAGCTGGGTTGTGATACGTTTAGTACGCACCATGCGTACTGGTCACTGATGGTGGCAACAACTGAGCATGATGATCAAATAGGTCTGTTGTAGCGTGTTTTTTTTTTTTCTCTTTGACGTTTGAGGGTTTGTATGCAGGGACAGCGTGTTGCAGTGGAGATGTAAGTGCCAGGCGCCGACGGGTTCAGACCCCTTTTCAGCAAAAATATTACGTGTCATGTTTCTGATTTCGATTCATGAGGCGGTACCATAGAGTCACCTGCGACGAGCCTTTGTGTCGCTGACCACATCGGGTACAAGATAAAGCGCGGTGGTTTTCAAATCGCCTGAGGGATTTTCTAGCCTTCTTGGGCAGTGAGCTTAGGGTTTCGACTGCCCGTCCGATTTACCTCAGAAACGTCCATTCACTGTTCTCTCGGCTGGTTCCTATTTATCTCGCTCGCTTCTGTTCTGTTGCAGCTTGTTCTGGTTGTGTTGGTTTGGATCATTCACCCTTTGTTCATCAAGGAGCAGAGCCTTCCAGGTCGTTTCGAAGGTATGTGAGCCAGGGTGTAAAATTTCTATATCTATCTACCTTTTGCACTTCGTTTTGCTGTGATACGCTGAACCTAAATCTTTTACGGATTTTTCTGTGCAGCTCGCGGGGATGGATAAAACCCTTCACGCGTGGGTTTTCTTTGCAGTTGAAACGCTGAACCTGAATCACGCTTCATCCTACATCCTGACGCCAGATCGTTCTATTTCTATATGCCTGGTCGTAGCAGCCTCCCCGTCGTTGTCGTTTTGCTATTTGCTGAATATTGATCTCTGGCTTCGTTTTTTTTTCTCTGACTAATCAAATCGATCCTAGGGTGGAAGGAGAGCCCATTTTCAGTGACCCACCAGTTTTATGATTAGTACACAGAGATGTTCTCATGTAATTTATTTGTATTGGCTTTCAGTCTCGTATAATGTTGAAAACCACCCTAACAGCTAGGATAGGTATTATGGCGACATTTATATGTTTTTTTTTTCTTTTCTAACCTAGCTCAGATGTGGTGACGATCAACAGCTTACTGGCTGGTGGCATACGAGGTAGAGGCGGTCTTAATCAGCGGCGAGGTCCAGGGAAACACCAATCTTCTTCTTTTGCAGCGCCTCGGAGATTTAATGTAATACCCTCTATCACCTACCTCCTTTCACCGCGACATATGAATTCGGGATACCCTGATTTCATATCGGCTACTCGTTTCTGCGCATTCATTCCTAGTTTTCACTGTGGCATGTATTTTCTATGTGTTGTTTCCTAATTTATTTATTGTGGTCTGTGTCATTGTTTACCATATGAATAGTCTTGTGACAGATGACTTCCATCCGATATGAACAGAGTTCATAGATAGGCGCAGGCATGATGGGAAGTTACCTATTTAACGCCACTCGTCGTTTTGAGTTCTTTTCTTGATTTTCTCACATGTATATCTATCGTGCAAGAAATAGTGGAACGAGAGATTATTAACTCTCGGCATCAGTATTAATTATGGAACGAGTTGTTTGTTTTGCTCTCGGCACTTCGTCTGTTTATAACCTACCTGCAGTAGTTTCCTTTCCTGTACTTCGCTCCGTTAACTATAGAGACCCTACGTATGTCTCATTGATTCACTTTTATATACCCCTCTTTACATATATGTTCATATACGTATCCATTTCATAACTGCTTTCCTTTCTACACATATCGTTTACATATAGGTTTTGCCTTTATTTTGTCCTTGGGACATATAAAACTCATATATGTATATGGCTCATTGATAGTCACGATTAAGAAGGATCTACTAGGGTAGTGCTCGAAATTTGGTAATATATATATCAATTGGTTATTAAATTCACATATATATATAAGTAGTCAAAGGTTCAATTGATGCTATACATTAATCATAGATTTCCTGTATTGCACTAATGCTTATTCCAAGGGGTAGAGATGAAGTTAAATCAATATACTCTATCATTACTATGGGGGCTATAACCCTTCTAGAGTGTAGATTTATTTTGTGATTTAATAAGAATTCGAAATACATGTTTTAGAGTCCTTATTCGTAAATTTTATTTTCCTTTTTGAGGTATACCTATTGGTAATCCATAGTGATGGACTAAAGGAATTTAATTATAAATTTAAATCTTTTGCTATGATACTTGTCTTCAAAGATTTAGGATGGATTTTGAATTGCAATATAACCATTTATAACTGTTATATCAATAAGATAGAATAGAAGTATTTTTTTTTTCTATACAATTTTGAATGTCATATTCTAAATCTTACCTTCAGCTATTTGTATTTATACTGTGTAACTTTAGCACTGCTATAATGTTTCTCTAGAATACACATAAGCATAGAATATCACATTTGTGTCTACCGGGAACACAACAATAATTAATCATCTGTAGAGGCTAAGTAACTTCAGATTTAAACCAACCTTGGTTTAGAGATTCTGAAGTTTCTACTCTATGGACTTTCTGGTCTACAACTAAAACAAAATCTGGAAGGTGAATACCTAAGGATAGATTCTGTTAAATGTAGTACCAAAATTTCTCATTTTAATATAATTCAATTTTATATGTAGCCAATTCATACTGGAATAAGACATAGTAACAAGAATTTCAGAACATACCACAATCTGCAAAATGACCAACCTCCCAACCTTAGAGTCCTCTTTGTCTCCCAGGACTCACCCCCGAGCAGAGATCACCTCCTAGAACAGTTCAACCCCTGATCTGCTTAGGAGCAGCTTATTTAAGCTCATAATTCCCCAAAGCATGTTTCTAATTCTGCGTCCAGAATAGCAGGATGCTTTCTTTCCTGTTTAGCCTAGGCTTCCCATCATGGGATTCTTTAAAGCTGCTTTAAGCTTTTCCTCAGCTTTTCCAGCTTTTTTCTCACCTCTTCCCAACTACTCCTCTTCATTGGGAAAATTTAGATTCCTCCTCAAATCTAAATTAATTTCTTTCAAGGATTTTTGAAAGATTTTTGGGGATTTGTTGCCTTATCCATCCTCATGGATTTGGCAAGTGATCTCTAATTCTCATCTTGGTCAAAATGCACAATCATTTTATTTATTTCCTCAAATAAAATATGCAAATACATTCACACCATACTTATCCCTTAGGGTCCACCCCCTTTAGGATTTAAGTTCAATGTCTAACTTTTAAAAATTCAACACACAAATTGGGGGTGTTACATATTCCCCTTCTGAAAATAAACATCGTCCTCGGTGTTGTTATTCAACTACTAGAGTTCATTTAAAAAAAAATGGATATTTCTCCATCATTTCAGCTTCCCTTTCCCAGGTGGCTTCTTCAACAGTAAAGTGCTTCCACTGCACTTTTACTCTGGCCACTGTTCTGTTTCTCAATTCAATTTCTTCCCGCTCCAATATTTGAAGCGGTTACGCGAAAAAATCTCATACGGTTCCCACTGTACAACTTTCCAATCAACTATGTGAGAAGCATCATGCACATATCAACATTTTAGTAATGAAACATGAAACACATTATGCACTTTAACATGGGGTGGTAAGGCCAGCTTATAAGCCACTGGTCCCACCCTTTCTAAAACTTTAAAAGGCCCACAATATCTAGGAGCTAGTTTTGCACAACTTCCTGCATAAAGTGTGCTCTTTTTGGGTTTGATGCGCAAATATACATGGTCCCCCACTTTGAATTCTCGGTGCACTCTTTTCTTATCAGTATAGCTCTTCTGTCGATCTTGTGCTGTCTTTATATTTTTCTGTATTTGTTTAACAATTCTTTCCATCTCTTGTAGTGCATCGGGTCCCAACACCAGTTTATCCTCTGGTTGACTCCAGCTCAAGGGAGTACGGCACTTTCTCCCATAGAGGGCCTCAAATGGACTCATCTTAATAGAGGATTGGTAACTATTATTATAGGCAAACTCAGCTAAATGAAGATACTCTTCCCATTTTGATGGCCTATCCATCACATACATTCTCAGCATATCCTCTAAAATTTGATTTTTCCTTTCTGTTTGCCCATCAGTCTGAGGGTGATAGGCAGTACTAAAATTCAGCTTAGTACCCATTCCTGCAAACAATCCCTTCCAAAATGCTGCTGTAAACTTAGTATCTCGATCTGACACAATCACCTTGGGAACTCCATGAAGCCTTACTATCTCCTTTAGGAAAACATTTGCTACTTGAGCTGTTCCAAAGGTAGACTTTACTGGTATAAAGTGAGCAGCTTTGGTGAGAGTGTCTACTACTACCATTACAGAATCATGTTGATATTTATTCTTGGGTAATCTTGTTATAAAATCCAGGGAAACTGTGTCCCATTTCCATTCTGCAATTGGCAACGGGTTTAAAAGTCCTGCTGGATGTTGATGCTCAACCTTGACCAGTTGACATTCCATACACTTACTTAGATACTCTGCCACATCTCTCTTCATTCCTGGCCAGAACAGCTTCTTTTTCAAGGCTGTTAACATCTTCTGGTATCCTGGATGTCCTGCATAAGGTTGTTTGTGATATTCATCTAGAATTTTTCTTTTCAATGACTCTATATTTGGAATATACAACCTGTTTTTGTAATAGAACAAACCTTTCTAGTTTTTAGTGAAATCAGTTTTATCCCTTTTCTGTTGTTTCACCAAGAGGGCTTCATAGTTGGGATCTTGATTTGCTGCTTCTCCCACCATTTCCTCTATCTCCATCTGGGCACTACTCCCAATGCTGTTTAAATGTTGACAAGCATTTCTACTTAATGCATCAGCAACTTTATTTTCTTTTCCCTTGATATGTTTTATGTCCATATCAAATTCACTTAAAAAGGACAGCCATCTGGCTTGTCTTGCATTCAGGTCAGTTTGGGAAAAGAAATATTTAAGGCTAATATGATCAGTCATCAATGTGAACTTTTTCCCCAGCAGATAGTGCCTCCACATTTTTAAAGCATGAATAACAGCTGCAAATTCCAAATCATATGCACTATAATTCTGTTCATGAGTTTTCAATTTCCTAGATTCATAAGCAATAACTGAATTTTCTTGCAGTAGGACTCCTCCTAGTCCCTCTCTGCAAGCATCTGTACATACCACAAACTCTTTATCAGGATCAGCAATTTTTAATATAGGAGCTGAAATAAGTTTCTGTTTCAATTGTTCGAAACTGTTTTGACATTTCTCAGTCCACATGAACTTAACACCCTTCCTTTGTAATGAGGTTATGGGATTTGCTATAGCAGAAAATCTCTCCACAAATCTGCGATAATAGCCTGCAATTCCCATAAATGATCTTACTGCTGAGACATCAGTAGGAACTGGCCATTCTTTAATGGCTTTTACCTTTTCAGGGTCAACTGCCAACCCCTTTTCCGAAATTATATGACCCAGATATTGAATTTTATCTTTATAGAATTCACATTTACTGAACTTGGCATATAGCTGGTTTTCTTTTAACGTTTGCAACACTATTCTCAGATGTTCCTTATGTTCTTCTTCATTTTTAGAATAGACTAAGATATCATCTATGAACACCAGAACAAATTTTTCCAAATACTTATTCAACACACTGTTCATCAAACACATAAAGGTGGCAGGGGCATTCGTCAAACCAAAAGGTAGGACTACAAATTCGTAATGCCCATACCTGGTTCGAAATGTTGTTTTGCTGATGTCTTCTTCTTTAATTCTAAGCTGGTGATAACCAGTCCTTAGGTCAATCTTGGAAAAGACTGAAGCTTCTCTCACTTGATCAAAAATATCATCAATTCTAGGCAAAGGATATCTATTTTTAATGGTCAACTTATTCAGTTGCCTATAATCAATGCACATCCTGAAAGTTCCATCTTTCTTTTTCACGAACAGCACTGGTGCTCCCCAAGGAGACACACTTGGTCTTATATACCCTTTATCTAGCAGTTCCACTGTGGTGCATTTTAGGTTCCGCGGAACAAGTTGGACTCGTAGATGAGGGAATACAAGGAAAGCAGGTTGGCTCATTGCGGATCGATTGAAAAATCAATCTCTCTTTTGGGGGGAAGATGAGGGATTTCCTTGGAAAAGACTTCCTTAAATTCTCTAATGACTGGTATAGCATCCAGTAACTCTTCCTCAGTTCGTTGTTCTATTTCTTCTACATGCACTGCATAGACTTGGTATCCTTTCCTAGCTGTTCTTTTTAATTGTAAGGCTGATATTTGTCTTATCGAAATGGATCTCGGTTTCCCTTTTAGTGTAAAAGGTTTTCCTTCCTCATCCACACAATGCAGGGTTTTATCCCAGCAGTTCATCAGAGCTTTCTTCTTTTCCATCCAATCCATTCCTACTGATCCACTTAGGATCCTAGTAATATGTTCCGTTATACATTTGCCAAGCCATTTAATTGTAGTGCTGTTTTGGGCAATTTATGTGTGACTTTTCTCTTAGTTCCAGTGGCCAGCTGTACCAACCATGACTGCTGAAATTTTTCAGGTTTAATTTTACATTTTTCTACAATTCCAGAACTAATGTAACTCAAAAAAGCACCTGGATCAATCAAAACAGTAACAGGGAGGTCAGAAATCTTACCCTCCATTTCCACCATGGTTGCTTGATGTTCTGCTTGCCGATTTTCCAATGCTGCACTGATAGTTGGTATATTTCTGGCTATGTCATTTACTGTTGTTGCCTCTCGCTCTCTGTTGATCATGTGTATATTTCGATGGGGGCAGTCCCTCATCATATGGGGTTCTCCACAGCCCCAACATTTCAAAGGTTCCTTCATTCTGACTGTCCCTTCTTTTTTATTGTTCCCTTCTACTGGTTTTGACGCCACTTGGGACTGAGCAGTTTGACTTTCTTTTGGTTTATTGAATTTTTTCCTCTGATGATCTCTACCAAAATTCCTTAGATATGCTGGTTTTGGTCTTTTACACTTGAACTCACCCTTGTTCAGCCAGCTCTTCCCTTGTATAGCTTTACCTTTAAACTGCTGATAGCATAATCTTGCTTTTCTAACAGCTTCATCCATTGTCTTCGGGTTGTCAAACTCAATTTTCTCTTTGTATACAGTAGGTAAACAATTCAAAAACCTTTGAACCTTTGCTTTTTCTTCCCTTATGTAAGGAACATACCTCAGTAAATTGGTAAACTTAGTGACAAACTCATCAATAGTGAGCTGTCCTAGTCTAAGTTCATGGAATTATTTTGCTTTATCATCATAATAACGTTCATTCAAATAACGACTTTTGAACTTAGTCTGAAAATCTTCCCAAGTAATTGTTTTTTCATCAATGGCATGCACCATTTTTGTCTCTTCCCACCACAGTGTGGCTTTTCCTTGCAGCTGATACACAGCTAATCTGGCCTTCAGATTTCTCTCATATTCATATGCTTGGAAATACTTGATCATGTTCAGCAACCAAGCTTCAGCATCCTCCTCCTTCTCCCCATCATAGGAAGGAGGTTTGATCTTTCTAAATTCTCCCTGCAATTCTCTTTTCTGTTTATGTTGCTGTCTAGCAGCATCATCATCATCAAACTCATCCATCTTTCTTTTTGCGAAACCTTCGCCTTCCCCGCTGTTCCGGGAAGTTAGTTCTTTGATGAGCTTTTCCTGCTCCTTACTGGCTGATGACAACATGTCATTCTGGCTTCTCAGTTCAGCCAATTCTCGTTGCAGCCTGTGCAACATAGCCATTACCGGGGCATCGGGATCTTGAGTAGCAAACTCATCCCGCAGATCCACATAAATCCCTTCACCTTCAGCCATTTCAACTGTACACACTTACAACAAAAATTAGCAAAAGTTTATAAACTTCAAACAAACAAAATATGTAATAAGTAGTGAGCACAACATTGACAGCCCAATTTTTGTAACCGGTGCTCCGATACCATTTGTAACACCTCCAGTTTAAGGACATTTTTTTTTTTTTTTTTTTTTATATACTTGGATTCCATCGGTATGCACCTGGTTGTCTGAATACTCAGTTCCTTCTTAATAAACTTTATATTTAAATCCATATGCATATAGAAGTACCACTGGATATTCTGAATAATGAGTTCATGAATTTAACTTTAGTTCACTCTTACTAAAGTTCATTGACCCTCTAATATTACTCTTCTATTAGAGACATTGACCCCTGTATTTTTTTATAACACCACCTAATACATCTAGATATATATGCTCAACACATAGATACTGGGTTCTATATATATATATATATATCCTATATATATATATATATATATATATATATATAATTAACAGATATAGCTAAAATGCCTTTATCCACCATATCTTTTGAGTCCTTCTACTCTACAGATATATATAAAATATATCTCTTACTAAGATATTTGATCCCCATATATATCACATATATTTATACCACATATAAAATACATGTATATATATATACGGCACCTACCTTACTAATATTGTGTGACACATACACATATTCACCCTTGATTTCCATGTATAGAACACACACCTATAGCTATATTTATATGTCACATATATACATATATCGAATCTGTCCTTTGATGAATAAATATAGGATTGCTTCTTAACTTTATATGGGTTTATCATATTCCCAATGGTCTTATCATAGATGTCTCACGGCGGTAACTCACAAATCTTTATATCATTTTGATAATAGGCCTAATACCGCACCTCACTCGTACGACATCTAATATACCTACATCGGACTCCTCGTGGAAATGCCGCGTGGACATAGCTCACGGTAACCTGTGGTTGATTACGCCACGTTGACACGGATAACAAATATCTGCGACCGGGATTTGACTCCCAACTAAACCACACCGTCACTTGTCCCACATCATAACGCTTGGGGAATTGCTTTACCATTTTGATTTGTACATTATTGTAGTTGTTTTAGTATGGTTATTTTCGCCGGCGTTGATGCTACCAGTCACGGGTTGTTGCGGGCAATGCTTCCGGTTTCAAGTCATCATGGTTTTGGTGTGAGCCGCTCCTAACCCAGCTGGGTTGTGATACGCTTAGTACGCACCATGCGTACTGGTCACTGATGGTGGCAACAACTGAGCATGATGATCAAATAGGTCTGTTGTAGCGTGTTTTTTTTTCTTTTTGACGTTTGATGGTTTGTATGCAGGGACAGCGTGTTGCAGTAGAGATGTAAGTGCCAGGTGCCGGTGGGTTCAGATCCCTTTTCAGCAAAAATATTACGTGTCATGTTTCTGATTGCATTTCCGCCAGGCCCCAGTACCATGCGATCCAACCTATGCGTTTCAGTGCCTCGTTGTCGCTCATCGACCGAATCGAGTACCACTGAATCGACGCAACTGGTTTTTTTTTTCAAATCGGCTGAGGGATTTTCTACCCTTCTTGGGCAGTGAGCTTAGGGTTTCCACTTCCCGTCCGGTTTACCTCGGAAACGTCCATTCATTTCTCTCTCGGCTGGTTCCTATTTATCTCGCTCGCTTCTGTTCCGTTGCAGCTTGTTCTGGTTGTGTTGGATTGGATCATTCACCCTTTGTTCGTCAAGGCGCAGAGCCTTCCAGGTAGTTTCGAAGGTATGTGAGCCAGGGTGTAAAATTTATATATCTATCTACCTTCTGCACTTTGTTTTGCTGTGATACGCTGAACCTAAATCTTTTACGGATTGTTCTGTGCAGCTCGCGGGGATGGATAAAATCCTTCACGCGTGGGTTTTCTTTGCGGTTGAAACGCTGAACCTGAATCACGCTTCATCCTACATCCTGACGCTGGATCGTTCTATTTCTATATGCTTGGTCGTAGCAGCCTCCCCGTGGCCGTCGTTTTGCTATTTGCTGAATATTGATCTCTGGCTTCGTTTTTTTTTCTCTGACTAATCAAATCGATCCTAGGGTGGAAGGAGAGCCCATTTTCAGTGACCCACCGATTTTGGGTAGTACACGGGAAGATGTTCTTTCATGTAATTTATTTGTATTGGCTTTCGATCTCGTATATTGTTGAAAACCACCCTAACAGCTAGGATAGGTATTAGGGCGACATTTATAGGTTTTTTTTTTCTTTTCTAACCTAGCTCCGACGTGGTGATGATCAACAGCTCTTGGCCGGTGGCCTATACCCTACGTCGATTTGCTACGAGGTAGAGGTGGTTTTACTCAGCGGCGTGGTCCAGGGAAACGCCAATCTTCTTTAACCAGGCGCCTGAGAGATTTAATGTAATACCCTCACCGTCTCCTACCTCCTTTCACGCGCGCACATGAATTCGGGACACCGGTTACATCGACTACTCGTTACGCGCATTCCATTTTAGTTTTCTTTGTCTGGCATGTATGTTACATGTGTTGTTTCCTAATTTGATTGCGGTACGTGTCATCGTTTGCCATCGATTAGTCCGCAGCGAGATGACTTGTCCGTCTGTGACAGATTTCATAGATAAACGCGAGGCACGATTGAAGACCCCACCTATTTAACGCCACTCCGTCGTTTTGATTTCTTTTCTTGATTTTCTCATATGTATCACAGGTACAGGTTAGTGGAACGAGAGATTGTTAACTCTCGGCATCATTATTAATTATGGGGCAGGTTGTTGGTTTGCTCCTACAAACGTCGTTTGCTTATACCCTACCTGCAATAGTTTCCTTTTTCTGTACTTCGCTCCGTTAACTATAGAGATCATACGTATGTCTCATTGATTCACTTTTATATACCTTTTTTTTTATATATATGTGTTCATATACGTTTTCATATATACCTTTTTTTTTTTATATATGTGTTCATATATGCTTTCCTTCTTACATATATCGTTTACATATAGGTTTTGTTTTTATACTGTCCTTGGGACATATAAAACTCATATATGTATATGGCTCATTGATAGTCACGGTTAATAAGGATCTACTAGGGTAGTGCTTGAAATTTGGTAATATATATATATCAAGTGGTTTTTAAATGCACATATATATATATAAGTAGTCAAAGTTTCAATTGATGCTATACATTAATCATAGATTTCCTCTATTGCACTAATGCTTATTCCAAGGGGTAGAGATGAAGTTAAATCAATATACTCTATCATTACTATGGGGGCTATAACCCTTCTAGAGTGTAGATTTATTTTGTGATTTAATAAGAATTCGAAATACATGTTTTAGAGTCCTTATTCGTAAATTTTATTTTCCTTTTTGAGGTATACCTATTGGTAATCCATAGTGCTGGACTAAAGGAATTTAATTATAAATTTAAATCTTTTGCTATGATACTTGTCTTCAAAGATTTAGGATGGATTTCGAATTGCAATATAACCATTTATAACTGTTATATCAATCAGATAGAATAGAAGTATTTTTTTTTTCTATACAATTTTGAATGTCATATTCTAAATCTTACCTTCAGCTATTTGTATTTATACTGTGTAACTTTAGCACTGCTATAATGTTTCTCTAGAATACACATAAGCATAGAATATAACATTTGTGTCTACCGGGAACACAACAATAATTAATCATCTGTAGAGGCTAAGTAACTTCAGATTTAAACCAACCTTGGTTTAGAGATTCTGAAGTTTCTACTCTATGGAATTTCTGGTCTACAACTAAAACAAAATCTGGAAGGTGAATACCTGAGGATAGATTCTGTTAAATGTAGTACCAAAATTTCTCATTTTAATATAATTCAATTTTATATGTAACCAATTCATACTGGAATAAGACATAGTAACAAGAATTTCAGAACATACCACAATCTGCAAAATGACCAACCTCCCAACCTTAGAGTCCTCTTTGTCTCCCAGGACTCACCCCCGAGCAGAGATCACCTCCTAGAACAGTTCAACCCCTGATCTGCTTAGGAGCAGCTTATTTAAGCTCATAATTCCCCAAAGCATGTTTCTAATTCTGCGTCCAGAATAGCAGGATGCTTTCTTTCCTGTTTAGCCTAGGCTTCCCATCTTGGGATTCTTTAAAGCTACTTTAAGCTTTTCCTCAGCTTTTCCAGCTTTTTTCTCACCTCTTCCCAACTACTCCTCTTCATTGGGGAAATTTAGATTCCTCCTCAAATCTAAATAAATTTCTTTCAAGGATTTTTGAAAGATTTTTGGGGATTTATTGCCTTATCCATCCTCATGGATTTGGCAAGTGATCTCTAATTATCATCTTGGTCAAATTGCACAATCATTTTATTTATTTCCTCAAATAAAATATGCAAATACATTCACACCATACTTATCCCTTGGGGTCCACCCCCTTAGGATTTAAGTTCAAATGTCTAACTTTAAAAATTCAACACACAAATTGGGGGTGTTACACATATATAGCGTGTATTGTTTTATCTAAACAATTTAGTATGGCTTTATGTTTTTCTAACCAGTCCCTTTCTTGCTCTTCGCTAGCTAGTGATAATATTTCATTGTGGGTTTTCAGTTGCGTCATTTCTCTTTTCATTTCATATATCATGGAAAAAAATGGAGCATTGGTATCTGGTGGATTTCTTACACCACCCAGATATACATACAACTCATCCCCTTCACTCATGTTTTCAGCTGTACGATTCTACATTAATTCACTGTACACAGAAGTAAAAATTAGTGTATATTTGTTATTAAAAAAACAATTTACAACAATAAAAATTTTTGATTTTTATTTTCTGGTGTGAGCACACATTTATTCCCAGTGTTTTAACATGGGCTCTGTTACCATTTGTAACACCTCCATTCGCAACAATTTTTTTTTCTATTTATGGAATTAATACCATTCACATACAACATAATTAATGTGTTTCGTCAGATTCTAATGAATACTATCTGTCACATTCTGACGAATACTATTCTGTCAGACATTTTCTTTCAATAATTATCGTTGCTTATATTCTATTCTCAATTATTGTCAGCGACATTTCATACTCGTTGTATCATTAGACTATGATTGAGATGTCGATGCAATTTCTAGCATAATACTATTATTATGGTGTTTATTACTCCTTAGGACTATAGTTAAAAAAAAAATTTCCAATGAGTTTCCATGTCCATTAATTTACCACTTCCCTTCCAATCGATAATGGTAATTTATTAGTTAAGGTCCCACCCTTAACTCTTACACTATAATTATTTTCCTAACTCACCTCTTTCCGAAGCTCTAACCACAATTAATCAGATTACCGCATTATTCATTTTATTATTTGATGAGTAACCCTTTCTTTCTTTTATATATACCATTACACTTCTACCCTTTTTGATATAACTCTATATCTACATACGAAAATTTAGTTTCGATTTGGCCTCTTTATATTTACCCATGAGATTTGGACTTTTCCTTCCATGATGTCCCTATTAACATATGTAATTATATATTGATATACACTTCTCTTATATGTATATGCACAACGTCACTTGCCTTCAGGAGTCTCCATGTCATTAATGATGAGACAGGTCAATAAATTTAAAACGATTTCGATATTTATGAAGGTTCAATTGAACTTTGGTTCCATATGGATTTTCACCAACTCTCTGAATCATATTTAGGGTCTCGGGATATAGTTTCATTTATTCCACATTACCAATTCCTAACAGCTGTCACATGTCTCATTCAGTTGTTGATCTAACCCTCCAACTATGTGTTTAATCTCTCTCATCATTTATGTGATACGTGGAAGGTCAAGATCTAATCGTATCTGGGCTAGGGTTTCCTTATTCCATTATGTTTTGTTGTGTCTCTCTTCTGCCCATTTGTCTTTGTTACACATCTCTCTGTCAACTTCACAAAGTATTTCATTTTATCATGAGATGAGAACTCATTTTACAATGTCGAGGTCACACTCGTAACTCTCATAAATTTTCTTAGGTAATTCGAAATTACTGCATTGTTTTTAGTTTATATACTATTGAATTACTTATACTTCTCCAATTTTCCATTTTGTTTTTGTTTCAGTATGAATTGACTATATTTTCACCCTTTATTCCTATAACTCCATCGATTTGTTTTCCAATTTTGTAGTGATGGGTTTATCCCTATCACTCTGCTTTTTGCACTGAGAGATTCTGGGTCAATTTCTTATGTCGAGGTGAAAACTCGACTAGTAAATCTCTCTCGGCAACACAAAGCCAAAGGCTCCTTTGTCTTTGTATTTCCCAAATACGATTCTGTGTTGAATACCGTCACACAATGGTTGGGAATTTCCCTTCACGCTTTCCAGAATCAATTTCATTTCTGGGTTTACTTTGTCTTCTTTGAAATTCGATTTCTAAATTTACTATGTAACTATCTAGTGTTTTTGATGTAATGCAGGTGAAGGAATTTCCGCATGGGAACGCTTCCCTCTCCTATACTCAGAATTTCTCACGGTTTTCTCCTTATGACTTTTCCATAATTTACAGGTAATTGTGATGCCTTCATAACATTACTTCCATTCCTCATTATAATGTTGGTTCTTTATGCGTTTCAACATTTCATTTGAGTTATGGGACTGGCTCCAATACCTTCGTTGATTTCGTCAATACTCTCATTGCTATGAAGTAATTACTTGGCATCCAATCACTTGGGTTCAACTTTTAGAGAATATTGTTGGGAATGAATTTAAATCTTAGAGATAAGAATTTTTAACTTATTCTTAGTTAAGAAACACCGATTTCCCTCTTGAAATCTCTCAGATTTCTACTATACCATTTATTTAGTAATCTTATGAATTTTATAAATCCGATTTGTTTGTACAATGATTCTATTTGTTTAGAATTTCTCGTTTGTAAGGATTTCTCTTTGTTGACATTAAATTATTTGTACAGACAAGGGCTAATAATTTGGTTCCCTTACTTTGTACAAGAATTATACAATTCCATGTGTCTCCATTTAGCTCATTAGGCCATCAAGGGTTTAAGATAAGAATCTTCTTGAAATTAATTAAATTCTTTTTGATTCTTTGATTCCACATACTCTTCCATTTACTAACTTCAATCTCTCTTTTTCTTGCATCTTTAATTCTCCATGATTGTTAGTAAGATAATTATCCCTTACACTTTGTGGTTCTCTATACTTTCACTTTGTTTTATAGTTTGAAATCTATGCTCCAATATTAATTTTTTGATTTATGTTATGTGCGGGCACCTTTTAATAACCTATTTCACTTGACCACTGCTGCTAGAAATTTACATGTCCAATAGTAACTTTGGATTTCCCTTTTCAGGTTGGTTCAATAACATACCTGGGGATTTCTGTTATTATACCTCTGCTTAATTTTGATAGAGATTACATACTTGTAATTTATGGGACAGAGTTCCTAATTTTGTATAATTATTCGGACATAGTTTTGATTGGACAATATATGTATATGGATATGAATCCTTTGGCTTAATATAACTCAGTATAATTTAATATAGTCTTAATTCTAGTATTGAAGTTATGTTTTCATTCCTTAAGTCATATATTCTCTAGGATTCGTGTTTCAATTCTGGTAATGATTTTCTGAATTCCTCATTGTAATTCTGACAGAATATTATGTCTTAGTCATAGTATCCAGATATTCAATTCCTACCACAGTAGAAGATTTGTTTTGAATATTCTAAATTCACATTAACTATCAGGCATACTTGTTTTTCATTCTGTACTATGTTATTTAACAGAATTTCATGGGTAGTAAAGTAATTCTACACTATTTATATTCTTCATAAACTGATTCTAATGGTTCACCTAACCTCAAATTTAAACCTACATTCAAGTTTAGACGTTTTCAGACTTGGTAATCTTCAGGTAATTATTTGTGCAACACTACAGATCTATGCTATTTTCTAATGTAGTAATTCAATATTGAATAAATTCCAATGCAATGTAACATTCCAATAATTATTTCCTTTACCTCCTACAACAAAAGTGTGTATCTCAAATGTCTCAACATTAAATCCTAATGTTAAACCGAACATTATAAACCATAACATTATAAAACCAAATTATAAACCCTCACATTAAGACCCAATATTTTAACATTAATATTGAACCCTAATATTAAATTCAATATTACAAACCCTAATATTATACCTCAATTTTGTATTTTTTTTTTGTTAAGTAAAACTAATTCTATTATGTATAAAATTACTGGTACAAAACTACCACAGTGTCAGCTGTGAAAGCCTGACCACTGGGCTTGATAAGCAAGCTAGTCATAGAGAGTCTGGACCGCCTTGAATGGGAAACCGGTCCTTTTAACAGAAATTTCTTGGCTGCCCAAGTGAGGGAAACCATCCTTCAGTTCATACTTGACAAAATAACATAGAAACGAGTGCTAAAATTAACCATCAGCCTTATCAGCTGAATTTTGAGGCAAGAAAGAAAAAAATTCCTGAAGGAATTGAGCAGAAAGACCTGGAGAGATTGACAGTCACGGTTCATGAGCCGGGGACAAAGGTTCCTCGACAATATTGCATCCAAAGTAATAGCTATTTTTTTCCTTTCCTGCATTGAGTTCATCTTCCATGCCTGAGTGTTCATCCTCCTTGTTCAGCACGTTTCGGGGGGGAAGATCAGATGCAGTGGGTAAAACCATCTCGCCTGGGAAGCTCGAGACTTGAGGAGGCAGGGGAGTGATAGAGTGAGTCGGAGTAGGGTTTTGGATCTCTTCACGGAGGGTTAGAGTGATAAAAGCAGTAAGAATGGGTCGGTTCGAGGAGCATTCGAACCGAAGTTCAGCTCGCTGGGAGGTTTGCCGGATGGTGGGACACACAGTCTCATGAGAGACAGGAGGGGGAGCAATGCTGGAAGGAAAGGAAGCTGAGTGAGGGGAGGCTGGAGAAGCACCGACATTATCCTGGAGACGACCCCTTCCTCTTCCTCTGCCGCCTCGCCGGGTTTGAGACTGAACATGCTCCTCGTCAGCAGAGGAAGAACCTGAGGAAGCCCTGAGAGAATGGCGTCGAGAATTGACAAGGTCCCTGCTGATACCTCGTCGGCACCGCATTCTCTAGCGGAGTCGAGGCATGGAAACAGAAGCTGGGCGATGGAGAATAGAGCCAAAAGGACGAGCAGAGACCGAGGGAGCCCGAAAAGTGGAGTTGATGCCGCTGAGAGTTGCCAAATGAGCCCGAGCATGAGGGTCTAGGCCAGCGCAATGATCAGCCCAAACACTGTGAAGAGGAATATCGCTGTAGAGGGGACTATGAGAGAAGTAGAACCCGTGAAGAGGCTCGAAACAAGCGAGTAAGGAACAGCGCCGTCCAGTATGCGTTCTCACACTGGAGTCTGCAAAACCTGGAGGACAATCACCACGGAGAGGAGACGGAGATCCGCCACTGCAAGCACCAACATTCGAACTGACTCGAATTAATGCCATGACTAGGAGAACTGCCATATGAAGATGAGCAATGAGCCGATCAATGAAATTAACCTCCATTCGAGCTGGCGAGTAATTGCGCTCATAAATGCTGGAGCAGGGAGCCATATGGGCTTCCCATGCGAGCTCCTTTGGGAGCTGCGCAGGGACCCTTGTCCCATCAAACCACTTAAACATCTGCATCCGGAATAGAGCAGTCTTTGAGCACCTGCATGGTGCAATTATGAAGAATATCTCCATCATGGATAATGGTGAGAGGGCGATGAGTGAGATTGCTTGTGCTGTCCGTTCCAAAATTGGCCAAAAGGTCTGCGACTTTGTTGCCTTCTCGTTTGACATGAGTGAATGAGATTTCCCTATTACTTGTCAGCCAGTTGCTGATCCTTTCGATTCTAGCAGCCAAACGCCAGTTGTGGACTACCTTTGCAGAGTTGGTCCCCCATAGGAGCTGGTTGACCATATTGATAATAACGTGAGAATCTCCTTCAATGATAATTGGAAAGAAGTTGTAATGCTGAGTGAGGCAGAGACCCTGCCAGAGGCCTTCTAATTTAGCTGAGTTATTAGTATCCCAACTAATTGATCCATAGTAGATGTTTTGAATTTCTCCCTTTGAGTTTCGAAAAATGCCACCAAAACCTGCTTGACCAGGGTTTCCTCTAGAAGCTCCGTCTAAATTTAATTTGAAAACCCCATCAGGGGGTGGAGACCACTGCATAGGAGTTTGAGGGGTTGCATTGTTCCTGATAGTTGGAGTAAATACAATTTTGAGATTCCAATTTTTCCAAATGGAGATTTCTTTGGGATGTTTCGGATAATCATCTTCCTTCCAAGGTTGGAGAGCCAAAGATTCCTGGAGGTTATTATTGATGGCAGTCCAAATGGAGTCCAGAGAAGAAGCCTGATTTTTGAAAATTCGTTTGTTTCTTTCCTTCCACAGAGACCAGAAAACCAGGCCAGGAAGAAGCTGCCAGAGGGCATTAAGAAGGGAGGAAGAGTAAGGACGTTTTGGCCAAGTGCGAAGAATGTTTGTTATGTCTCCAGAGGGTTTGGTCCTTTGGCATCGAAAGATGCATTTATCCCACAAGGTGTTGGCTAAAGGGCAATGCAACATGAGATGTTGGATAGTTTCAGCACTTTGAAGGCAGTTAGGACATTGAGAAGGACCTATAAAACCCCGCTTGACCAGATTGTCCCATGTGAGGATTCTTCTATGGCTAAGGAGCCAGAGGAAGGTAGATATCTTAGGCCAAGTAATTGGATTCCAAATCAGAAGCCAGAGAGAGTCACTAGGGAGCGGAGAGGGGTACATCAGAGAGTAGGCTTCCTTCGTTGTGAAAATACCTTTCGTTGTATAACCGCACTGGAGGATGTCTGGATCTTCCGAGCACCTGATTTGTCTTCGCTAGAGCTCTTTGTTGAGAGTATCCCATTCAGTGTCTTGAGCCTGTGGCGCTATGTGATGGGAGGGCTTCCATTGCGTGAACCCGTTACGATCTGAGGACAGCCACTGATTGCAAACCTTGTCTTCTATTGTATCTCTGTTGTTTCCGAAGTTGATTTGAGAGTAAGTTTCAAGAAACTTTGGGCTTTGCTGCCAGGAATCGGACCAGAACCTAGCCAAGTTGCCATTGCGAATTTCCCAAAAACTATGTTGCTGTATGAGCATGTGGTGCTGCTTGGCTGCATTCCAGACAAGAGAGCCTGATTGCACAGGAACGAGCCTTATTAAGTCTACCGAAGATCTGTTGTTGGCATATTTAGCTGTCCAAAGCTTAGCCCAAGGAATATGTGGGTAGGAAAGCCATTTCCACCAAACACGAGCGGCCATGACCTCGTTGCTATGCATGGGGTCTCTAAGGCCAAGACCGCCTACTTTCTTGGGAGTACAAACAGTATTCCAATTGACTAGGGCCCATTTTCTATTTTGGCCAGAGGATCCCCAAAGGAATTTGCTTTGCAGAGATTTAATTTGCTTGAGAACCCATTTTGGGGCAGCTAGAACAGAAAAAAGGTAAAGGGGCATAGATTGCAGCACAACTTTGATAAGAGTGAGTCTAATGACCATGTTGAGAGCTCTGAAGATCCAAGAGGAAAGCCTAGATTCCAGTTTTTCAAGAAGCCGATTTCAGGAAGAGTGCTTGATTGCAGAATCTATAAGAGGGGCACCAAGGTATTTGTCAGGGAGAGAGGCAACATAAAAACCAAGAATGCGAGCTATATTGGCTGGAGTGAGGGGGGGAGTATTGAAGAAAAAAATATGAGATTTGGATTCATTGATGGATAACCCAGAGGCTTTAGAAAAAAGGTTGAGATTGGCTTTGAAAGAGCGCGCTTCTTGAACAGACCGATGGCCAAAAAGCATATTGTCATCAACAAATTGCTGGTGAGTGGTGACAGGGGCTCCATGAAGAGAGATGTCTCGCAAATGATGATTGCGAACCTCATTATGAATTAAACGACCAAGGCCCTCATCCATAAGGACAAAGAGGAATGGGGAGAGAGGATCCCCCTGCCTGATTCCTCTAAAAGGAAAGATAGGGGGAGAAGGAATCCCATTAATAAGAATAGAGAAAAAAAAAGAAGTAATGAGGCTCATTATCCATCTGATCCACATTTGATCGAATCCAAATGCACCTAAGATTTGTTGTATGTAATTCCAATTCAGTCTATCAAAGGCTTTGGATAGATCGATCTTGAGGAGCATACCTGGCTTCTTGCATACTTTTAAGGAGTGTATGATCTCATGAGTTAAAATTATACCATCCAGAATTTTTCGCCCTTCCACATATCCTGTCTGCTCTGGCGATATGAGAAGCGAAAGAAGCGGCTTGAGTCTATTGGAAATTACTTTGGAGATGACTTTGTAGATCACGTTACAAAGAGCAATAGGTCTGAATTTTTCCGGTTTGCTGGGCTGCTCCTCTTTTGGTACCAGCGCGATGAAGGTGGCATTGAGAGAGGGCAAGATCCAATGCATGGCTCTTGATTCCTCAACCAGTTGTCACACTTCATGTTTGATTAGATCCCAGAAATAGTGAAAGAAATTGGAAGTGAAACCGTTGGGTCCCGGAGCCTTACCATCCTTGAACTGCGCCATTGCTGCATCCACTTCCTAGGGGGAGACAGGGCAGAGAAGCATTTGATTGTGCTCAGCCGTGATCAAGTTAGGTATAAGCTGCTTGATTTGGTCTATAGCTGGCTGTCTATTGACCTGAGGTTCTTGTTGGATGCCCTTAAAATAATCCACGAGTTCCTGTTCCATATCTTCATGCTTCTCCATTCGCTCTCCTTGTTGATTGGTGATGTGGCTGATTCTGTTTTGCATTCTTCGTTGAATAGTGGAGCTGTGGAAGAATTTGGTATTTCTTTCGCCTTCCTTTAGCCAACGAATTCTTAATTTTTGGCTCCAGAGGATCTCCTCCTGTTTATATCTATCGTCCAACTGTTTTTGAAGGTCTTTCTCCTTCGAAGCAAGAGTCTCTGATCTACCTTTAGTAATGATTTCCTGTTGAACTTCATTCATTTTTTGCTCAAGGATCTTCTTTTCCAAAAATATATTCCCAAAAACGGTCTGATTCCAATTTTTGATCTAACCTTTGATGAACTTGAGTTTTTGCTGGAACTGGTACATTTTGGAGCCATTTGGTGGTTTAAAACTCCTCCATGCAGCATGTATCATGTCTTTGAAGGATGAATGAGTAAGCCAGAAGGCTTCAAATCTAAATGGCTGCTTTGGGTGAGACCCTATATCTTGCCATTGAAGCAGAATGGGCCAGTGGTCCGAGCCGGAAAGGGGTAGAATTGAGCCTGTGATGTCCCCACCCACATGTATGGTGTTGTCCGATATGAGGAATCGATCTAATTTTGAAGCAATTTTCTGGCCTCCTGCTCTTCTGTTGTTCCAAGTGAATAAACTGTTAGAGAAAGGTATATCAATGAGCCAATTGTTATTGATGAATTTTTTGAAATAGGTACATTCCGGATCGAGTCTAGACCTTCCTCCAGATTTTTCATCCATCCGAGTGATCATATTAAAATCTCCTCCAATGATCCAAAGGGGATGGGATCGATTTGAATTAAGATGCGCCAAGGTGTTTAAGAGCGCTAACTTACTAGCCTGATATTGGGGAAAATACACATTGGACAGATGCCCATGTATGTTAGTACCAATAGGATGGAAGGTAGCCTAGATGAGGTTGTGCGCTGCATGAAAATCAGCGATCATCATGGATTGTGTATCCCAGGCTATTGCAAGTCCACCTGAAAATCCAGAGGCATCCACAGCTACCGAGCTACTACTGGGCCAAGCCTTTGATAAGATTGAGCCAAGAATTTTACTGTTGCATTTAGTTTCCTGAAGAAAGAGTATTTGAGGCTTCTCTTCTTGAATCATGTTTTTAATCATCATGTACTTCCCTGGGCTGTTAAGCCCTCTTACATTCCATGAGATTAATTTCATGGGGAACTATTTGCAAGCGGTTTGAAGAACCGTGTTAGCTTGGGATAGTGCCCTGATTCCACTAGCATCTCCCCCAGCGCGATGGTGCGCTTCCATTCTGGTTTTCTACCTCTCTTCCTAGTTTCCTTCATCACTTTCAGGTTGTCCCAATGACTGCTTGGCTGAATACCCAATTTATTTTGTTGTTGAACTTTAGAAAGGGCTGCCTCTAGTGATTCTATTTATCGAGAATTGATCTTGTCAAATTATTTCTTTCTGCAAGCATCTTCTAGGCCTATGAGATCTAGTTCTCCTAGATCAAAGCCTTTTGAATATTCCTCCATGTGGGTAGACTGATTATCTTCCGGAGCATCTTTGCTGTCCTGACTGGGGTTGGAAGGACGCCCATCCAGGTCCATGAGATTAGGATCCCAAGTCACCTGCTTTTGCTTTGAGGGGGGGTTAGAGTCTGAGGGGGCTACAGATTGCGGCTCAGACTGAGAGGGCTCAGAGGTAGCAAGGTTGGGCTGAAGTGGGGGAGGGGCAGTAGGGGCTGCTGGAGTGAGAGAGGCAGGGTCAGTGTCGGTCTGAGGGTCAGAATGGGAAAGAATAGCAAAGCTATTGCTGGTGGATGGGGCAGTAGCAGAAGTGCTAGGTTTTTTCCCAGAAAGAGTGGATTTCTTGTTATTTCTTCTTCTGGAGGGAAATTTAGTGAACCCATCTGCTTCCGTTTCATCTCCGGCTTCTTGACTCCTGGCCTGAGCTATTAGAGGGTAATCTCTGAAGAGATGTCCATGGGCATGGCACCTTCTGCAATGAAAAGGAACATGTTCGTAATCTAACGGTTGAACCCATTCAAAATCATCATGAAATAAGCTTACCGCGTCTGGTAGGGCATTGTCCAGATGCATGTAGAGACATATTCGGGCATAGGAGGTATACATTCGTATCTTAGTTTCTTCTGCTATCTTTATGAACTCTCCTAACCCTCTTCCAATCTCCTGAAGTGATTCCTCATCCCAATATTCAAGTGGCAACGAGTATAGACGAATCCATACCGGTGCCCAGTTGAAATTTTCTTGGTCTGGGTTGAATCTTTCAACCCAGTTCCTGAGATATAGCCCTGCTGAGTTGAAGAAATAAGGGCCCTCATCCATTACCTTGTTTCTGTCCTCGATGCAGTTAAAAATAGCTTTGAAGAAGCCTTTCGGACCTAGTTGCAGAGTAACGTGTCCCTTGGGCTTCCATTTGGATGCTATCCACCCTTGTAAGGATTTTTCCGTTGGCCAAAACCCAATAAATTTCCCAATGAGGGCGTGATCCCTCATGTACTGAATTATGGCATTGATTCGGTGACTTGGCAAGTCAATTTTGGGTCTATCTGGAGCTATGGGCTTGCAGGGGGAAGAAGTAGCCTACGGCAGATCTGTCTGTTTTCCAGAAGTCGACTTCTGAGTTGCCTCTGTCTCCTGCTTGTTGTCAGAATCATTTTTGCTCAGATCGGGCATTCCTTCATTTTCACCATCATTTGCAGGGGGAGGCCGACTGCCGCCCCCTGTTGCAGTCGCCATACTTGTGGGCAGCGCTTCGCTGATTGAGGAGGACAGCGCCGTCAGTGCTTAACCTGGTTGCAGAGGTCGCTAGGGCTTCGACAAAGAAAGAGAACAATAAACCCTAGCAAAGTGCGCATCCCCGTCCCATCATCCCCCGCATATGGATATCCACATGAGAAACGATTACTTATTGTATATCTCAATTTTGTATTGCAACACTACGAATTTGAATAAATTATAATGAATTTAATATTCCAACAATGATTGTCTTTATTTCCTATACCAAAACTCTTATATTAAAACCTAACATTATAGACCCTTATATTATAAATCCTAATATTAAACCTTATATTATAAATCCTAATATTAAACTCAATAACGGTTGACCATTGTTGACCCAGAGTACTTGTGATTGAACATGACTATCAACTGTTGAAAAAAGTCAACCATGCTAAATATAGTCAAATATGGTTGACAAAGATTGATCATGATGACTATAGATAACTATTTAGAAATCCAAATAATTATAAACGCAAGGTATCAATATTAAACCAAGCCACATTAAACTTAAGGGATCAATAAACTGAAGGACTTAATATTAAAAATACATGATTAATATTAAACCCAACATATTTATATTATAAACCTCAAGATTAATATTAAACACAAGGATTAATACTATAGACCCAAAGTATTTATATTAAACCCAAGGATGAATACTGTAAATGAAAGAGATTAATATTAAATCCAATGGGTTATACTCCCTAAGGATCAATAAACCAAAGAGCTTAATATTAAGCACCCAAGGGATTTTAAATATTATAAACTCAAGGTATTATTAATAATATAAACCCAATGGATTAATATTATATGGTTGATATATGGTAAACATGGGGTTAACCAAGTTTGATGATGGTCAACTATTTAAACATTGACTATACTCTCATTGTTTGAAGATATTTATCTATTGTTGTTGAGTATGTTTAACTATGTGGTTCAACATGGTAGTCATGTTGACTAGTATTGACTATAATTTCCATGTTTATTACAATGTCAACTTATCAACATGTATTCATGTATATATTATTTATAGTTAAGACATTACAAATGTGTAGACTAATATATCACTAATATGAAATTAATATTATATTCTACTTTTATCAATCAATGTTATAGCAATGTTATTAATGTTATACATATTTCTTAATATTATATTAATTTCATAATAAAATATTAATAATATATTTAATATTACTTATGTACTAAGTAAATGTGTTATTAATACTCAATATTATAAAGTGTAAGAGTTTACACTTAATAAAATATTAAAACACATCATAATATTAAAATGTTAATTTAGAAATTAATAATTAATATATAATTAATAATTTTATTATTAAGTTATTAATATTAATAATGTTAATCTATTTAACTTGTATTGCCATATTTAAAATTAAAAGAAAAAAAACTTAAACCAATTAAGCTAAATTTTAATAATACATATATCTTATTAAAATATATCAATTTGAAATTATATTTCAATTTTGATTAAAAATATCACTTCAAAATTCATTTTTCAAAAGCATTTGATCTTTAACCCTATTAACTATTTTATCTTTTCTATTATTTAGAAGTAAAAAGTTTATTTAACCTATAATAACCACAAAATGGTGGAACTCAATGGTGGAGCTCACCATATGATTAATTTAATGTATATTGGACTTTCACAAAAACTACCATAGTAGGGAATTACAGCACTCCATTACAATTAAAAAGCCCCCTTTTTGAAAAGTTTCAAATCAAAAAGTATGGGACTCAACACTTTTGTTGGGTATCGTCCTTTATGAAAACATCAAGCTACACCTTGAGACCTTTAGAAATGGACGTACGAAAAATTATGTAGCTCTCTTTTGAAATAGAATGTAGGACGCACCTTTAAATGAGACCAATTAGATCAACGGTGGAAATTTCCCATGAACTTTCAAAAAGAGAAAATTGAGGTTGATAAAAATTCGAAAATAAAATTGATATATATATAGAGAGAGAACATAAAAAACATATTAGTATTACTCAGAAATAAAACATTAACATAATTTAACACAATTAGTGAATGGGGACGACATCGCTATTAAAGTGATCACGATTTTCGTAATTTGGTATTAGAACTGGTCTACTTGTAAGAACTCGGAAATATGTGAGAGATGTAAATTTTAGTTTAGATTTAAATTAAAAACTGATTTCTTGTGTGAGTCTTATGGTGTGTTTTCAACGACCGTGCTTATTTGTCCATTTGGTGAAGTTAATATGAGACCCATCAACGAATATAAAAAATCCACTGTGAGATAAAGTCACAGTCTTCATGCGTGCCAGAAAAGTGCTTGAAGATTCCAAGTTGTGCACGTTGTCATTGAATGGAATCCAGAAGAGCTACCCTGTCCTTCATCCCTATGATGCATAGTTTCATATATAGCTTGGTTCTGATGTTCAATGGAAAAATCCAAGAGTTTGAAGGGGCATATGATAGGCTGCAGGGCAACCATTGTCAGCGTTTTCTATTTATTTTGTATTTCTACATATCTTGAGGAGCAGATAGGTTGCTCTCTTCAACACTAATGATAGAGATGTTGATGAAGACGGTACCACACAATGGTCAATCCTGAATATTCAATATTTAAATGTTAAGGAATGATGTAGGAAATATTAACTCTTACTTATCTTATTTTTTTGTTTTTAATATGTGATATTCTTCATAATCGGAAATATTGGTTATTGTAATATTTATCTTAATTGTTTAGTTAAAAGATTATTTGATGTGATTCACATATCCTATCAATTAAATATATTGTATAGTTAAGATAATCTATCTTAATATAAAATTTAATCTATATAATATTGTATAATAATAATATATTGAAAATAATTTTTTAATGTAAAAGAATTACAGTTATTTAATCATACCATTTGATACATACAAAAACCTAACATAAAGAATGACATATGAAACTTTATATGTAAATTTGCAAAAGAAAATGAATATGATATAATAGAAAATATAAATTTGCAAAAGAAAATGAATATGATATAATAGAAAATATTTGTTATTGTAATTTATATATTAATTATTTAATTAAAAGATTATTAGATTTGATTCACATATTCTCTCAACTAAAGATAATTTATCTTAATATAAAATTTGATCTATAAATCTATAATATTGTACAATAATAATATATTTAGAATAATTTTTATGTAAAACAATTACAATTATTTAATCATACGATTTGATGCATACAAAAACCTAATATAAAGAATAACATATGAAACTTTAAATTTGCAAGAAAAATGCATATGATATACTTTTTTTTTATGTTTTTATTTTTTTTTTAAAGTTCAAAAACATAAATAAGAAAATTAAAATTGCTAAACTACTCACCCAAATGGGAGATGGCTAATTTTCAATTCCTAAATATAAAAATGGGATAGGCCAAACATGATGAAATACAAAAATCTTTAATGGCAATAACAAGATTGAAACTTTTTTTTATATCTAATTTAAAAGACAAAATTTCCTGCTGTCCTGTCCTCGAACGAAAACAAAGGAGTCAAATTAACGAATGAAATTTATAACGTGCGATGGCAAATCATAGGGACAACAAAGGACGCAAGAATACGACCAAGAAAGAAGAAAGCTACACATATTTGCATGTCTTCTACGTCCCTTTTACCAGCTGCTAATGTTACTCCCGACAGATAATCGTGTGTATTGTTTACTGATTCTCTCATCCAATGCTTTATAACAGAAAAGTTTAGCTGACTGAGCCTAGAATACCTTTTTCTAAGCTGTCAATTTATAAAGTAGTGATTCTGCAATGATTTACGACAACAAAGTTTGGCTGATTGCATGGACTTTACCTTTAAGAAAGGTGAACCGTATCAGGTTTGAATGACCGAAATTTGCAATGACCTAAATTTGGTAAACATTCAATCCAAGGTACTGACTTCGGTTATTTTATTTTATAAAACAAGGATTTTATTAACAGTTTTATTATTTAAAATTTGAGGATAACTTCGGTTATTTTATTTTATAAAACAAGGATTTTATTAACAGTTTTATTATTTAAAATTTGAGGATAAAGTGCAGGGTGATAAGGAATTAAAGAGAAAACTGAAATTAAGATGGGGTAAAAAGATAATAATTTTTATTTATATATTTTAATTAGTTTAAATAAAAATAAGTATTTTAAAAATAAAGGAAAATTGTTTTCGATTTTATAATAAAATTGGGTTTGACTGGTCAATTCTCAAAACATTAAGGATAAAAGTATATGTTATCTATTAAATTATTTAATTTATACTTTAATTATGTTTAAATATTCATCACACTATCAAATCTCTTTGAACTTTCAATTTACAAAAAATTATAATATTTAACAAAATTATGGTGATTTAATTGAAACCCTACACAGCAATATAAACTTGAAATACTGCACTAATAATTTTTAACAATAAAGCAATTCCAATCAGTATCTCAAGAAGTTCACAATCTTATAAAACATTATAACACCAAATTTAAATTTAAAAAGAAAATTATAAAATATAAATTATTATATTTTTTCTTTACTTTTTATTATCACATTTTATAAAATATATTTCATTAAATATGTTTTAATAATAAAATAAATATCATACTTTTAATTACTTTCTAATAATTAATAAAATATAATTATTAAACTAGAATTAAAATGTCAAATTGTCTATTATGAAAAATATTAATTTCCTATAATAAATATAGGAACATTAACATTAAGAAAAAGTATACCTATTAAATTCATAATTAGTATTCCTTATAACAACTATACTTTTATATATTAGAATTAGTATTAAAAAAATAATAATTATAAATTTAATATGCAACCTCATGATTATAACCACATTTATTATAACCATCTAATTTAAACTTAATTCACTTTTATATATACAGAGATAAAATATATTGAATATAAATTTCCGAATTGCTGATGGTATTCATGCCAAAGTGAATTAAACAAAAATGTTATATTGAGTTTTTATGAATTCTTGTGTACAAATTAACTCTAAAAATAAACTTCATCCATCAGAACTCCGTACAATCTCATGTGGCGCTTAAGACTTCTAGTTCGGCAGAGCCCAAAATCTCTTCATAGAAATGCAGTGCGAAAATTCCAAGCGATGCGGAATCTGATGGGATGTAAAGAGAAGACAAAGATCAATATTCGGTATGGACTTCAGGTTATGTAAATTGACTTCATAAAAGGACATTGTCTTTTCTTATATTGCATGTCTCTTAGAAAAAAACGCCACCTCCCGTTCAGTTTGTCCTATCCGAAAGACGATATATTGAATGGATCTGGCGGGCCTCCCTGCAAGTGTGATGCTATTGACCGAGAAGGCCAGGATGTAATTTAAGCTAAATAATACATGTACAAATGAGAGTTTAATAACTATTGTTTATAGAATTTTTAAAGAGTATTTAACTTTATTCTCATAATACCAAATATTATTTTATTGACACTTGTCTTACATTTGGAATTTTTTATTTTAATTCAAAATAAAATAATCACTAAATTAAAAATTATTATCGCTTATAATAGATAACAAACATAAGTTTAATTTTAATTAAAAATATTATTGATATTGAAAATGTATTTAACATAGATTTGACACAAGTATATATACAAAAATTAATATTTCATTTTATTTCAATATCTATGTTAAATAGTTCATGGAGTTTTGGATATAGGTGATAAGGAGTTTTGTTAGGATACTTTTTAATATCAAGTCACATGTTATTTCACTTGTTTCATATTATTTTTTTTAGTAAAAAGAAAAAGAAATACATACTCAAGAAAAAAAAAATATAAATATAATAATAACAAATAAAATATTTCAATGTGTGTCTTGGATAATTTTTTTCAATCTCAATTATGTATACATTATATAAAATAATTTAACATGGAAAAAATATTATCATTATATATATAGTAAGTATATATTCATCTAAGAAAATCAAATCTATGAAGATAGAAATATTTTTTCATGTTTTACAGTTCTAAAAAAATTGCACTTGGAAGCATTTGATCTTTTTAATACTTGATAAATGAGAAGTATTTATTGATTTTAATTGTAAGGTCAACAAATAAAAAATAAAATAGTAAAATTTAGATGTGTTGTGAGAGATACCACATGATATCTCTTTGAGATATGTAAGTTGACATTGATTATATATATATAGTTACATAAATGCAAGTTTAATCATTAAGAAAAATTAATACAATTTATGTAATTGGGAGTAAGGCATGTCTTTGTATAATAAACTTTATAGAATGATATTTATTAGAAATGAGAAAAGTGAATAGGCTTTTAATATTAAATTTAATATTAAAACTAATGTTAATGTTAATATTAATATTTGTAATAGATTTAATATAATTAATATTAATAATACTAATGGTAATATTAATATTTGCAATAGATTTAATATAATTAATATTAATAATGATATTGATATTAATATTTAATATTAATACAATATAATATAATAATTCAATATATTAATATATAGATATAAATATATTATATTATTAATACAATGTTTTATATTTAATGTTATAATAATCTATACATTTATTAGTATATTAATATTAACATATTATAAAATATTAATATGTAGACATTAGAGCCTGGTTAAACCATAGGAAGATTGGCGAAAATGTTGCATTAAAAAATATTAATAACATTAAAAATATTAATATTTCTAAGTTTAAAAAAAAAATGCGATGTGAGAAACATTTAGAGGATAAAAGAAAATTAAGATATTACAAGGAGGTCATCAACCCTACTCTAGAAGATCAAAAGCATCTCTCTCTTTTAACTAGCTCAAAGAAAAAAAATTAATAAAGCCAAGATAAGAACGCACTCTCTTCTCATGAGCTCCATAGTGAAGCATGTCGTTGCTTAGTTCCTAAAACACCATGGGTGGAAATGATCTACCATTTATGTGAGAATATGGTGGAAATTATCTACCATTTATGTGAGAATATGAACATTGAGGATGAAAATCACTTACTCTTAGAGTGCCCTACATACACCTACATTAGATCTCAGTTTCATAATATTTTTTGTAATACCGACCTTCCTAACCTTTTAACATGTCAAAATTATAGTGAGCTCATGACGCTTCTCTCCAAACCCTTTGAGCATAGGAGTACAATTTTAAAGTAAAATAAATAATTTGTTTTTTTAGGTCCAATAGACCAAAGTTTGGTCTCACTGGACGTTAACCATCATCATCATCATCAATACAAAATTTTAGATATATAATTAATATTATTCTGAATATTTATATTCAATATTAATATTATATTAATAAATATATAATAATAATAATAATAATAATAATTTTATATTATAAAATATTGTTATTATTATTATATTGTAATTACTATAATAGTATTAATCATTTTAATAATTATTATTACTATAATATAATAACATGAATTTTTTTTTAATATTATTAATAATAAGATAAACTTAATCAATTATTCATATTATAAATGCAAAGGATTATAAATCCATGGGAATAATTTCAAACCCAATGGATAAATAAATCAAAACAATCAATATTATAAACTAAAGGGATTAGTTATCCCACAGGAATAATATTGTAAATCCAAAGGATCAATATTAAAAACCCAAGGACTTAATCAAATCAAGGGATTAATATTATAAATTGTTGGACACCTAGTCCTGAATGAGTAGGTGTGGAAGACGAATCGACAAAAGGAGTCCAAGAGACCACTTGGAACATGAAACCAAGGGTCACTTAATGTATTATATATATGTATATTTATGAATTATAATGCAACTCATTCATATATTTTCCGTTGCTATCTTACCTTATCTCTTTGTGTGTATTCACCATAGCTAGTTCAACATGGTATTAGAGTAGTTGGTGAGGCCCTGGCATTTCCAGATTCTCATAGCCTCTATTTTTAGTTTTATGTCCTTGTAACTCCCTTCTACCTCTATTCTCTATCAAATCTCTGCATTTGGACATACCATCTTTTCATTCAATGTGCACTCGAATTATCTCTGTGATGATTGAAAGAACTTTTGAGTTAACATCTAGCTGAATAAATTTCATAGAGCTCTCGTTTTGCTCAGTGTTTAACTGTTGAAATGATGGACCTACAAATAGTCAGTGAGCTTGGTCAAAATTGGTGAGATTGGTCCATACCACCATTTTACGGAATGACTCCATTCTCCTCCATAACGTCGGCCCTTAACTGCTCCAACAACACCATCGGCACCCTTACCACTCCCTTTGCCTACGAACTTCACTCCTCACCTCTACTGCCCTCGGCCTTGGCCCTCCTCACCTCCCTCTGCTCTGCGCTTCGTCAAACCCCCTTTTCTCTGCGCTCCCTGAAACTCCCTTTACTCTGCGCTCCATCAAACTCCCTTTACTCTACGCTTCATCGAAATCCCTCTGCTTTGTGCTCCGTTGAACTCCCCCCGCTCTACACTATCTCTCTCCCCACTGACTCACCTTCCCTCCATGTCGACTCCTCGGCTCCCTTCCATGCTGGCTCCTTTGATCCTACTGTTCCCTTCATGGCTCCCCCAATGTCAACTTCCCTCCCTCTCCCATTCCTCCTGTCCCCTCCTGCCACTCCAGACCATACTCACCTGACGCCGCCGTATTTACCGCCCTGTTGCTCTGACACCCCCCCCCCCACCAACTCACTCCCATCCCCACGGCTCCATACACTACCCTTCCCCTTCACCTTCGTTCACCTCCCCTCCCTCCCTCTGACACTCCCACAACTCCCCATCTTCCTCATGTCGCAGCCTCTGTTGCTCCCCCCCCCACCTGCTTCGGCTCCCTCCACACTCCCCTCCTCCCACTCTCGCAGTTCGTGTCTGCCGCTGAATTCAATCCACTATTATCAACTATTCAAAAACAACATTTTCTTCCTAGCCTTTCGTGGAGTGGCTAGTCAAAGCTGCTAAAAGATACTTGCGGAAAACTGAAACTTCATTGAATGGTATGCAACATATGTGCTAAATTTTGTGCTAGTATGCTTTAAAAATTCATGGAAGCCCCTTTTCTACTGTTGGTACATATATAAATTGCATTTATGCTTTGACCTAAGTGGGTGTATATGCTTTGTACCTTTTTCAATCTGAACTGAGTGATATGAGCATGATGGTATTATGTTTGTATGGTGGGATGTTGGTGATGTTGATCTAGAGTGTATAATATATGAGTTGAGTTTTTTTTAAAGAGGATTATAAGTGGTGGAATGTTTAATGGCTCATAAGTAAAGTTTTATTTAAAAAAAAAATGATTCATAAAGAGTTGCAAATAGTTCCTGGTTTGGTTGGCTTTAAATTATGACATTTCCATTTTTCATGTATTAAGGTGTTTTGCAACATATGAGATTTGGAGAAACATGGTTGGATTTGGTGAGCAGAGCATGTTATTCAAAAGTTCAAAAACAAAAATTATACTAAAGTAGTTCCCTTCTATATTAAGCTTATTGTGGGAAACTTTTGTTCATAGAGAAGTCTTATTTGATAGAGAAAGTGACGAGAATTAATGAGGGATTAGAGTTCCTTAAAACTCTAAAACATTCCATTGATTATGATATAGTGAAAATAAGCAAGAATTGTCTATCTGATATTAAAACTTGTTTACATGATGCATTCCACAAGATTGAATTTTTGCAACTTGAGTCAGAGCTACAATAGGATGAGTTACAAAAAAAGAGTTTCCATTTTGAACTTCTTTGTGTTCAAAACATTAAGACAAAATCTCATCAACAACAAGAAACTATTCAAATCATTGAGCGCAGCACAAGAGCACATTTACACGTAGAAGCAAACATCGAGCCTGCACTTCCAAAACCCATCATCAAACCATGGGAAGAGCTTGTCCATAACAACCATAGAACAGGTCTTGGATATGAAAATGAGTTTTCCTTTCATATTCCAGACTAATCCAAGCCCATAAAATTTCTGAGTGTCGTATTTATTCATGATAGCTCACCCTCAGTAGTTCTAGTTTCTCTCCTCTTCCACAACAACAACAATAGATTGTAAAATGGAAACACTGTGATTGAGTTGTCCAAATGAAAGATCATTGTTTCGATATTCACCCATGTAAGAGCTGTGGTTGATACACCCATTCTTCACACAGATGCTTCAGAAACAAGCCTCTTGTAAAAAAAAAGATTCATCTTGAATGGATCGCTTCTTGGCAATCGACATCAACAACCAAGAAGAAGTTTAATTCATATTTCCTAACTTGTTCTAGAGTATTGAATAATATTGTAGTTGGGTTTTTTCTATCATATCACCTTGTACTTGACAGGGGGAAAATGGTGGTCATATACAAGCTTCAAAGCCACATCAAGCGAGCCTAAGCCACAACCTGTCATTCCAGATTCATATTTGTAGCGAGAGACACAACAGATCAAGCGATCATGAGCCACAACCTATCAATCCACATTCATAGTTGTAGCCAAATACACAACAGTTTAAGCGAGCCCGAGCCACAATTTTTCATTCAAGATTTAGAGTTGTATCTAGAGACACATATGCCCTTGAGCATGCCTTTGGTTGGTGTTCATACTTAAACAATATATCTTAGGTTCTTATTCTTCCTCTTGAAAGAATTAGGGACACTTCTAATAACATAAGACTTAAGCTTCTTTCTAGTTTTGGTAGAGTTCCAAGAATTCCAGAGTTCGTGGTCATCCTTAAACCATCGTAGGTTGTAGACCTCCCTTATTCTAGGTTGAAGTTCTCCCTCTTCAAAATATGAGGAGAACTTCCTTTCACAGAATAGCTCAGCTTCTTGCTAGATTTGGAACAGTTCCGGGAACTGCACTAAGAATTTTAGTGTTGGTGGTCATCCTTAAACCACCTCTTTATGCCAAAATTTTAGAGAGCTCATTCAACCTAAGTGTTGCCATGCATACTCTCTTCTTGGACTCACACATACCCCTCCAGATTAAGGTGGGGATTTTTGAACACCTAATCCTCAATGGGTAGGTGTGGAAGGCAAATGGACAAAAGGAGTCCAAGAGGCCACTTGGAATGTGAAATCAAGGGTCACATAATGTATTATATATATGCATCTTTATGAATTATAATGAAAATCATGCATATATTTTCCATATTTGTCTTATCTTATATGTTTGTGTGTATTCACCGTAGCTGAGTTCAACATAAACCCAAGGCATTAATAACCCCAAGGAGTTATCGATTTCAGAAACAAGAGGGATCAAAGATAGATATTATAAACAAAATATATTAATTAGTTGAATGAGTTAATATTATAAATTGAAGGGAGTACTATTAAAAAACCAAGGAAATAATAAACCAAGGTCATTAATATTTTAAACGCGAGGCATTAATAAGCCACAAAAAAAATTATGATTAAAAATACAATGGGTCAATATTATAAACCCAAGGGATGAATAAAAATAAGGATCAATATTATAAACTTAAGGGATTATTAAACACAAGGTATTATTAATATTATAAACGCAAGAGATTAATAGAACCAAGGGATATGTAACATCCCCCGGTAACATAGCATGAAAACACATGGAGTTAGTAAATTTTTATAGCATTTCCCAATATGTAAATTTTTAAATTACTTTCCATATTCATTCAATGATCATTACCTAAACCATAAACAATACATAAATATTTCTTCAATAAAGGAATATTAAATTACAAAAACATTAAGTGCAATACTTAGAGCATACTAACTTAAACTTCATGATGTAACCTTGCATAAATTTCATCATTATTTTAACTTTGCTAAATAATCACATTTTTTAAAGTATAAATGTCACATCATGTAGGGAATTAACATCAGAAAAATGACAGAATAGGTAACCACATCATTAGACACCGATATACCCTGGAAACATCGTAGGGTGAAAACTAGCAAATGTTTAATTGGTATTAAATGCTCATGAGGGTTCTCACCACTAACTCAATAGCTTGTAAGGGAGCACATCCCTTAACCATTATCATAAAATATTAAAAATATTATCATATTGAATTAAACATAACCTGTTAGAATCTTTTACAATAATCATGATATCATTTACCCACAAATTCTTGAACATTATATCTTTGGGGTTTGTTTCTTCTAATTAATGGATTCTCCTGTATCTGACATTTTTTTAATCTACATAGAAAACTACTGCACTTCCTCCCAAGGCATAATGTATCCTTTTCATAGGTCACCATATTCCCCTCCCATTGTTGTCATGAGCATACCTTATCATCATGATTAGATAAAGTATTAATCGACCAATAATCAATTTTTTTATTGATGCTTCAACATCTATTCATGTGCATACATAAAGAATAAACATAATATCATAATATGTCTTATTTAACAACACTACACATGCATTAGTAGATGCATATAACTATCAAGCATGTCAAATTAGTGATTATTCCCATTTGCATAGGTCCGTATTCTTTTCCAACGATTGCTTCATTTTTCCTTATTCATGTAAATGAAAACTAACACATGACTTATGGTTTTGCATGAAATACATAAAATTTAAAAATAGTTGTTAATCTTTTCTGAAAAAGGAAACTAACATAATATTGCATGCATGATCTTAAATATATAATCTACCCAAACGAAATATAACATATAGATGTTATCCTTATACATGAAAATGTATAACAATATTTCAAGAGAACTAGCCCATCAACCATCATATTAGGGCATGTAAAAAATACCCTTTCAAAAAGGAAAAAATTATTACCATAGTTAATGCATGTAATTATATAAGATTTATCGAGAAGGAGCTACTCCACAAATGTTTTCTCAACTTTTTTCTTTTATATGGAATTATGTAATATTTTCGAGAAGAATTAATATAATAGGTGATATTCTTATACATGCAATTGCATGATCTTTTCCCAAAATAACTAACATAACATAACATTTTTCTAAGGGAATTTAACATTAAATATTCATTCTTAACATGCATCCAAATTACATTTCATCCCATGAAATCTATCTCAATATTTTTCCTTTCCATGCATGGAAAATGCATTTCTTTTCATGAAATTTATCTCAATGAACTATTATTTCCATGCATGTAACACATTTTTCTTTATCTAGAATTATACCATATTTATCTATTATTTTTATGTAAATAAATACATACTTCCATTCCAAAAGGAATTTGATGCAGCAACTAATGTCTCTATGCCTAAATATTGTTATTTTTTTCACAATATTTATAGTATTTTTTGTATAAAGAGACGTACCACAATCAAGTAATATTCTTGTATGTGAATACAAATTTATTTTTCCAAAAATCCAGGAAAATAGTTATTCTTTGGTTCTACAATGTTCACATGTAACCCTTTTCAAGGAAACCACTAAGATAATTTAATTATTTTCCACAAAAATAATTCCACAAAAACTTTCCAAGAATTTCACAAAATATATATATATATATATAACCAGCATAGAACCATGGAAGTTTTCCTAGAAACTATTCTTTGCTGCACGCAAATATATATTTCCTATCCCAAGAAAGTATTCTTCTATATACCATCAGGATATTATTTTACTGGATACATATGCAATGTTCCTTTCCAAAAAATGGCCTAACATCGTAGCTACTCCTTCGTGCATGCATACACATATTTCTTCTCAAATATTTTATTAGGCATGCGATGCACATTCCATTTCTCATTATTTTCATGCATGTGAATGGAAAGTTATTTTTAAGAAAACACTGAAAAAATAAATTTTCTTTTAGTGCATGTAAAGAACATAATATAGCACAATGGTTCTAATTTTCATGCATCAAAGAACTCATTTCTTTTCCAAGAAAATATCATGAAATTTTTCTGTATCATTCCACACGTAATTGTTATATGCATCTTTATTTTCTAATAAAAATTAGCAAAAATTACTTCTCTTTTAACTCTTTTAACCCCTCAATCTAATGAGGCTCTCGACACAGTGTTGTACGTTGAAACAATGATCTCTTCCACATTTCTTTATCTAATGGTGGCCAAGGAGAAGATGAGAAATCTTCCGCTGAGCTCCTCATATGATTGGGCATTTACATAATGCCTCTAAGAAAATCAATTACCCACGATAAAACAACAATAAAGGTAGCCATAAAGCATGTCATTTTGAGTAAGAAGATACAAATGGGCTTCCCACATATCTCAAGTATTGATATCATACAAAGAATAAGAAATGTCATATCCTTTCTCCCCATTGAATATAGTAAATCGGTCAACGTGATGAGCCCACGTTAGTTTTAAAATGGATTAAGTATTTCTCAAAAATTGAACTCTTTGGGTGCATAGACTTCCTGAGCTAATATGTAGCTTTAGTCAGGCTCTTGTAATTCATCATCTTGTCCTAGTTTCATTGGAAATGCAAAAACTCTTTCCTCATATGCGACCCCAGCGAGATAAGGACCTCTACAATGACTTATTTTTTCAAAGAGCCCCAAAACCCTCATCACAAGAATAATGACACTCTCCTTCTCCTGAATAATTTAGCTTTTAACAAATCATGGTAGTGCTAAAACATTTGAAAACCCTAACGAATTCTTAGCTAACAATCGATTAAGATAAATGTTATTTTTATTTGTAAATATATGATTTTACGAGGATTTTACAGTAGGGATATCTAATACTCCCCACCTTAAAGAGAACACCATCCTCAGTTTGTTCATCTCTCGCTGGAACTTTAACGTTTACTCTAAACAACCCAAAATGGGACACTTCCCCTTTAAAATGAATGATTTAATTTCTAAGAAATACCAATAAGAAAAAATAATAACATTTTATCAATAATCATAAGCATTTAGAGCTACAAAAATATGTAATTTCTACTTTCCATTACATAGCCATTATTTGATTTTTCAAAAATAAAATAAAAAATTGTATACCAAGTTATCGTTACTTACCAATTACTCTTGGTGTTGGGAAAAATACTGAGAGGGGGGGTGAATCAGTATTTACTACATGTTCAAAACATTTTACTTTTTCACTCTCTAAAACCCATACGCTACTTTCCTTTAGTAAACTTGCGTATACACGCGGATATCCTTCATACAACTCGCGTATTAGCAGAGATATAAATATGCAGATATTTATTAACTTAGTTCTTTGCAATATTCATTCATCTGATGTTAACTTAGCAGTAAACATGTGTAGTAACAACATAATAAACCATCACACAAGCATCACACATGAACACCAGGATTTTTAGGTGGAAACCCAAGTCGGGAGAAAACCACCGCTGCAGTTGCTCAGCCTTCAATATTTTATTATAGAGAAAACATCTTACAACATATGTCATCTTTATGAGTGAGACTCCCTCACAAGGTCTTTATGACCCACTGCGCTCATTGACCTCTCACGGAAGGAGCTCTAACCCCGACTCGTTTACCCGACCTCTCTGGAAGGCTCCAACCCACGACTCGTTTACCAACCTCTCCTGGAAGGGAGCTACGACCCCCTGATCTCGTTTACCAGCCTCACCTGGAAGGGAGCTACAACCCCCTGACTGAAGGCTACAATCCTCTGCACCTCTATGGACCACGTTTCATCAATTTTCACACTGGATCCAAAGCTTCCTTTAGGACACAACTTGCAGGCCACGTTTCATCATATTTTCAGACTGGACCCACTCCATACTTTTAAGCACAGTCAAACATGAAACTAATACATATAACTCACTGACAGATATCTGTAAACTAGCAAAACAGATCAGACTTTTCTTACCACAGACTTCAGCAAACCCTAGTTTGCATACGCGCTTTCCTTTCACTGATGTCGCGTATATCTGTGCTTCTAAAACCATCAACTTGACATATACCTACTGCCTAAATTTGAACATATTTTACTACCCTCTGTGGCTTTCACTTCATACATCCCGCGTATATACGCGCTTCCTCTCGCAATGGGAACCAGCGTATGGTTCTTGAGACATATAGGTCATTTACCACAATTCTTGAGTGAGATACATCACCTGATTTTTACCCTTTGCTTGATGAGATGTTCGCCTCATCACAGATCTAATCACTCCATAAACAGATCTAGCAAATACAGATACATTTCAGATCTAGATATCCCTCTTCATCATTTCTTCATAGGTGCATCATAGATTCAGATCTATCATCAAACCTTTACCCTTTCCATACAGATATACTTCACAGAGAAGTATTCATTCAAGCTCAGACATCTTGCTCCCACACACATCATTTGCACAATGAATTTCTTCTCCTTATATAGTTTTACCCTTTTTCAATACCATGAGCCAAAACAATACCATGAGCCCAAAACTACATTACTTCCGATGGTATTCCTGGACGGGGTCATTCAGATGAATCATTACCCAATACAATGGGTCAATACCATGGTGGTTACCCTTGGTTTTGCACTTTATGAGCGCTTTTTCCCATACGCGACTTTGCACATTGTTTCCCGCGTGCATACGCGACTTCTCCTAGGCAAATCCGCGTATGACTTGAGACATACTCTTTTTATCATAGATCTAGCACATACTAAATTTCTTTCTTCATTCCCTTCTGTACTCACTGTAGATACATCAGATTTTCATCTTTAAGCAGGTTCATCAAGACATATTCTATCAAGCACAACTTCATTAAGTAAGTTTCCATCATCTTCATCAAGTGGGTTTCCATTCAAGGACAACACTCAGCATCATATTGCTAACAAACATCATTTCATATTAGATTTACATCATTTACCAAGTCCATCAGGTCAAGAATAAATTCATCAGGTGGATTGCCATCAAGGACAACACAAGTCAACAATCTCATGTCTTCATCTTCATTCAGTGGGTTGCCATCAAGGAAAACACTCTGCATCATATTGCCAACAATATCCCCCTTTGGACTTGATGGCAACCACGATGGTGTTTGGTTACCACAATAGATAGGTACAATGAAACCATGTCACTCTCCCCATTTTTGACACCATTCTTTCTCTTCATTCAAACACCATGTCACTCTCCCCCTTTGACATCAAGGGCAAAGGGCGGATCAACACCAACATACTCTCCCCCTTTTCTTCTCATGTAGAAGAAGCGTTCTGCAGATCTGATGTATACTGAAGTGACCAAGCTCCCCCTGAGTTCATGCTGAATCTTGAAACATATTTTTCAATGAAGTACATGACTCTATGGCATTCCTATCACCAATGACTCATACTTACATAAAAGATTCATCAAGTGGTTTTCATATGAGGCCTCAACTACCCAATAAAGTAGGTGTCCAAAGGTTGACTCATTCACCAACCAAGTGGGTTTAAAGTTTTCAAGTCCTTACATATTGAATATTACAATTTTCATCATAGGTCTCAACAAGACCTTTTCATCAAATTACAAATATGACCATTTATGACCAATACCAGAAAGACTTCAAAGAACAAATTTCAGAATCATCATAATGCCAACAATGCATTATACTCAGCAAAGCTAATGCTTCCCTTGAAACTGTGCATCCAAGCATCCTTTCCATATGACTAAGGCTCCCCCTTAGTTTGTGCATCCTGAACACTTTCACCAAAAAATCATCAAGGCATCTTTATCAAAACATTAGAAATGGGAATTATGAGAAACGGAGACACCACGGAGATGCGATCAATGCTCCGAGACACCAAGCGACCCTTTGTAATTTTGTGCTAAAAGAAAGCTAACCCTAAGCAATCTTTTCGATTTAACTTAGGACATATGGCGGTTTCTGTACATGAACGTATATCATTATATTCAAGCCACGCGTGTCAATACCATCTTCACGGTTATCATGATTTTTCTTTTATTTAACGAGAGAATACTCGACACGTCTTAGATATAAGGCAACTACCATTAGGCCAGAGGTTTGGAATAAGTATCGACCTTGTTCTTTGGATGGAGGGAACATACTCAACTTCACCTTTTGCTCAAGCACTTGTTCCGTCAAAGTGATACTTGGTGAATGTCTTCGGTCCTTGAATACGTCATGATTCTTTGAGAGATCTTGATGGCACTTGTATCATCACACATAATGGAGATAGGAGTTGTACATTTGATTTGAAAATCTTGCAAGGTTTGCATCATCCATAGGAGTTGAGTGCAACAAGATGCGGCAGCTACATACTCTGCTTCAGCTGTTGATAAGGAAATAGAATTTTGCTTCTTGCTGAACCAAGATACTAACCGGGGCCCCATGTAAAATCCACCACCACTAGTGCTTTTCTAATCATCAACATTTCCAGCCCAATCTGCATCAGTGTAAGCATGAAGAGTGAGATCAGCATTCTTTGGATACCATAGTCCAAAGTCTTGAGTTCTTTGCAGATATTTGAATATTCTTTTGACAACCTGAAGATGAGACTCTTTTGGATTAACTTGGAATTGTCCCATAATCCCAACTGCATGCATAATGTTTGGTCTAGTCCCAGTGAGATAAAGTAGAATTCCTATCATAGATTTGTATTCTGGTTGATTCACCGTGGGAGAATCATCATGAGAACTGAGATTACATCCGGTTATCATTGGTGTACTTACAGTTTTGCACTCTTCCATGCCATACTTCTTCAGAATTTGCTTAAGGTATTTTTCTTGTGATAAGAATATACCATCTGTAGTTTGATGCACTTGCAAGCCAAGAAAGAATGTTAGTTCCCCAAGTAAAGACATTTCAAATTCTTGCTGCATGACAGAAGCAAATTTATGACTCATAGATTCTTCATTACTTCCAAAAATGATATCATCAACATATACAACCACAATCAAAAGTTTATCATTTTCAATTTTTGTGTATAAGTTGCTATCAGCAGACCCCTTTGAAAATCCTTGTTGATGAAGATATTTGTCAAGACGATAAAACCATGCCCTTGGAGCTTGTTTGAGACCATATAGAGCCTTTTTAAGTCTACAAACAAGATTTTCATCATTTCCCAAAATGAATCCTTCCGGTTGTTCTATATATACTTCTTCTTCTAGATCACCATTAAGAAAAACAGATTTAACATCCATTTGATAAACTTTGATTTGTTGATAACTTGAAAAAGCAAGAAACATTCTTATGGCTTCAAGTCTAGCTACAGGAGCAAAAGTTTCTTCAAAATCTATACCTTCTTGTTGAGTATACCCTTTGCAAACCAGTCTAGCTTTGTTTCTTACAACATCCCCATTCTCATTTAACTTGTTCTTGAAAATCCATTTAGTTCCAATGACATTTTTATCATGTGGTCTTGGTACCAAATCCCAAGTGTCATTCTTTTCAATTTGATCAAGCTCTTCATCCATGGCTTGCCTCCAACATTCATCTCTGCTAGCTTGATTGACATTGAGTGGTTCAATTGTGGATAGAAGTGCCAGATGACTAGAAGATCCCACAAGAGTTCTCCTTGTTCGTACACTTGATTCCTTGTCTCCCAAAATTTGAGATTCAGGATGATTCTTTTGAACGTATCTGGATGGAGCTTTTTCAGATAGATCATTTTCAGGTTCTTCATTGGATTCATTGTCTACATCATTTATACTTACAGGAAATAAGTCACCATCATCTTCTTTTGTTGTTTGTTTTTCTTCTTTAGGGGCTGCAGGAGATTCATCAATAACAACATCAATACATTCAACAATCTTTCGAAGCCTTTCATTATAACACCTGTATGCTTTGCTTGAAGATGGGTAACCAAGAAATATTCCTTTATCCGATCTAGGTTCAAACTTGCCAAGCTTTTCATCATTATTTTTGATAAAACATTTTCTTCCAAAAACTCTAAAATGCTTTACAGTGGGAGATTTTCCATACCAGAGTTCATATGGAGTTTTATCACTGTTTACCCGAACATGTGCTTTGTTGTGAATGTTTGCTGCTGTATGAGTTGCTTCTGCCCAGAAAGTGTCAGGTGTTCCAGTGTCATTAAGCATAGCTCTAGCCATTTGTTGAATTGTTGTATTCATTCTTTCTACTACGCCATTTTGTTGTGGAGTGCCAGCTACATAGAATTGTCTTTTTATGCCATGTTGTTCACAAAATTCAAGAAATTCATTTGATGTATATTCTCCACCTCGATCAGATCTAAGACACTTGATTTTTAGATCCAATTCATTTTCAACCAGTGCTTTGAAGCTCTGAAATTTTTCAAATTCTTCATCTTTGTGTTTCATGAACCCGATCCAACACATTCTAGAGTAATCATCAATAAATAAGATATAGTATTCTTCCCCTCGTAGTGACTTTTTCCTCATAGGTCCACATAAGTCAGTATGAATGAGTTCAAGAGGCTTACTTGATGATCCTTCTTTGGCATTAAATCGTACTCTGGTCTGCTTACCGATTTGACAAGATTTGCATATGATGCTTTCTGGTAGATTAATATTGGGAAGATCACGAACAGCTTGAAGTCTGCTTGCTTTGTTGATTTGAGAGAAGCTCAGATGCCCCATCCTTCTATGCCATAGCCAATTTTCTGAAGACTTGCTCAAGTAACATTGATCTTTGTAGTTTTTCAGTACATACAGGTTGCTTGGATTTCTTTTCCCTTTTATAATAATTTTACCTGTATCAAGATCACGAACCACACATTCTTTTGAACTAAAAACAACCTCTGTTCCTTGATCACACATTTGACTTACACTTAACAGATTATGCCTTAATCCATCCACATACATGACATCTTTAGCCTTCACCTTTTCTTTTAGAAACACTGACCCTTTTCCTTTAATTATAGCAGGAGTATCATTTCCAAATGTAACTTTCTTTTCCTTTTCTAGAGCATTATATGAAAGAAGTTTTCTTTTGTCACCTGTCATGTGTCTTGAGCACCCACTATCAATGTACCATTGATTTTCTTCACCTTCCGCAAATAATGCTATCCCACAATTTTCAACCGGTATTTCTTTCTCTTTCCACACTTTAGAGCTTGAGGGAACATGTTCTTTTGGCTGGACCTTGCTCCTGCATTCAGATTCTTCATGACCAAAGTTATTGCAATAAGTAAATTCAACTTCGTTTTGAAGAGGAGAAAAGTTGTTATAGGTGTTCTTCTTTGGTTCAATATTCATCCCTTTATTTCTTGCTTCTCTTGTCATGATGGTTTTATATGCAACACATTGAACAGCTTTATGACCAAAATTGTGACATGAGAAACATTGTCCATTGAAGTAGAAATTTCTGTGATCATGAAATCTTCTATTAGAAGTTACTTGTTGGTTGTAGCCTCTTTGAAAGATCTTCCTGTTAGTGTTTGAATTGAGATGATCATTCTTTACCTGTAAAGATCCTTTGTTCCCTTGCTGAGTGGCTAAATGTAGTGAACCAGCTGTGGCTACTTTTAAAAAATTTTGTGCTGAAGTCCGGGAAGATTCCCCAGTATATCCAAGACCTGTTTTTATAAGAGGAGACCGTTTTACCTTGATAATCTCATCTAAGGTTTTTGAACCTTTAGCAAATCTAAGATTGAGAGATTTCACTTTCTCATTATCTTTCCTTAGACTTACTACTTCACACTCCAATTCCTCAATGCGTTTTTCTCTTGCTTCACGCTGATTTTCAAGAGTCTCTATGATTATGTTCTTTTCTTCTATGCTTACCTTGAGTTGAGTGTTTTCTTCAAGAAAATTATTGTCTTCTAGAGTATCCACAAAAGTATCCTTTTCTTCTCTAGATTCTAGTTCACATTCTTTCATGATTGCCCATACTTTTGCACCAAGATTTTGCAGATAAGTTTTTGTTCGTACCTTCCAAAATATTAGATTGCTTTCATTGAATAGAGGTGGCTTTATAGACATTGCTCCTTCATGACTTCCCATTGCGACGGATCTCCTTCAAGCGATCAAGCTTCTGCAGAAGGACCTCGCTCCGATACCAATTGTTGGGAAAAATAATGAGAGGGGGGGGGTGAATCAATATTTACTGCATGTTCAAAACGTTTTACTTTTTCACTCTCTAAAACCCATACGCTACTTTCCTTTAGTAAACTCGCATATACACGCGGATATCCTTCATACAACTCGCGTATTAGGAGAGATCTAAATATGCAGATATTTATTAACTTAGTTCTTTGCAATATTCATTCATCTGATGTTAACTTAGCAGTAAACATGTGTAGTAACAACAGAATAAACCATCACACAAGCATCACACATGAACACCAGGATTTTTAGGTGGAAACCCAAGTCGGGAGAAAACCACCGCTGCAGTTGCTCAGCCTTCAATATTTTATTATAGAGAAAACATCTTACAACATATGTGCTGGCGCAGACTTGACCAGTACGCAGGCACCCACCTGCGCTCGTTTACCAGCCTCTTCTGGAAGGGAGCTCCAACCCCCTGACTCGTTTACCAGCCTCTCCTGGAAGGGAGCTACGACCCCCTGCTCTCGTTTACCAGCCTCACCTGGAAGGGAGCTACAACCCCCTGACTGAAGGCTGCAACCCTCAACACCTCTATGGACCACGTTTCATCAATTTTCACACTGGATCCAAAGCATCCTTTAGGACACCACTTGCAGGCCACGTTTCATCATATTTTTAGACTGGACCCACTCCATACTTTTAAGCACAGTCAAACATGAAACTGATACATATAACTCACTGACAGATATCAGTAAACCAGCAGAACAAATCAGACATTTCTTACCACAGCCTTCATCAAACCCTAGTTTTCATACGCGCTTTCCTTTCACTGATGTCGCGTATATACGCGCTTTCGCTCACATCAACCAGCGTATACCTCTGCACAAATTTCAGAACAGATTTTACTACCCATGCGCGCTTTCACTTCATACATCCTGCGTATATACGCGCTTCCTCTGCGGTGAACTAGCGTATGGTTCTTCAGACATATAGGTCATTGCAATTCTTCAGAACAGATACATTACACAGATTTTTACCCTTTGCTTCAGACAGATGTTCGCCTCATCTCAGATCAGATCATTCCATAAACAGATCTATCAGATACAAATACATTCCAGATCTAGATTCCCTTCTTCATCATTTCTTCATTGGTGCATCATGCATTCAGATCTATCATTCAACTGTAACCCTTTCCATTCAGATATACTTCAGAGAGAAGCATTCATTCAAGCTCAGACATCTTGCTCCCACACTCATGATTTGCACAATGAATTTCTTCTCTTTATATAGGTTTACCCTTTTTCAATACCATGAGCCAAAACCACATTACTTCCGATGGTATTCCTGGACGGGGTCATTTAGACGAATCATTACCTAATACAATGGGTCAATACCATGGTGGTTACCCCTGGTTTTGCACTTTTTGAGCGCTTTTTCCCATACGCGACTTGGCACGTTGTTTCCCGCGTGCATACGCGACTTCTCCTAGGCAAATCCGCGTATGCCTTGAGACATACTCTTTTTATCATAGATCTAGCACATACTGAATTTCTTTCTTCATTTCCTTCTGTACTCACTGTAGATACATCAGATTTACTTCTTTAAACAGGTTCATCAAGACATATTCTATCAAGCACAACTTCATCAAGTTAGTTGCCATCATCTTCATCAGGTGGGTTGCCATTCAAGGACAACACTCAGCATCATATTGCTAACAAACATCATTTCATATCAGATTTACATCATTTACCAAGTCCATTAGTTCAAGACAAACTTCATCAGGTGGTTTGCCATCAAGGACAACACATGTCAACTGTCTCATGTCTTCATCTTCATTCAGTGGGTTGCCATCAAGGACAACACTTTGCATCATATTGCCAACACTTGGAAATCACTGTTTCCTTACATAAAAATTTCAATTGCAAGTGGTTAATATCCTCCACATAAATCACCTTGTAATTTATGATTAACAAATAAAACATAATCACATTAGTCACAACATTTTCAATCAAACTAAATAATTTTAACCATCAATTATTTATTTATGTCATGTGATATTTTAATCACAGTACTTACACAAGCACTTAGGGAGCACCAAACTTCTAATAATTAAAAAAATAAATAATTGTAACATGTTCACACCCTCTTAGCCCCTGCTAAAGACTTCCACACAGAAATTCTAAAAATTCAGAGAGCACATATATCTCTAATCATCGAAATGATCAATAACTGCATCAAGCGCAAACAAGCTTAGAAACTTTTAAAGACATTCACAAGATTGGTAATACAATAAAGGAATTACACTTCCAATAATTTCTTACCAAGCATTAGGTTCCTTTCTTGTCAATATGTACATAAAGGTATTTCTCAATCATATAGAAAATACATTTTTAATAAAAATTATGACTAATTAGTTAACTTGTTCTTCTATGCGAACCACAATGGCATAAGAATTCTTCTCCCAACAAATTGGAATTTGTTTCCACAACTAGATCAAGCCATTTTCACATTTTGGAAATGATATGATAGAGGACATACCAAGTCATGTCTAGAATTCCACTGCCTAAACAACTCGATAATTCCATTTACCACACAGGGTCCAATACAAGATTCCTATTGGCAGCGTCCTGCCTATTCCTCAAACAAAATATCGTTTATGAGGAATTGTGGGCCTTCTCTAACGAGCTCTGAAATCAACAAAGTTTCCTCAATATTTTTCCCCTCTTCACCATATTGGCCAAATATTTTCCCTTAATCGGATCATCTACTATATGGAGTGTAAATCATGGAATAAATCACCATAAACCTCTTTGAACACGTAACCACCATCAACCTGAGGCATCATGGCCTTTCACAAATATCCACAATTGTATCACATGTGAAATTTTCTTTTAACACCCTTTTCCACTATAATTTACATAACTGGCCATATGCACATTGTCATTAAAGAAAAAGGAACATTTATGTACATCATGCATTCATACTTGACCCTTAGCATGGCTCTCAAAATATGTGAAAGTAAACTGTCAGGAATACATAACTTACATCACATGCCATACTTGTAATATTCATTTCAAAATAACCATCATGCAATTTAGAAAAACATTACCATATTTTGTATATCATAAGGTTATACATTATAATTTGCAGTTGCAAATCACATTGCAACGTTTTACCTTTCCCGGGTCCTTATGTTTCCACTAAGATACCTCTACTTAATCACATCAACAACCTTAGATACCATTATTTTTAATAAAATCACACCTTCTACGAAATACCGCTATGCACAAAACATTCATCAAGTACATTCAAGATGAATTTCACTTTCACATGGATCTATGTTATCAATATTTCAACATAATAAAATGTATTGGTCCTCTTGCTCTTAATAAACCACCTTTATGTATTAAACATGATGTAACTAGTAAAGATACATCGTCCAAATGTTAAAACAAATTTTCCATAAAGTAATTTTTCAAAAACAACAATTAATGAAACAATACTTTAATCATTAACATTCCCATAGTTTCTAAATCGTGCAACATGTAATTCTATTTATGCATATGCATATAATCAACAATAATTAATGTATACCAACTAACATCAACATCAAATAATCAATTGGTAGAGTTGTTAAGTACAAACAAACAAGTTAATCAACATGATCTCATTACTACTATCATTAAAATGAGGAAACCATCAAATCAACCTCTTTAATGACACTACTGTATCATAATCCAAGTTCTTTATCACGTTCAAGAACTTTTAGTCATAGGTATGCATGGTTAGAATAGTATTCACTTTTGCAGTCATTCTATTTTTCTTGCATGTGCATAAATATTAAACACAACTTTATTCATTAAACGACATTCATTTATCATAAATGTGTAAGTGTTAATAAATGTTAGGGTAACAATCCAAACATTCCCTATTTCCATAGCTTTCCATTACCAACGAAATAACATATGAAATAAATACCATAATAACTTGTTTATAATTTGTAGTAAGATTTAATCAAACAAATTAATCAATATAAGTTTTCATAGTTAGTATTGCAAAACCAACTAATCAATTCTACCAACCATCATAAATTCAACCTTGATAGGACTCAGTCACCTTCTATCCATTACATTCAATTCTTAGCACTTGAATCATTGTTTATTTTAACATATAAAGGGGTTCATTCAATGTATTTCAGTACATTCTATTCTCCTCTTCAAGGATAACCTCCCCCCTGACCTTTTGCATTCATGCATTCATTCTAGTGCATTATAACTTTTGTCATGCTCATTAAATGTATTGTTGATATTTTCATAAATCTAAAGGTTGGTAATAAATTATCACTTTCAATAGTGAGTTCTCAAGATTATTTAGAGGTGCAATAGAGGTTTTATTGTCTTTTACCTTCATCTCGAATCAAATACCATGAGAACCATTTACATCAAATTGTATTAATTTATACTTTTCAATGTGATTATACAAATGCATCATAAATCTCAAGTCAAAAGTATTCTATTTCATATATCATGATGTAGTTTGTGAGAATCATACTTAAGTTGATTACCACTATTATCATACCCTTACTTAATTTTTTCTACCCAATTCTTAAAAGGCACCAGTGCTGCAACCTTCAACTCTAATATCACTTGTAAATCCCTTGGTAATCTCGAATGAAATTTCATGGAGTTAGAAATTTTTTACAGCATTTGCCAACATGTAACTTTTTGAATTACTTTCCATATTACTTCAATGACCATAAGATAAACCTGTTGACAATTGAAAATGTGTCGCTAATAGTAAGGGGATATCCCTAGTGCATAATCCCAATTAGACTCTACACCATTCGATTTAGGGATGCCATTCATTATGTAGGCCCGTTTTCCATTAAATTGGTGAAGATGGTTTTCGGATGGTGAGGGGACTTGCTGTAATGGAAAATTCACAGATGTTGAATGAGGAAAAGTTAGTGTTTGATGAATTCCCTGTGAAAAATAATACAATGAATATCAAAGTGGAATTTAAAGCATGAAACTTACAAAAAGAATTGTTAGAAAAAATTTACCAATATCATACTTATAACAAGATTCACTTAACAAATAAGAAATAGTTCATGATGGCTAAGAATTTCATTTATAATCTATTCACATTCCAATAAATATTAATGTAACACCCCGAATTTATGTGATTGCATTTTAAAGTTAGATACTTGAACTTTACATCCTAAGGGGAGTGGACCCCAAAGGATAATTATATTTGTGAATGTAATTAAACATTTGATTGAGGAAATGAATAAAGTATTATGGTGCAAATTGACCAAAAATGAGATGATGAGATCACTTGCTAAATCTGTGAGGATGGATGAGGCAAATATTTCCCCACAATCTTTCAAAAATCCTTGAAAGATAGTAAGTTTTAAATTTAGATTTTTGAGGAAAAATCTGAATTTCCCCAATGATGAGGAGAGTAGTTGGGAAGAGGTAAAAAGCTGGAAAAGCTGAGGAAAAGCATAAAACAGCTTTAAAGAATCCCTAAGTGGGAAGCCTAGGCAAACAGGAAGAAAAACATCCTGAGATTCTGGACGCAGAATTAGAAACATGCTTTGGGGAACAATAGCTTAAATAAGTTTCTCTTGTACAGATTAGGGGTTAATCTGCTACAGGAGGTGATCTCAGCTCGGGGGTGAGTTATGGGAGACAAAAGAACTCTAAGGTTGGGAGGTTGGTCTATTGCACAAGTGGTATGTCTCTGAAAACAAAACTTGTCTTATTGTTTTCTATAGTATGAATTGGCTACATATAAAAACAAATTTATTCTAGGTTTGTTCCTATTACTAGTCTACATTTAATAGGATGTAGTTCCCAGGCAGAAACATGGTCATCCTGTATAGTTGTAGAAGAAAGACCTGTAAAGTGGAATTCCACAGAGTGTTTAGACCAGGGTGGGTCTAAATCTGAGGAAATCTTGTTTTGTTCATGAAGCACTGTGGAATTGTATTTAATCTGCTTCTGTTTCTAAGTAAAATTTTATATCAGCTATCATAGAGAGAAATGAAATTTCTATAGTACACTAGAACAATAGCAGGTTATCAGTTATAAATTATACTGTCTATGAAGGAACAGAAGGAGAAACTCAACAGACTGACCTCAGGTTCAGTCGAATACTTCATTATATTTGCAGAAAATCAAATTATCTTAGACAACAAAGACAGTCCATAAGCCTTACTCTAAGTACATGAAAGTAGTAGATATTCATAAGCAAATGAATAGGAAAAAGAACCAGACAATAGTCTCATGGACTTATTCAAATCTTATATTACTGAGAATTAATACATAGAAGACAGAAATTATGAGCAAGCAATTGAGAAGCCTAGGAGTAAGAAGTAAATAAATTGCACCATTCTACACATTAGCATTTATTTAACCAATATTTCCTTGACTATGAGGAAGGCAGAAATAGTTCAAATCCCATTACCAGTTCTTTATAATTCAGCTGTCATCAGACATACATATCGATACTAGCTGTAACTAATTACAAGAACATGAGAAGAAACTGGAGAATAGATTTATGCTTGTATACCTTTGAAAAAGGAGAAATTATAACTCATAGACTTTCAGACATACTAATCATCTATGGATACACAGGATTGGTCTCACAAATATTCAGTGAGCTGTTCATAGGTTAGACAGTCAGGTATAAGACCCGTTCAATGTAACCAGGAGCAGAGGCAACTGTAAGTACATTATAAATATCCAAGTATAGACTCTACATAGGAATGAGTCAACAAAATACATCAAAGGAATAGACAAATAGCATGTATAACAACCTGTAAATTTTGATGTATGCACTTAAGTAAATCTGGAATGTCAGTAGCATTTCCAGAAAATAAAATAGATTCTGATAAGAAAATTCCACAAAGCCAAACGCCATGGTCTGAAATTATACTCATTATGTATATTGTCTCTGTACATTTAAAATGGTGGCAGAGTAATTAAAAATTCAACCTACGAAAATAAGAAGTGTACAATGGTCCAAAATTTCAAACGAAATACTGAGCCTATTAGGCTGGGGTACAAAAATCGAAACCCCCATCTCACAGAACGAATTTAGACAGCGCCATCCAAGGATGACCACGCAAATAAATTGGAAAAAAAAACCCTGACTCGAAGAGTGGGTTACGTTCTGTATGCAACCTTGCACAACATCACCACAGAAGCAGTGGTTCGACGCTTAAGAGATAATACGTCAGGAGAGTGTGGAGTACTAAAAAGGTATGCTTTTGATGATTATTTCAATGGCTTTTTAATAGAATTTGTGAACCTTTTGTATCATGAATTTGGAAAGTAATAAGGAACTATAACAAAACATATGAGAATTGATGTGCATAACTTAGCCACTGATAATGGTTATTTTCTATACAGGAAAAGGAGAAAACGAAGAGTTGCCGCTCCAAAGGAAAGGACAAAGTGGAGATAACTGCTGTCTCTCTGGACGAGAACCGAATGAAAACATAGGGAAACAGATCAAAGTAAATCGGCTCGGGAAAGAAGGAGAGGACACCAGCTCAGCGCAACAGAAAAGACAGGATGAAGAGTTAACAGTTTGGCGAATCCCTCAGGATCGAAGATCCTGAGGGATCGCTGCTTTATTTATCTAGTTGCTTGGACATCTCCGCCATCGTCTTTATAAAAAGAGACAGCACTGTTAGGGATAGATAAGAGAGAGATAGGATACGTTTTATGTAATCTTCTGTAAGACATCAGCTTTGGTTATTAAGTTTTGTTGAAGACTGGTTTGATGTATTTTTGATCAATGCATTAATAAAGGCTTGGTGATTATTCCATCTTCGCGTCTGCATTAACTTAAAGCGGTGTATCCTTGGAGGCTAAGGGCCCGGCCCCGAAGGACACTTGCTTCTATACCATTACAGCTTCACTTCTGTGTGGTTTGTGTATTCTCGTTATTTGATCATTTGATATGCTTTACAAGTTTATATGATATGCTCTGGTCAAGTTTGAATCATTGAAGTTTCTACAGATAGAATTGTATGTTGACTCTGTATCAATTTATTTATCCTTTCAAGAGTTAATCGCACATTCTTACTGTTATATTACAGAGCTGTTATACTAAAACATTCGTGTGGTGTGCGTTCCTAATTTATCAGTACTGTTCTATAATTCATTCGTTGTTATTGCTGTTCCATTAGTGTGATCTGTGTGAATCGCCTTTAGAGTGACAGAATGTTCTTTAATTGCAAAGAGTGTATAGATTGAGTTTGGTTATAACCCGCGGGACTTAGTTATTCAATTGCTGTTCCATTCTAGAGTTGCTGTTCGATTTCAGAATTACTGTTTAATCCTTTATTCGCTTTGCTGTTCCATTTACTTGCAGTTGTTGGTTTGTTGTGAGAGATGATCTAAGGCTGTAGTGAGCAGTAGCAGTCACTGTCTAGCTCCCAGGCTCGTGATCTATGCTCTAGTTCCTTTTCCATCAGTTTCTGAAGGGATGGGTTATCATTGCCGAACCCTTGACCGATAAGTTATTGAGTTTTCTGAGTGTGTGATTTATTTCTTTAAAGTAATTTGATTTCAGTTAAGCATCCGTTTACTCTTGTATTTCTTAAGCACTGTACTACTAGCATTACTCTGACAAATGAGCCTCGGATTGAGTCACTCTTTGTAATGACAAAATGCTCTCGGTTGACATATTAATGTGAGGTAATTAGAGGTGAAAGAGACCCTTTTTATAGCTCTACATTTTGGCGCCGTTGCCGGGGAAAGAGTGAAGCCATTTGTCTGTTTCAGAGTGGTGTACAAGCCTGCTAGGGAGGAGTTGGATCCTAAAAACGGAAGGTAAGAACCTACGTGCAGAGCATGTAAAAGACCTGCTCACTATCCACTTTCCTAACAGATTTGTTTTTGCTTGTTTGAATAGAAGTTGGTAGTTTATTTTTGAGTGCATGACTAAGCAGAAAAGACCAGAAAAGAATATCAAACCCTCATCCAAACCTGAAAAAGCTAAGGGGCCGGTGACCCTTGGCCGAACGACCTTCATAGACGAAATCTATAAGAAAAAAGAGTCTCAGCCATCAGTAGGTTTCAAGAAAAACACTTCTAAACCGCCTACTAGTTCCCTTCAGGCCACAGGATCACCATCTGTAGCCTGTGCTGAGGTGCATAGTCAAACTGAGGAGCAGGACTTTCAAGAAGTTGAAAATTCCACTCCAGAATTATTACAGGAAGGGAACTCTAGCAACTTTTGTGAAGGAGAAGGAGAAACAGGGGAAATCAAGGAAACAAAATCTCCTCTTGAAACAAATCAGCCATTAGATAGCCCAGATAAAGGAAGTGCTGCGAAAGTCATTGTTGAAGAGATTCAATCTCCTCAAACACCTGGTATTCCCATTATTCCAGATAAAGGAAGCGCTATTAAAAAGATCCCTGTCAAGACCGTTCCCACCCAACCTAGGAATACCCTCCTAGATATCCCAGAAGGTTACTGGCATATATTCGATCCCATGGCTCAAAACCAACCAAATGCTCAAAACCAGCCAAACACTCAAACCTCTACATTACAATATCCTATAGTGGATTCTGCAGCAAATGCACCCATGAAAGCTATCCCTCTTCAGCATATCCCTACATTTCACGGACTCACATCGGAAGATCCAGATGCATTCCTATTCGAATTCGATGTGTTATGTCGGGGGTACGATTACACCACCGATCCCCAAAAATTGAAATTATTTCCCTCTACATTAAAAGGGGCTGCTTTAAGATGGTTTATGGGGTTAGGTGGCGGGGTTATCAACAATTGGGATCAAATGAAAGAATCCTTCTTAAAGAAATATCAGGATTATTGTAGGTCTAGAGAATTAAAAGACGAAATATTTCAAATGACAGCCAGACCAAATGAAACACTAGAAGAGTATGTGGAACGTTTTCAGTACAACCTACAAAGATCTCCTTATGCATCGCTACCTTTACCTGATAATGTGTTAAAAACTGCATTAATGAGGGGTATGAAGGAACAATGGATTGAAACATTAAACATTATGGGCAAAGGGGATATTTATCAAGAGAGTTTTGCTGACATTATTGATTTGTGTATCAGGAGTTCGAGAGGCAGCACAAGAATAAAACCGACAGAATACGATCGGTTTGCCAGAGATAACAAAGTATCAACAGAAGGAGTAACACGCGCAGAAATTGGAAATTTATTAGAAAATTTTAAAACTGATATTATGGGGACACTAACTACACAACTTGATATGGTGCAGGCTAAACAGAAGCAGCTGGAGGCAGAACAGAATATGGCAATCTTCTGCCCCCGATGCATAAAGAAACATAGCCACAAGGAGTGTCCATTAGATAAAGTCCAAACATGCGCCATCTGTACAAAAGATCACCTTACGGAGAGCTGCCCCTCACTTCCTGGATTGAAAGCGGTATATAAGGAAGCAGAAGAAGAACCAGAATCGGTGAATTCGATCAACCAGCACCGCCAGTGGCAGCCAAGACAACCTGGTATGTTTCCGAACCCAACCTCTTTCTTTCAAAACCCACAGTATAATGCTCAACAATATGGTATGTGGCAAAATCAATCTCAAACTCCATTTACAAACTGGTCACCACAATCATTTCCTTCTTCAAATCCATGGCTGAATCAAACAAGCCAAACTGGTTGGCCGAATTTCCCTTACACTCCACCATATTGGCAAAATGGCCCGTATCCTTCACAATGGGCTCCCTCTACTTCACAAAGTTCACCCTGGAAGACAAGCTGGAAAAGACCAATGTACCACCCAGCTGGAACTATTCCGCTCCCTCAACCTACTTTTCCAGCTCTACAACAAAATCCCCAGTCTAACTTGAGGCCGCAACTCCCAGCCCAACCCGATCCCAATCCAAACAACAGGCAGGTCCAATCTATTCAAATCATAGAATCACCAGAAACAGGACCTGACTTAAGGGAGTGCAGTGACCTTCAGTTAAGATCCGGACGTATCATTGAAACTGAGGGAGATAAAACAATTCACATTGAAGATCAGTTACCCAGAGAACATCAGTCACAACAAGAGGATGTAAATAAGCAACAAACTCATAATCAAGCAACCACATCCTCTCCTCCGTTCCCAGAACGATTAGCCATACCTCGAACCATACAATATCCTGACTTTGACATTCTGGGAGAATTACAAAATCTCTACATAAAGATTCCATTCCTCCAAGCCATTCAAGACATTCCCATATACGCCAAAACTATAAAAGAATTGTGCATAAAGAAACCAAGGAGGAATATAACAAATAATCCAAGAGTCCAAGTAGTCGGAACTTTATCTGATCTATTGTCCGGAAAAGAAACACCCCTTAAATATGAAGACCCCGGGAACCCAATTATAACTGTTCAAATTTATGGTCAGACCCTGTCTAATGCCTTAGTTGATCTAGGGGCTGCAATTAATATTTTAACAACCACAACTTGCCAAAATCTCGGCATTACATCTGTAGAACCCACCTCTACTCTGTTAGAATTGGCTGACCGATCCGTGGTTAGACCAGAGGGCACTCTACATGATGTCATGGTCTCTGTAGAATCCTGGGAGTATCCAACTGATTTCCTGATAATTAATCCAAAAACCCGACTTGATGGACACCCGCTAATTTTAGGTAGACCTTGGCTCGCTACTGCCGATGCCTACATTGGCTGTCGGCAGGGAAATATGACCATAACCAGAGGACCAAATAGCAAAAATTTAGTTCTATATCCTCCAACGCAGCCAAGTGTCACAATGATTAAAACTAATAAACACCCTGTATCATACCTTACCGATAACATCAGATCTCCATTAACTATACAAGAGGCACTCGATTTCAAAGATCAAACAGAAGACGATGCCATTAATAATTTCATTACTCAAACTGAACCTCGCACACAGTGTCACATGATAGAAGCAACATTTGATAATGAATTGGAAGAAGATCCCCTGAAAGATATTCATGACCAAGCGATACCTGTTACTCCTGTTGCAAATAGTAAAACTGTGGAAATTGCACCGGGGAAAACTTTAAACATCAATGCTAATCTCACACCTGAACAAGAAACAAAGCTCATCCATCTGCTAACAAAATATCAAGAAGCATTTGCATGGGACTACCCTGATATGAAAGGAATCGATCCCCAGTTATGTACACACCACATTTATATAGAAAAGGATGCCAGACCTGTGCGTCAGCCGCAAAGGAGACTTAATCCCCATCTAAAAGATGTCGTAAAAACTGAACTTCAGAAGCTTTTAGATGTAAATTTTATCTACCCTATTTCTGATAGTAAATGGGTCTCTCCACTTGTGGTGGTACCAAAAAAGAATGGGAAATGGAGAATTTGTGTGGATTATAGGGAACTTAACAAAGCAACACAAAAAGATCATTTTCCCCTTCCTTTCATAGATCAAGTATTGGACACTTTAGCAGGGAAGAAGTTCTTTTCTTTCCTGGATGGCTTTAGTGGATACAATCAGATTCAGATTGCCCCTGAAGACCAGGATAAAACTACCTTTACTTGTCCCTGGGGAAAATTTGCCTATCGAGTTTTACCTTTTGGCTTATGTAATGCTCCCGCCACATTTCAGAGGGCTATCCTTAGTATTTTTGCAGATTTAATCAATGATGGACTTGAAGTTTACATGGATGACTTTACACCATATGGAGATGATTTTGATCCAGCTCTAGACACCCTAGAGAAAGTCTTACAACGCTGCATTGTCACCGGGCTTTGCTTAAGCAACGAAAAATGTTTCTTGATGATGACTGAAGGACTTATCCTAGGACACTATGTCTCAGCAGCCGGCATTCAGGTAGACCCGGCCAAAATCCAAATACTTTTGCTTATTCCCACTCCTACTACTCAAACAGAGGTATGCAGTTTTCTTGGATTTTCAGGTTATTATAGACGATTTATAGAGCATTATTCGCACATTGCTGCTCCTTTATATGCACTGACTGGTAACGTTGATTTTCTTTGGATAGACAAATGTGACCGTGCTTTCGAGGATCTAAAGAAGCTGGTATCCACAGCCCCAGTCCTTCGAGGACCAAACTGGGACCTACCATTCCAGATATCATCTGATGCCTCAGATACAGCCATTGGTGCAGTCCTTGGGCAGGAAGAGGATAAAAAACCATATGTTATCTATTACATCAGCAAAAATTTATCCCCTGCTGAATTGAATTACACTGTTACTGAAAAAGAATTCCTAGCTGTAATACATGTTGTCAATAAATTTAGACATTATATCACAGGCTACCCTGTTATCTTGTATACAGATCATTCTTCCATAAAATATTTAGCAAATAAGCTTGTCACAAATGCCAGAGTAACTCGATGGTTAATCTTATTGCAGGAATTCGACATCACAATCAAGGACCGCCCTGGCAAAGAAAACCCTGTAGCCGATTTTCTTTCAAGAATACCAAAATCAAGCGATGCAGCAGCAGTGGAAGACCAATTCTCGGATGAGCACCTGTTTGCTGTTGCTGTTCAAACACCCTGGCATGCTAATGTTGCCAACTACCTTGCAGTAGGTAAATTACCAAAACATTTAACTCCTAATGAGCGTAAGCAGATTATTCAGAAAAGTTCTCGATTTTCGTGGATTGGAGGTTATTTGTTTCACACAGGAGCAGACATGCATATCAGGCGATGTGTTAGAGAGGATGAAATTTTTGATATCCTAAAAGCCTGTCATGATGGACCATGTGGGGGGCACTTCGCTGAGCGTAGGACTGGACATAAAGTATTGCAGACAGGATATTACTGGCCTACGATCTTCAAAGATGCAAAGAAGTTTGTCCAAGCCTGTGACAGCTGCCAGCGAGCAGGACGACCTGGTCAAGCTGATGAGATGCCTCTGAAACCACAATTAGTCATCGAACCATTCGAGCGGTGGGCTCTTGATTTCGTTGGACCCATCAACCCTTCATCAAATCAGAAAACATATATTTTGGTGGCAACAGAATATGTCACCAAATGGGTTGAGGCAGAAGCATTGCCAAGAGCCACAGAGGATTCTGTCATACAGTTCCTGTTCCTTCTATTTGTTCGTTATGGCCTTCCTAGGGAAATAATTACAGATGGAGGACCACAATTTGTTGGGCATAAATTAGCCGCAACACTTAACAATTATCATGTCCAGCATAAGATCACTACTCCATATCACCCACAGGCGAATGGGCAGGTAGAAAGTAGCAATAAGATAATAGAATCAATCCTAACAAAAACCATTGCGTCACATAGGCGTGATTGGGCCACCCGACTGCCTCAAGCACTCTGGGCATATAGAACCACATGGAGGAGCACCACCGGTTACTCACCTTATCAACTAGTGTTTGGGAAACAACCCATTTTTCCCATAGAATTCGAAATCCAAACACTGCGAACAGCACAGGAAGTTGGCCTAGATCTAAGCGAGGCACAACTCAATCGACTACAGCAAATCAATGAATTAGACGAAATTCAGCTCTCTGCACTACAAAATATAGCATTGATTCAACAGCAGCGAGCCAAATGGCATGATGCGCTCATCAAGAACAAAGTCTTCCACGAGGGAGACTGGGCTCTGTTATACGATTCGCGGTTTCAGGACTTCCCTGGAAAACTTCAGACTCGATGGTTGGGACCATACGAAATCCAGAAGGTACATGATAACGGAACCCTTACTCTAATCACCATTGACGGTTCTGGATATGCATTCAAGGTAAATGGCCACCGAGTCCGTCTCTATCAGAAACCACTTACTCGGGAATCCTTCTGCCAGCAGCTACGCCGAGATACTGATCTGGAGATCTTAGGAGAGGAAGAGAAATCTTCCTCACCTGTAATTCATTAAGGGTCTATTCTTTTTTACAATTTGTACATAAGTTCTTGTTTTTGTGTGATTCTTGTACATAAGTTTGATTTGAATATTTTCTTGTCATTTTTGCTGTTCCTTTTTCTTCCATATAGTTTGATTTTTGCTCTTTTAATAGCATATGCGTGTTTTTTGATGATATTGGTTCTGCTTGTTTTGCTGTTCCTTTTCTAAAGGAACAGCATTCGGATCTCTGCTGTTCCTTTTTCAAAGAAACGATATTGTTACATTTCTCGCTGTTCCTTTTGGTTACCACTGTTCCTTTTCCTTCAAAGAAACATCGTTCTTTTATTGCTGTTGTGTCTTTTTCAACGGAATGGCATGTTGAGTGTTTTATAGTATGATTGCCGTTCCTTTTCCCAAAGGAACGGCATTTGCATTTTTTCCTTTTTCTATTATCCATCGTTGTTTCTTTTCCAAACGGAACACCATTAGCATACTTTTGACCTCTTTTGCTGATTTAAATGGAGGATGCTTTTTGCCCGTCTTCTTTCTAGTCTTCAAGCTTCAGCTATGTATTTGTGCGATGAAATATAAAAACACAACATACCGAAATCTGAAAACCATAAATCGCTATATCTATAAGGCTCTGCATTAATAAGAGGACAAATGGAAGGACATACTTATTTCTTACCTTTTGTTGACATGGTTTTACTAATTTTGCCCTGATTGGTTATCTTTATCATGCTGATTCCCTTAAACATTTTTATTAGTACTTGGGAATAAGAGCAAAGAGTTTATATCTTCCTATTGAGATAATAAGACTTCTTCCACCATTCCTACTCTTAAGTAGTGCTGAACCACCCTTTGTGTATAAATAAGGAAAAGAATTCTATGAAAAAGAAAAAGTATGTCAAGTGTCAAATGCAGGATAGGGGGTCTCATCGAGAGCCAGCCTACCATGATCATGAGGATGGAAGTGAAGTGGCATTCCCATTCTGGCCACCACACTAGGGATATGGTCCAAAAGGTATATCAAATAAACAAACCTTGGAACAAGAGGTCTCATCACGAGCCGGCCTGCCCACGTTTCGCTCTTTCCTCGTGAATGGCATTATGGTTAACTGGTCACCAAGCCAGCATAATGGTCTACATTTTGATATAACAACATTCCTAAGTATACACAAAGGATCATGGTTCCGAGGGTGAAAAACAAATCTACCAAGGTTATGGACACCTGTTGGCAGCAGAGTAATGTTAATGGTATTGAAGTCACCTTGCTTACACCAATGGGTAAGATACTAACACTCTTTTGTTTCTTATATCCTAGGCACTAATCATATGTCATTTCCCGATTTATACATCGCATGAATATTTATCATTACCAATCATGGCAACGGAAGTGACCATGACCACTTGAGATTGGCAAGTACGATACATGCCCTATCCATCAGCCTCAACTCTTAACACAGCAGCCTCTTATATCATACGCGATCAATTCTCCGCCTCGATTTCGGTAATCTGTTGTCCTTTTTCAACATGGCATAAATCCACATGCTGTTCCTTTCTGACTTGATTGCAGACTGGGTGCCGCTCCTTTATTTTCCAGCTGGGACAGCCTATCACACTGCGGGGGGGTGAGGTTAACCTCATCATTCCCTGTATTACGTGTCAATTCACCATTCGGAAAAATTAGTTTACGACGGTTTGGCATGGTTTCACGGCATGGCATATTTTTATTTTCACACAAGTTGTTTTTGTTGCACTGTTGCATACTCTGTGTTTTCTATCTCGAAACCTTGCGATTACTCTCTGTGTTTCAAACCAAAAACGTTTTTGCTGTTCCATTTAGAATTCACAGTGAAATCATGGGAGGAAAGGCAATTCGAAGTGAGCCTCAACAGCTGACGATCTCCGCTGCTGCCCGAGAGATCCTGGAAAGGGCGGGATGGTTGAATTATTTCAATCGCCTACAGGAAGCTAATGAAACAATAGCAATGGAGTTCTTGCAGAATTTACAAGATGACCATTCCACAGTAAGAGGGAAACGGATACCGGTCACTGATAACATAATTGCAGAAGTCTCAGGACTACCAGCCACCGGACCGGTATGGACCTTAAAAAAGGAACGATTACAGAAGGTCATGGAACTGTTCCAGGACGAAGGCCAGAATTTGACAATTAAAGGAAAGGGAGTTCTGCCAGCAACCCTAGGTGAACCCTGGACGGAGCTAGCAAGAACAGTGCAGAGTTATATTACTTGCGAAGGAAGAAAAGACGTGGTAAGACCACGACACCTTAAACTTTTAGCTGTTTTAAAGCAGAGATGCTCTGTGAATTTACCGGCACTTCTAAACTCGTTACTGCATGATGCTGCACAAAGTATGAAAAGGGCACAGCACGTAGAGGCAATTGTTAGTCACCATGGTTTGATTTGACTTGTTGTTAGTTATGGTCTTACCCAGCAGCAGAGCAGCTGGGAAGAGCTCATTGCAATGATTGAGGGGAGAGTGGCAGAGCCATCCCCGAAACGTAGACATTCTATAAGCCCACCAGAACAACCGGCAAAACGCAGAGAAAATGTTGCCAGTACATCACAACAACCAGAGACACGCCAAGAATCGGCAAAGCGCAAGCATGCCGTTGATCCACCCGAGCAACCGGAGGAACCCAGAAAATCAGCTCGGTTAGCCCGGATGAGAGGAAGCATAGATAAGCCTAGAAAATTAGCCCGGTTGGCTCGGATAAGAGGAAGACTGGAAAAACTCCAGGAAAGCGCCAGCCAACCGGTGGTAATTGAGGACGAACAATCCGAAGAGGGGGCAGAAGCTGAACAGGAGGAAGAAATAGAACAGCAGGAAGATAGCCCATTACAAGACCTATTGGGAGAAGATGACTTGGCCGCCATCCTAGCCAATATGAGTAAGTATGGTCAACCTTCTAGTTCAGAGAACCCCCACGACCAACCCCAGGAAGAGAACATGCCTGTTCATGATGAAGAGGAGGAAAATACTGGACGGGAACAATCTGTTCCCATGTCACAAGAGGAAAATCTAGAGGAAGTAGGAGCAGAAACAACATTTGCTCAGGAAGAATCAGAACCAGTCGAGATGCATACCCCAGAACAGCTGGAGCAGAGTAGTGAGGAAGAACCCCAAGAGGAAGATTTAGCAACTGGTCATGATCTAGTCCACCATCGATAGACTGCTGTTCCTTCAAATGAAACGATGGAAATTAAGAAGTTGCGGAAGGAACGAACTAAATTGTTAAATACGATAACCCAGCTCAGACAACAAATTAGGATTCTGAAAAAGAACCAGAAGGTAAAGAGGAAAAAGAGGGCCAACAAACGGCCTGCTGACCAAAACCCTGAGGATCCAGCTGCCATTCCACATGATGCTGAGGATCGGGAACAAACGGATGTTCGTGTTAAAACGGAAAAGGATGATAAGCAAATTCAGACAGAGGCACCACCCTCAGGGGTAATAAGGGTTCTGAACTCCAAACAGCATAACAAGAAAGTTCAGGTAAAACTCCCGGCCTCCACTGACCTATGGAAGAAAGATCCTAAAACAAAATCCTTGCACAAGATGATGAAGCAAGCACAGCAAGAAGCTGAGCAACTTAAAGAACAAACGGTTCCCCGAGAAAAATATGAAGAGTTGCAGCAGCAACTAAGGGACGTCAGTCAATCTAAAAGCCAGGCTTTTGAAGGGTGGATGAAGGAACAAGAGGAAGTCGCACAGGTAACTTGTAGACTAGATATTGCTATCAAACAGATGAATGACTTGTGTTCTTTATACAATAATGTTTTAGCATGTAGGGCCCCTACTAAAAACTATGCTCTGTTTTTATTAGAACGGTATTTACAATTACAAATAAAAGCTGTTAAGGCAGGCACCCCTATACAAATCAACAATGTCAATGATTTTATAGACTGTTGTAAACATTATGGAGTGAAAGTCCAGAGATTATTGTGTGAACTTTATTTGCACGACCTTGTGCTAAGACAGGAGACTGAATTGAACCCTGGCCCCTCCATTGGCGATATCCAATTCCAAGCATTCATTTCATTCGGGGTTAATCAGATTAAGTGGCTCAAAGCCTATGATACTTTCCAGAGTCAGGAAAATGGTCTAGATTTACGAGTTGGGGCTGAGCCTAGGAACCCAGTACAGTTATGGAAAGCTCATATAAACCATATAAGGACTCCAGGTGTCATTGAAACATTAGGGCCCATGCATGAGGCACTCATTCGAGAGAGTTTAGAGTATTTCCTTTCCATCAAAGACTTGGCCATTAATGCAACCAAATTTCGATATCGAATCTCTGATCCACACATCCAGCTCAAAGAACCATTTAAGTATGAGAACTTTGAGTTAGCTGTTGACCGTTTGAATCTCTATGGCCAGAGCATTCTGAAAGCAGGGTCATCTTGGTTAGGGTATAGATTTCGAGCTCCAATTATTTGGCACCCTGCACCCGGATACCAGGCTCTGTATGATATGCCTGAGGGACAAGCAGGTCAGTTCTTTGACTATTTAATCACTCAACATGGTTGTAGGCCTCCGCATGAGACTCCTTCTCCAGCATACTCTCTCACTGCATTACATGTCAACTACAATGTTTTCATGAGGACATGAAACAAGGTAAGCAGGGGGGTGTGTGGAGTACTAAAAAGGTATGCTTTTGATGATTATTTCAATGGATTTTTGATAGAATTTGTGAACCTTTTGTATCATGAATTTGGAAAGTAATAAGGAACTATAACAAAACATGTGAGAATTGATGTGCATAACTTAGCCACTGATAATGGTTATTTTCTATACAGGAAAAGGAGAAAACGAAGAGTTGCCGCTCCAAAGGAAAGGACAAAATGGAGATAACTGTTGTCTCTCTGGACGAGAACCGAACGCAAACATAGGGAAACAGATCAAAGTAAATCGGCTCGGGAAAGAAGGAGAGGACACCAGCTCAGCGCGAAAGAAAAGACAGGATGAAGAGTTAACAGTTTGGCAAATCCCTCAGGATCGAAGATCCTGAGGGATCGCTGCTTTATTTATCTAGTTGCTTGGACATCTCCGCCGTCGTCTTTATAAAAAGAGACAGCACTGTTAGTTTAGGGATAGATAAGAGAGAGATAGGATACGTTTTATGTAATCTTCTGTAAGACATCAGCTTTGGTTATTAAGTTTTGTTGAAGACTGGTTCGATGTATTTTTGATCAATGCATTAATGAAAGCTTGGTGATTATTCCATCTTCGCGTCTGCGTTAACTTAAAGCGGTGTATCCTTGAAGGCTAAGGGCCCGGCCCCGAAGGACACTTGCTTCTGTACCATTACAGCTTCACTTCTGTGTGGTTTGTGTATTCTTGTTATTTGATTATTTGATATGCTTTACCAGTTCATATGATATGCTCTGTTCAAGTTTGAATCATTGAAGTTTCGACAGATAGAATTGTATGTTGACTCTGTATCAAGTTATTTATCCTTTCAAGAGTTAATCACACATTCTTACTGTTATATTACAGAGCTGTTATACTAAAACGTTCGTGTGGTGTGCGTTCCTAATTTATCAGTACTGTTCTATAATTCATTCGTTGTTATTGTTGTTCCATTAGTGTGATCTGTGTGAATCGCCTTTAGAGTGACAGAATGTTCTTTGATTGCAAAGAGTGTATAGATTGAGTTTGGTTATAACCCGCGGGACTTAGTTATTCAATTGCTGTTCCATTTTAGAGTTGCTGTTCCATTGCAGAATTGTGGTTCAATCCTTTATTCGCTTTACTGTTCCATTTACTTGCAGTTGTTGGTTTGTTGTGAGAGATGATCTAAGGCTGTAGTGAGCAGTAGCAGTCACTGTCTAGCTCCCAGGCTCGTGATCTATGCTCTAGTTCCTTTTCTATCAGTTTCTGAAGGGATGGGTTATCATTGCCGAACCCTTGACTGATAAGTTATTGAGTTTTCTGAGTGTGTGATTTATTTCTTTAAAGTAATTTAATTTCAGTTAAGCATCCGTTTACTCTTGTATTTTAAGCACTGTACTACTAGCATTACTCTGACAAATGAGCCTCGGATTGAGTCACTCTTTGTAATGAAAAAATGCTCTCGGGTTGACATATTAATGTGAGGTAATTAGAGGTGAAAGAGACCCTTTTTATAGCTCTACAGAGAGGAGGAACCCCATACAGATACCAACCTGGAAGGCCACGAGACCGAGTTAGAAGCCACACGATTTAAAAGGGTCACTCTCTACTGTCACAAGCACACGGGAATTCTTTGGAATTACCTGTAGAAAATAGAAACGACCCAAATCCAGTTAGTCACTGCGCCATCTGAGCTAAACAAGCACATAGATAACATAATCGCAGTATTAAAACTAGTACTTGTGGAAGGTGAACCTTCAGATGCGTCGAGCCCTGCCCTCGACCATTACACAGAAAGGGATTAAGATAAATTATCCTCGAGAGAAAAATGATGAAACCAATAATTAAACACTGGAAGGGCTAGATTAATTAACATACCTCGTTCAACGCCATGGAACAGGAGGCGTTCGCTGGAGGAAAGGCGACGCAAGGGGTAGTGGACCAAGCAGACGAATTTTAATTACAACCAGAGCAGGGTCGAAGTAACCCCGAAATTATCAACCAATTTCACCACGCGCGGGACGAATACCTGGAGAATCTAAAGAACAAACCAGACGCATTCAAATGAGTGATTATTCAAAGAAAAAATATATATTCAGCATCGAGCGTATGGCTCTTGTAACCTAGGTATGAAAAATTCACTTCTGCCATAAAATTCAAATGTGCGTGGGGCAGATTACCTGTTTGTGCGGTGAGAAGGAGAGGCGCTATATCTTTTCTCGCCAAAGAGAAGTCGAAAACCACAGCAGAGTGACATGGCTCAGTCATGGAAGGAACCTGCAAACGAAGAGCGCGGAAACCGTCTAAACTCTCCACTCTAAACTTATATAAGCCTGCGGTAACCACAAGAACCCTAGCTGAAGACAATCGGCGTCGTCCACTTGGCAAGCATCCGAACAGTAAGCCACGGATCGAGGGCAGCATGGAGAATTAATACAGTCGTATCCAAATTTATGGAGGCTGATGAGAATTGAATACTGTATGTCCGGTTCAGGCATCGACGTGGGTGTCAATTACCACGCAGGATGAGGTGTGCCAGCCTACGTGATGAGTCCACGTAAGCCAACAAATGGACATAATACAATGCAACGCTAAGTTCATCAACCCAACGCCTGAAGTGGATCCGATTTTCACCATGACGAGATCATAGAAGTCCAATCCGAAATAATAATGAGCGCTATGTTCAGATTTAAAAACCGAGGCCAGTACAATACATATCTTAAATCGAGTCAAAAATCCGAGGTACTCATATGAATAGTCATATCAACCAAGCGCATAGGAAATCCATTCATCATAATATACTCTTCGAATTTTATGATAAGGTTATCAATATATATCCATATAACGTGACCATCGTAATTATGGCTATACAAAAGGTTGAAATTGCCATGGGCCACAACCCTTACCACGAACTTATATAACACATGCATGTAGTTCAATGGGATACGATGGAGAATAATAATAATCTAGATGGAAGGTCTGACCATTAAACGAAGGGAGAGTGTGGTACAGATACACCATCTCTCTACTTATAATCAAAATAACAATATAACAAGAAATAGTGCCAGAGAGTGTTATTGAACATATGAAATGTAAACTGTCGAAATGATGAGATTGATGGGTCAAAATAACCCTAGGCTCACTAGGTTGTACTCGCAAAAATTTTTTTGTGGGGTGAAATTTGGAGGTGTGACAAATGGTATCAGAGCCCAAGTTATAAAACTGGGCTGGTGACTTTGTGCTCACGATTGTTGTGTACTCACTGTGTAAATTTATTGCTGTAGCAAAAGTTTTGTTTTGTTGTTTTGTTTTTTTTCTGTTCACTGACCTGTGCTATGTAGTGTACAGTGAGGTGATAGAATGGAAGAAGGTGGTGGAATTTATGTAGATCTGCAGGGTGAGCCAGATCCCAATGCGGCCATGATGGCTATGTTGCAGAATTTGCAACAAGAGTTGGCTGAGATAAAAAGCCAGAATGACAGATTGTCATTAGCCAGTGAGGAGCAAGAAAGGCTCATCAGAGAATTAACCTCACGAAACAGCCACGAAGGCGAAGGTTCCGGGAAGAGGAAAATTGATGAATCTGATGAGGAATATGCTATTCGACATCAAAATAAGCATCAAAAGGAATTACAAGGGGAATTCCGAAAAATCAAACCTCCCTCCTATGATGGAGAAAAGGAGGAGGATGCAGAAGCCTGGTTGCTGAATATGATTAAGTATTTCCAGGTTTATGAATATGAAAGCAATCTGAGAGCCAGATTAGCTGTCTACCAGCTACAAGGTAAGGCTACCTTGTGGTGGGAGGAGACCAAGATGGTGCATGCCATAGATGAAAATACAGTTACCTGGGAAGATTTCCAGGCTAAATTCAAGAATCGCTACTTGAATGAACGGTACTATGATGACAAAGAAAAAGAATTTCACGAGCTTAGATTGGGACATCTCACTATCGATGAGTTTGTCACTAAATTTACCAATCTGTTAAGATATGTACCTTACATAAGGGAAGAAAAGGAAAAGGTACAGAGGTTTATGAATTGTTTGCCTCTGATATACAAAGAGAAAATTGAGTTTGACAACCCAAAAACAATGGACGAAGCTGTTAGGAAAGCCAGATTGTGTTACCAACAGTTCAAGGGAAAAACTGATCAAGGAAAAAGTTGGGTAAGTAAAAATGAATTCAAAGGGAGAAAACCGAAACCTGTCTATTTGAAGAATTTTGGCAGAGATCATCAGCGGAAAAGGTTTGGAAAACCCAAAGAAAGTCAAACTGCACAGTCTCAAGTGGCATCGAAACCAATGGAGGGAGACAGTAAAAAGGAGGGAACAGTCAGAATGAAGGAGCCCTTGAAATGTTGGGGCTGTGGGGAACCCCATCTTTTGAGGGACTGCCCCCATAGAAATGTCCATATGCTCCTAAGGGATCGGGAAACGACAACAGTGAACGATATAGCCAGAAACATACCAACTATCAGTGCAGCCCTAGAAAATCGCCAAGCAGAACATCAAGCAACCATGGTGGAAATGGAGGGTAAGATTTTTGACATACCTGTTTCTGTTTTGATTGATCCAGGTGCATCTTTGAGTTACATTAGTCCAAATATTGTAGAAAAATGTAACTTAAAAACTGAAAAATTTCAACAGTCATGGTTGGTACAACTGGCCACTGGAACAAAAAGAAAGGTAACCCATAAACTGCCCAGAACAGAAATCCAATTAAATGAGTTTAGAACAGAAGTGAATTTGAACATTCTACCATTAGGGTCATATGATTTATTGATAGGAATGGACTGGCTGGAAAAGAAGAAAGCTTTGATGAATTGCTGGGATAAGACCTTGCACTGTGTAGATGAGGAAGGGAAACCTTTCATTCTTAAAGGGAAACCAAAACCAATTTCTGTCAGACAAATTTCAGCCTTACAATTGAAAAGAACAGCTAGGAAGGGCTATCAGGTTTATGCAGTGCATGTGGAAGAGACAGAACAGAAAAATTAAGAAGAATTACTGGATACTGTACCAATAATAAGAGAATTCAAGGAAGTTTTTCCAAAGGAAATCTCTCATCTTCCCCCCAAAAGAGAGATTGACTTCTCAATCGATCTGGTGCCAGTAGCAACACCTGTTTCACGAGCACCTTATCGAATGAGTCCTCCTGAACTTATAGAATTGAAGATGCACCTGCAGCAACTGCTAGACAAAGGATATATTAGACCAAGTGTGTCTCCTTGGGGAGCACCAGTGCTGTTCGTGAAAAAGAAAGATGGAACTTTCAGGATGTGCATTGATTATAGGCAACTAAATAAGTTGACCATTAAAAATAGATATCCTTTGCCTAGAATTGATGATCTTTTCGATCAGGTGAGAGGAGCTTCAGTCTTCTCCAAAATTGACTTAAGAACTGGTTACCACCAGCTCAGAATTAAAGAGGAAGACATCAGCAAAACAGCCTTTAGAACCAGGTATGGCCACTACGAATTTGTAGTTCTACCTTTTGGTTTGACAAACGCCCCTGCCACATTCATGTGCCTAATGAACAGTGTGTTAAACAAGTATTTGGATAAATTTGTCCTGGTGTTCATAGACGACATTTTAGTTTACTCAAACAGTGAAGAGGAACACAAAGAACACCTAAGGATCGTGCTGTAAACTCTAAAGGAAAATCAGCTATACGCTAAATTTAGCAAATGTGAGTTCTATAAGGACAAGATCCAATACTTGGGTCATATTATTTCTGAACAAGGCCTTGCTGTTGATCCGGAAAAGATAAATGCTATAAAAGAATGGCCAGTACCCGCTGATGTTTCAGCAGTTAGATCATTTATGGGGATTGCCGGCTATTATCGCAGATTTGTGGAGATATTTTCTGCCATAGCACACCCCATCACTTCCTTACAGAGGAAAGGTGTCAAGTTTGTATGGACTGAAAAATGCCAAAACAGTTTTGACCAATTAAAGCTGAAACTTACCGCAGCCCCTATACTGAAAATTGCAGATCCTGATAAGGAATTTGTGGTATGTACAGATGCATGCGGAGAAGGGTTGGGAGGAGTCCTGTTGCAGGAAAATTCTGTGATTGCCTACGAATCCAGGAAACTGAAAATACATGAACAGAGTTATAGTGCCTATGATTTAGAATTAGCAGCTGTTATTCATGCTTTAAAAATGTGGCGGCACTACCTTCTTGGAAAAAGATTTACACTGATGACTGATCATGTTAGTCTCAAATATTTCTTTTCTCAAACTGAATTGAATGCCAGACAAGCCAGATGGCTGTCCTTTTTAAGTGACTTTGATATGGATATAAAACATATTAGAGGAAAGGAGAATAAAGTTGCTGATGCATTGAGCAAAAATGCTTGTCAGCATATCAATAGTATTGGAAGTAGTGCTCAGATAGATATAGAAGAAATGGTGAATAAAGCAGCAAATCAGGACCCAAATTATGAAACACTTCTGGTAAAACTGCAGAAAAAGGAGAAAACTGATTTTTCCCAAAACCAAAAAGGGCTGATTTGTTATAAGAACAGATTGTATATCCCCAATGTAGAGTCTTTAAAAAGAGAGATTCTGGATGAGTATCACAAACAACCTTATGCAGGACACCCAGGGTATCAGAAAATGTTAACAGCCCTGAAAAAGAAGTTGTTTTGGCCAGGGATGAAGAGAGAGGTAGCAGAATATTTAAGTAGATATATGGAATGTCAATTAGTTAAGGTGGAACATCAGCATCCTGCCGGCCTTCTGAACCCTTTGCCCATTGCAGAATGGAAGTGGGACACCGTTTCCATGGACTTCATTACAGGATTACCCAAAACCAAATACCAGCATGATTTTGTAATGGTAGTAGTAGACACTTTAACCAAAGCTGCTCACTTTATACCAGTGAAATCCACCTTTGGAACAGGTCAAGTAACGAATGTGTTCCTGAAGGAGATAGTAAGGCTCCATGGAGTTCCTAAGGTGATTGTGTCTGATAGGGATGCTAAGTTTACAGCAGCCTTTTGGAAGGGGTTATTTGGAGGAATGGGCACTAAATTGAATTTTAGCACCGACTACCACCCTTAGACTGATGGTCAAACGGAAAGAACTAATCAAATTTTGGAGGACATGCTGAGAATGTATGTGATGGATAGACCTTCAAAGTGGGAAGATTTCTTACATTTAGCTGAATTTGCTTATAATAACAGCTATCAATCCTCCATCAAAATGAGTCCGTTTGAAGCACTGTATGGAAGGAAGTGTCGTACTCCTTTGAGTTGGAGTCAGCCAGAAGAGAAACTAATGTTGGGACCTGATGCTTTACAAGAAATGGAAGGAATTGTCAAGCAGATACAAAAGAATATCAAGACAGCACAAGATCGCCAGAAGAGTTATGCGGATAAGAAAAGAGTGCATAGAGAATTTAAAGTTGGGGAGCATGTATATTTGCGTATTAAACCCAAAAAGAGCACCCTTTATGCTGGGAGTTGTGCAAAATTGGCCCCTAGATATTGTGGTCCCTTTGAAGTATTAGAAAGGGTGGGACCAGTGGCTTACAAGCTGGCCTTACCACCCCATGTTAGAGTTCATGATGTATTTCATGTTTCATTGCTAAAAAGATATGTGCATGATGCTTCTCACATAGTTGATTGGAATGTTGTACAGGTGGAACCAGAAGGGGAGTTTCTGCCAGAGCCGCTTCAAATATTGGAGCGGGAAGAAATTGAATTGAGAAGTAGAACAGTAGCCAGAGTAAAGGTGCAGTGGAAGCACTTTACTGCTGAAGAAGCTACCTGGGAACGAGAAACTGAAATGATGGAAAAATATCCATTTTTATTTGCAAAATAAACTCTAGTTGTTGAATAATAACACCGAGGACGGTGTTTATTTTCAGAGGGGGAATATGTAACACCCCGAATTTATGTGATTGCATTTTAAAGTTAGATACTTGAACTTTACATCCTAAGGGGAGTGGACCCCAAAGGATAATTATATTTGTGAATGTAATTAAACATTTGATTGAGGAAATGAATAAAGTATTGTGGTGCAAATTGACCAAAAATGAGATGATGAGATCACTTGCTAAATCTGTGAGGATGGATGAGGCAAATATGTCCCCACAATCTTCCAAAAAAATCATTGGAAGATAGTAAGTTTTAAATTTAGATTTTTGAGGAAAAATCTGAATTTCCCCAATGATGAGGAGAGTAGTTGGGAAGAGGTAAAAAGCTGGAAAAGCTGAGGAAAAGCATAAAACAGCTTTAAAGAATCCCTAAGTGGGAAGCCTAGGCAAATAGGAAGAAAAGCATCCTGAGATTCTGGACGCAGAATTAGAAACATGCTTTGGAGAACAATAGCTTAAATAAGCTGCTCTTGTACAGATTAGGGGTTAATCTGCTACAGGAGGTGATCTCAGCTCGGGGGTGAGTTCTGGGAGACAAAAGAACTCTAAGGTTGGGAGGTTGGTCTATTGCACAAGTGGTATGTCTCTGAAAACAAAACTTGTCTTATTGTTTTCTATAGTATGAATTGGCTACATATAAAAACAAATTTATTCTAGGTTTGTTCCTATTACTAGTCTACATTTAATAGGATGTAGTTCCCAGGCAGAAACATGGTCATCCTGTATAGTTGTAGAAGAAAGACCTGTAAAGTGGAATTCCACAGAGTGTTTAGACCAGGGTGGGTCTAAATCTGAGGAAATCTTGTTTTGTTCATGAAGCACTGTGGAATTGTATTTAATCTGCTTCTGTTTCTAAGTAAAATTTTATATCAGCTATCATAGAGAGAAATGAAATTTCTATAGTACACTAGAACAATAGCAGGTTATCAGTTATAAATTATACTGTCTATGAAGGAACAGAAGGAGAAACTCAACAGACTGACCTCAGGTTCAGTCGAATACTTCATTATATTTGCAGAAAATCAAATTATCTTAGACAACAAAGACAGTCCATAAGCCTTACTCTAAGTACATGAAAGTAGTAGATATTCATAAGCAAATGAATAGGAAAAAGAACCAGACAATAGTCTCATGGACTTATTCAAATCTTATATTACTGAGAATTAATACATAGAAGACAGAAATTATGAGCAAGCAATTGAGAAGCCTAGGAGTAAGAAGTAAATAAATTGCACCATTCTACACATTAGCATTTATTTAACCAATATTTCCTTGACTATGAGGAAGGCAGAAATAGTTCAAATCCCATTACCAGTTCTTTATAATTCAGCTGTCATCAGACATACATATCGATACTAGCTGTAACTAATTACAAGAACATGAGAAGAAACTGGAGAATAGATTTATGCTTGTATACCTTTGAAAAAGGAGAAATTATAACTCATAGACTTTCAGACATACTAATCATCTATGGATACACAGGATTGGTCTCACAAATATTCAGTGAGCTGTTCATAGGTTAGACAGTCAGGTATAAGACCCGTTCAATGTAACCAGGAGCAGAGGAAACTGTAAGTACATTATAAATATCCAAGTATAGACTCTACACAGGAATGAGTGAACCAAATACATCAAAGGAACAGACAAATAGCATGTATAACAACCTGTAAATTTTGATGTATGCACTTAAGTAAATCTGGAATGTCAGTAGCATTTCCAGAAAATAAAATAGATTCCGATAAGAAAATTCCACAAAGCCAAACGCCATGGTCTGAAATTATACTCATTATGTATACTGTCTCTGTACATTTAAAATGGTGGCAGAGTAATTAAAAATTCAACCTACGAAAATAAGAAGTGTACAATGGTCCAAAATTTCAAACGAAATACTGAGCCTATTAGGCTGGGGTACAAAAATCGAAACCCCCATCTCACAGAACGAATTTAGACAGCGCCATCCAAGGATGACCACGCAAATAAATTGGAAACAAAAACCCTGACTCGAAGAGTGGGTTACGTTCTGTATGCAACCTTGCACAACATCACCACAGAAGGAGTGGTTCGACGCTTAAGAGATAATGCGTCAGGAGAGGAGGAACCCCATACAGATACCGACCTGGAAGGCCACGAGACCGAGTTAGCAGCCACGCGATTTAAAAGGGTCACTCTCTACTGTCACAAGCACGCGGGAATTCTTTGGAATTACCTGTAGAAAATAGAAACGACCCAAATCCAGTTAGTCACTGCGCCATCTGAGCTAAACGAGCACATAGATAACATAATCGCAGTATTAAAACTAGTACCTGTGGAAGGTGAACCTTCAGACGCGTCGAGCCCTGCCCTCGACCATTACACAGAAAGGGATTAAGATAAATTATCCTCGAGAGAAAAATGATGAAACCAATAATTAAACACTGGAAGGTCTAGATTAATTAACATACCTCGTTCAGCGCCATGGAACAGGAGGCGTTTGCTGGAGGAAAGGCGACGCAAGGGGTAGCAGACCAAGCAGCCGAATTTTAATTACAACCAGAGCAGGGTCGAAGTAACCCCAAAATTATCAACCAATTTCACCATGCGCGGGACGAATACCTGGAGCATCTAAAGAACAAACCAGACGCATTCACATGAGTGATTATTTAAAGAAAAAATATATATTCAGCGTCGAGCTTATGGCTCTTGTAACCTAGATATAAAAAATTCACTTCTGCCATAAAATTCAAATGTGCGTGGGGCAAATTACCTGTCTGCGCGGTGAGAAGGAGAGGCGCCATATCTTTTCTCGCCAAAGAGAAGTCGAAAACCACGGCAGAGTGACATGGCTCAGTCATGGAAGGAACCTGCAAACGAAGAGCGCGGAAACCGACTAAACTCTCCACTCTAAACTTATATAAGCCTGCGGTAACCACAAGAACCCTAGCTAAAGACAATCGGCGTCGTCCACTTGGCAAGCATCCGAACAGTAAGCCACGGATCGAGGGCAGCATGGAGAATTAATACATTCGTATCCAAATTTATGGAGGCTGATGAGAATTGAATATTGTATGTCCGGTTCAGGCATCGACGTGGGTGTCGATTACCACGCAGGATGAGGTGTGCCAGCCTACGTGATGAGTCCACGTAAGCCAACAAATGGACATAATACAATGCAACGCTAAGTTCATCAACCCAACGCCTGACGTGGATCCGATTTTCACCATGACGAGATCATAGAAGTCCAATCCGAAATAATAATGAGCGCTATGTTCAGATTTAAAAACCGAGGCCAGTACAATACATATCTTAAATCGAGTCAAAAATCTGAGGTACTCATATGAATAGTCATATCAACCAAGCGCATAGGAAATCCATTCATCATAATATACTCTTCGAATTTTATGATAAGGTTATCAATATATATCCATATAACGTGACCATCGTAATTATGGCTATACAAAAGGTTGAAATTGCCATGGGCCACAACCCTTACCACGAACTTATATAACACATGCATGTAGTTCAATGGGATACGATGGAGAATAATAATAATCTAAATGGAAGGTATGACCATTAAACGAAGGGAGAGTGTGGTACAGATACACCATCTTTCTACTTATAATCAAAATAACAATATAACGAGAAATAGTGCCAGAGAGTGTTATTGAACATATGAAATGTAAACTGTCGAAATGATGAGATTGATGGGTCAAAATAACCCTAGGCTCACTAGGTTGTACTCGCAATTTTTTTTTTGTGGGGTGAAATTTGGAGGTGTGACAATTAAAGAAAGTTATAACAACACAATTCATCAACATATCTTTAAAGTAAGAACATCATATACCATCCACATGTTGTAAGGAAGCTCATAACACAAGGCAATACATGAGTATAAATGTGCACCAATACTTGAAGGAAGCATTCATTCATTTGAAGAGACCATATTCATAGCACAACTACACAGGAGACTTCCGTCGAATTAAATAGTGATATCCAATGACACTTTTTGTATTCATCAAAAGGCATACATTCAATAAACAACAATGTCTCTATCTCAAAATTCCATTACAAAATTTCCCAAGGTTGTAGATATAGGCTGAAGTGACTCTTTAGTTTCCCTTGACTCTTAGTCTCCTCGACTGTTGGGATGAATTGTGACTAGGGCCACTTCCAACCTGAGGTCATTTGGACCCTGAGGTCATTTGTGACCTACGATTATGGGGAGGCTGCGACTTGGCAAGATTGCGACCTGAGATTTATCTTTTATTTGGTGAGATATGATATTGAAAAAATATGATACCCTCTCTTGCACCTCAGTTCTAAGCGAGTATACTGGTGATTTATAAGGGCCCAATATCCATCTATAACTCGTCCTTGAGGTAGGCTAGCCATGCCTTATAATTGGAAGCTATCGAGGCCAGCTGAGGCATGACTTCCCCGAGTTTATGAAATAATTCTAGAGCATCTATGACCAACATGCCTTTCTTTGTGATGATCACATTGGATAACGAGGCCAAATTTTTATAAATCCTTACTAGCTCCACGATTTATTGTGTGATGTCTTCCTTAGTCACCTGTAGGTATTTTGAGTTAGCTGCTTGTTTGATTGGCTGAATAAATTCTTGGATTTTCTACAGTACTTCCTCCCAACTCACCTAATTTTATAATGTTCCCATGGAGGGTATGTGATGGACTTAGACCATCGAATCTATGCCACTAATGAGGTTATCATAGGTGGAAATGACCTTTTCCACATCCTTGACAAGTTTGTCTTGGGATTGCAACTTCATGCACATCTGCACTTTATTTTTTTGGGTGGTGATATAATCCCTCTTTGGTAAAGTATTTGGTGAATCAGGTATTTATGACACTAGTCCAGTATGTTATCGAGTGTTGTGGAGGCTTCCTTAAGCTTGGTGGATTTCTTCCTTGTATCTGATTTGATACCTCCTAGAGGGGTGACAGTTTTCCACAACCTTATCATTTCGTCATTGACCAATACCATTGTCCTGCTTAGAATATATAACTCACATTGAATAACATCTTATAATCCACATGCATGAGAGAGTGTTAGTTGTAGTGATTTTTTCTATGCCTCTAGGGTTCTTTTCTATTCTTATCCTTAGATATCCTTCTATTCAGCTACGTGGAGCTTGTTCTAAAATTGAATGATATGGCTGCTCATCCTACCAACATTTTCCTCTGTTGTTGTTGCGAAAGCGGTCCCATCTAAGGCTCTCGTTATAGGATTGGTTCTAGTATCTAGAAATATGTCCTTTTCTATCGCGACTGCTAAAGGCTCAACTTGGTTCTTGGCAAGGTATTTTCTCCTCCCTTTCATGATTATGTGGTTGAGATGGTCTTAGGATAGTTGTGTCATGTCCAGTACTTTATCTTCCTGCTGCTCTGAAATGTCGAACTCTAAGATGGACATGTCTCCACCTGTGATAGGAGTACCTGGGAGAATTTCGAGCGAAGGGAGATTTGTTTCCCCACCAAGCTGCAGTTTTTGTAACCCAATCTCATCAAATCCTTGGCTAGATTCTCTTGCTATCTTCTGGATTCTTCCTCTCTTTTTCCTCCTCTGTTCCTTTCTTTATTATTCCTTATCTTGCTCTTGTTTATTCTTTTCTTCTCCATTTTTCCTCTTATGTTAGGTGACCCTTTTTTGTTCTTCTTTATCCATTTTGGCTCGTGCTTCTTCCACATTCTTCCTTCTTCCTTCATAAACTTGTTTCTTTCTCTTCAGTTCTTGATTTTTCTAATTGCGTTGTTCTTCTTCTTGTCACCTCTGGATTTCTTCCTTTTGTGTTTGGGTTAAAGTATCCTACATTTTCTTGAATTTTTCTTCCCTTTTCTCCCTGATTTCTTTTTTCTGCCTTACGAGTGAAGTATATTGTTGTTCCAGGGTTTCCTCATCCCCTTCTTCGTGCAAAATTTTTGGGGAGTCATTTCCTGTGGTATTCCTTGGTTTCTTGGCCTAGTAGGAAGAATATCCTCCTATCTACAACCCTCTCTTCCTGGTTGAAGTTGTCTCCTATAAACTCAATTAGTCCTGAGAGTGCCCTTTGTGTTCCCCTCAAACTTTAGGCTCTTCCCCAGGGCATATTTGTCTATGTGCATTGTACCATCTTGTTACTTCATCCTACGAAGTTGTCTCCATATGTTGGTAGGAACAATTTAACTTGGCTCTTTTGCAGTGTGCTGGCACAATCCTTTTGGGATCATATGACTGAAAATCTAGGGGTATGAATGGAAACCATTTCATCTACTTGGCTTTAGCTTCCACCACATTGAAATCTTCCACTGTGTAATCTATGATTGTCAGTGAGGGGTTGACCGTGGTTTGTACTTTCCTTTACTCAATGTCTTAGAGAAACCGCTGGTCATATGGTGGCATACTTCCTCTAGTAGCATCTTCTCGGTAGCAAATCTTGACAACACATGGTGTAGCTTGAAGGAACTGAAAACCGTAATTTAGGTGTCTTCCTATATGGGAAACCAATGTGCCACCTTGATGACTATTTCCATCGCTCTCTTAGACATACAAGGGGCATCTTCCTCGAATAACTTCCGATAGAGTGCAGGTATTAGAAAATTAAATATTATAGAGCAATGAAACACATAAAATATGTGGAAAACATGAGCACACAAAACACATAAAACCAGAGAGACACAGATATACGTGGTTCACCTAGTATGGGCTACGTCCACTTCGAACAACAAGTCCTTCCTTTCTATTATCCAGCAAAATAAAGAGACACAACCTATAGCAGATCCGTTGTAATGTCCTCTGTTCTCTCGCATAGACTCCCTATCTGTTTCACGCTCCAATAATACACATAAAATAGAGAGCCGCAATACAATACCCTCATACAAGCGAGGGGTTTCCTTATAGGGCAAAAAACCCTAAACTAAACATAACTTATACCATCAGATCATCCACCTAATGAACGACCTAGATTGACTAAAAATTACTATACTTTTACAAGCCAATTTTACATTTTTTTTTAGCTTCAGGGGCGCTGCCCCTGAAACTCCCCGTTAGGGGGGGGGGGGGCTCCATAAAGTCACAGCCACCCTCCTTGGACCCCCCAGGAAGCGTTATATTTCGGGTGTTGTTGCCGCCCCATTAAGTTACAGGGGTCCAATGCTATGATACAAAATAAACAAGATAATCAAGCTCCACACCCAACAATCTCCCACTTGGAGAGTGATTCTAGAAATTGCACCGCTGCTTGATTTGTTGGACAATGACTCCTATTTGGATCTGGCTATTTCTCATCTTCATCATCATCCTTGAAGACCAATTGAAACTGAGCATAATCTCAGTTTCTCCCTGGTTACAACGTTTGTTAGCATATCTGCAGGATTCTGGCTAGTGTGTATCTTTTACATCTTCAACTGTCCATCTTCCAATACTAACCATATGAAATGGTACTTGAGTTGTATGTGTTCAGTCCTGGAATGAAATGTTAAGTTCTTTGCAAGATGAATGGCACTTTGGCTATCACTGTATAATGTGACCATATCATGCTTCTTACCCAATTCATCCATAAACCTTTGTAACCAAATCATTTCTTTACTAGCCTCTGTAGCAGCAACATACTCTGCTTCTGTTGTTGAAAGTGCAACAAAACTTTGGATTTTTGAAACCCAGCTGACAGTTGTTCCACCTACAGTAAACACATATCCTTTAGTTCTCCTCTTGTTATCTCTTTCACCTCCCATATCTGCATCAACATATCCTTGTAGAGGAATGTTTGAACCACCAAATCATAATGCTTAATTTGTGGTACCTCTCAAATATCTGAGAATCCATTTTACTGCCATCCAATTTTATTTTCCTGGATTGTTCATGTAACTGCTTACAACTCCCATTGCATGTGCAATATCATGCCGTGTGTAGAGCATTGCATACATTAAGCTTCCAACTGCTGATGCATATGGAACTTTAGAAATATAGTCCATTTCTTCTTGGGTCTTGGGGCACATCTCCTTACTAAGTTTGAAATGGCTAGCAAAAGGTGTACTAACTGGTTTTGCATTATGCATGTTAAATATTTTCAACACCTTTTGTATGTACTCATTATGAGACAGTGTTAATTTTCGATTTTTCCTGTCTCTAGTTATTCTCATACCAAGGATTTGTTTTGTAGCTCCCAAATCCTTCATTGCAAATGAATTTGCCAATTTTGTTTTGAGCACATTTATTTCCTGCATGTTAGACCCTACAAAAAGCATGCCATCTACATACAATAACAATATAATATAGCTTCCATCATTTTTCCTTTTCAGATAAAAAAAATGATCAGAGTGACATCTAGTATAACCTTGTTCAGACATAAACTTGTCAAATTTTAGATACCACTGCCTTGGAGCCTGTTTTAAGCCATACAAGCTCTTCTTTAACCTATGCACTAATTTTTCTTTCCCTTTGACCTCATATCCTTCTGGTTGTTGCATATATATATCTTCCTCCAAATCTCCATGGAGAAATGTTGTCTTTACATCTAATTGTTCAAGATGTAAACCTTTTGCTACTACAAGACTTAAAATAGTTCTTATTGAAGTCATCTTAACAACAAGAGAAAATATTTCATCAGAATGAGTACCTTTCTTCTGTGCAAACCCCTTCACCACAAGTCTAGCTTTGTACCTATGTTTTCCTTTATCTTCTTCCTTTAGCCTGTAAACCCATTTATTCTGTAACGTCGTTTTACCTGCAGGCAACCTGACTATGTCCCAAGTCTAGTTATGCGTTAAGGAGTCCATCTCTTCTTCCATGGCTAGCTCCCACTTCTTCCTACTTTCAGCCTACATTTCTTCTTCATAACATTTAGGTTCACCAGAATCAGTCAACAATAAATAATATAATGAAGGAGAGTATCATTCAGGGGGTCTACTTATCTTGGTAGATATTTTAACACCACTTTCAGGTGTTTGAGGTGCATGTTGCTGTTGTGGTAGTTGTTGTTGTTGTGGTTGTTTATTATTGTTATTTTCAAGCACCTTTACCTTTTCTGTGATCTCATCAAGAACTGTTTTTATTTTTTTTTCTTTTTCCTATTTCTTTTCCTGCAACTGATTCTTATACAATACCTTTTCATTGAATATTACATCTCTGCTCCTAATGATTTTGTGATTTTCATAATCATATAAGCAATAACCAAAATCATTAACACCATATCAAATAAAGGTACATTTCTTTGATTTTACCTCAAGATTTGTTCTATTTTCTTTATTAATATGGACAAAGGCCTCACAACCAAAAGGCTTTAAAAAATAGTTTACCTTTTTACCTGTCCATGCTTCCTCTGTAATACCACCATCCAAGGAACTTGAAGGTATTCTATTTATTAGATAAACAACAGTATCTATAGCATCTTCCCAAAATTGTAAAGGAAATCCTCCATGCAATCTCATGCACCTTACACGCTCCATGATTGTTCTGTTCATCCTTTCGGACACACCACTTTCTTGTGGTGTTCTTGGAACTGTCTTCTCTCTGCGAATTCCATGCTCTGAACAGTACTTATCAAAATCTTTGCTACAATATTCATCTCCATTTTCTGATCTGAGACACTTCAACTTCTTTCATGTCTCAATCTCAACCAACTTCGTCTAGCTCGTAGTGGAAGTGATCGTGAACTCGACAGTTGTTGTGAAGAAGCATTTTTTGAGGATATGATATCTTGGCGTTGTTGAAGGTGTCGATCCATATTCGTGGGTTTGAGAGCACCATCAAGCACCGTAGCCAGTCAAACTTGTGAGAGGCCACCGTTGAGGAAGAAGTTGGTGCCGATCTGTTGGTGATTATATGCGTGGAGGAGAGCGATCTCCATTTTTTCATTATAATCTGGAGGGACAAGTTGATATTTGTGAATTTATGATATCGTGCCCTCGAATCCCCTGATCGATTCCCACGAGAAAAATCTGCTATGAGCTAAGTCATTTTGGATGTGCGTAGTAGACAACGAGGCACAACTTGGTCTTTAGCAGTGCGTTCTCGTTGTCGTATTGAATTTTCTCATTAGTTGCTGGCGTTTTAATTTTTGTTCGGCTCATTGAATAAATCGGCAGAGGCATGGGCCTGTGTGTTGGAGGATTATTGAAACGAAATGATCTGCCAAGGTCCCAATTTGCAATACTCATGGAGATCTTTGCTTCATTGTTTGTCGACTGAGTGTGGGAAAGCAACAACAAAAATTGATAAGGCCGATACAAGCAGTGGTTCATAGTTTCTTTTGGTCAATGCTTTCTCAAGTAAAGGCATAAAATGCGTTGACATAGGGAAAAATTGCCTTGAAATTTTTGGCTTTTCAACGCTCTCTAAGATGAATAAGGAGATGTGCTCCCCACAGAGATCGTGTTTTTCCTTTGTTGTGCTCATAGTGATACCTAATTAACCATATGGAAGAGAGAAGAACCGAGGAATACTTATGCATTTTTATTAGTTAATGGATCTCAGTGCTCCCCCACATGATGTCATGTTACCATTGTTTAATATTTCTTTAAGGGTTCTCATGTGAGTAATGTGAATATGGTTGAAAGAATTGATTTATTTATTGTGACATTTAGTTTGGCCAACTATTGTCACGAGTTTGAGTCTCTGTTGGAATTGGTTGTTCAAACAATAGAAAAATTTATTTCTAGGAATGATTTACTACCAGAGATGATGAAGACATGACAGTGAAAATGGCATCAAAGGATAGTGGTTGGAGAGACATCAGAGATTAGAGGATGATCGAGTTTGTGTGTGCTCATTATGATCGGAGGAGTAGATTGTGATGGAAACAGGCAAGTTAAAACAAAGTGCTTGAAATTTCTTTGCTTGTCTAGCGAGCTGATAGAAATTTGGTTGTTTATTTAAAAAAATTTAAGCGATTGCAGATCTACATGTTCAATTGCAAGGATATTAGCTCGATAGTGGGTCTTCATTGTTGCAACCTAGTAGCGAGGATGAGGAGGCATGCTTGGAAGCAGTCACTAGCCTTGATATTTTGAACAGGGGAAGTGGCGTTACGCTGTGATGCTGGGGAATTGGATGTTGAATAGAGAAATTTCTGTGTAGAGTCATCGAATTTTATGCATATTGACAATAAATTTATGGGCGATGCAGGATCGGACTGTGGAGTCCGAGATTCTTGTTTTGATTATTGTTTCTCTTCATGTGGGTGTGAGTGCCTATGTCTCGATCATCTATGCTGGAATGCACTGCATTGAGACTAGTTGAAAATTCATTGATTTGTTTCTTTATCAGTTGACCCCTCTGAGGTATCGTTGGAGAAGAATGGTTGTTTTTATGCTTGAGAAATAGTCATCTTACGACAGAGATAGAGAAATTTGATTTCTTGTTAATCTGAAAAGTTTATGTTTTTATTTTGTTTCTTGGAATCATGTTTAAAATTATTGAGCATTATTGAGCCTTATTGGGCCTAGCTAACTCAATGTAGGTAAAGTTACTTTGTTAGAATTTGAGACTCTAACAAATGATAGGTTAAGCATGCAGTTCCAAGATTTAATTTATAAAGACAAAGATGCCCAAGATATGAACAATGAAAAGATGAGGTGAAGGAGCAACAACATCGATTATGATGGACAATTAAGTTGAAAGTTTTTTTTTTGTGAATTTCTTGGAATAGACTCTTGATGATGAGTCACACAATTGAATGGCAAGCAAGTCTAGGATGGTTTCGTAGTGGCATTTTTATGTACCTGATAACTCCAAGAGTTGGAGTATGTAATGTAAGCCTTGTAAAGGCATATGTATCCCCGTGAAGTTTGTGGTTATCTAAAAACCACTTTGTAATGACATGTTTATGGTCAACCGAAAACAACTTTTGTCAGTTTGATGTGATGGTTTGTGGTGAACCAAAAACCACATGCATGCCCTAGTGCCTACATAGCCTTCATGGCTACTGAGCCTTCGTGGCTACAGTGTCCAGGGTGCACACAAGAGCTTTCATTCTCAAAATAGGAGTATGTGGTCTGCAGAAACACCTTACTCATAGGAGAAACTTAGTTTCTCAAACGTCTTAGTTTACTGAGCACATTTTGGGGGGGATTTGTAGATATAGGTATAGGTATGCAGTGATAATGTTTGGTAGAACCATGTATGTGAAGGACATCCTGCGAGACTAGTAGCTGCAGTGGTTGGTATCCATGCATTTCGGTGGATGGTTGCTTCTTTATATGGACGTCGACATATCCTTTTTTTGGTTTTGCACATGGGATTTGCCTATTTGTGGTGGATTTTAGTCGCAAACACATCTTTTTTTGGTTATGCACGTGGGATTTACTCGTTTGTGGTGGATTTGAGTCGTAGACACATTTTTGTGATGTTTGACCACAACTAGATTTTGTGAATTGCTATCGAGACAAGTAGTCATTAAGGGGGTGTGTTGGAATATGTAATTCTTACTTGTCTGTAGTGTTGACTCACTATGTAAGGAGTTTGTTCCTATGTCATAGGAGGTAGCTAAATATAAATATTCCTAGTTGGGTGTGTGGTTGAGATATTCTCTCAGCCACCTTATTGTGTGTCCAAGACAGTTTTCCTATCTTGAGACAATTCTTCATGTATATATATATGTGTAATCTCTTTGATTAATGGAATATAGTATGCATATTGAGATTTTATCTAACAAAATGTGAACGCCATGTGCAATGTTATATCTGAAATGTACAAAGGGATAGAATAAATTTATAAAAGCGAATTATAAATGTCAACTGGGAAGTGTATGTACACAATTTTCAAGCAAACAAAGCTCGAGGGTTGGGATCTTTTGAACGTGTTTACGCTGGTCAAGAACTGGGATGAATTCAAGTAGCCAAGACATGTCAACCACATTACTATAGGAAATCAAAGTAAATGATGGTGTACTTAAAAAATATGTAAGTGTTAAATTATTTTTTACTGAAAAAATATTTTTTATATTTATGTTTTTAAAATGATATGAGTATCCTAAATGATATGAAGTATATGATTTAAGATTAAGTAAAATATATTTAGTATTTAGAAGTATCAAAGCTTAAAATAGAATACTGTCCAATTAATTCAAAAGTGGTGGATTTAGGGAAGAACTTATACCTAAATTGTAGACGACTAGACTACTATTGAGGTTATGCTACAATTTGTGGAATATTATTGAGTAATTGAATTCTAGAGATCAAGGAGTGGGAGTTTAGGGATATGAGTTCTAATAATTCTAAAATTGAATTTGGTAAGTAGAATTTTATAAGGGTGAAGACAAAGTTAGATTGAGTTCAATTTGAAATATTTTAAAAATAACAAAAACTCATTAGATGTTAATGAAAATGATATTCAAAATAATAAAAAATATTGATTATTATATTTTTTTATGTAAGTTCTTTATTTATGAAGTTATGAGATATGTTAGGCTAAATATATTGTATGGCTAAGATATTCAAAGTCTATTTTGATGTATAAATATGTAATATTAGGTGATAATAGTAGATATAGAATAGTTTATATGTACAATAATTTTAATTATTTAATCATAACTTTTGATGTATGCATGGAGATTTTTTTAGTTCAACAAAATAAATAACAAAATCAAAATTCCTAAATAATTACCAATTCTCACTTATAAAAATAAGGGCTAAATAATTCCCAATTCAAAATTATAAAAATGGGCCTCTACCATTCCCAAACATGGTAAGATACAAGAATCTTATATAGAAAAAAAAAAAAAAACACTTTTTTAAAATTATAAATAAATACTTATACCCAATATAAAACTTAATTTCAAAATATCTATTTTAATATTAACCTTTCTCATCCATTAAATTATCAAAACTATGTAAGTATTTGAAATCCTTTTAAACATTGAGAGAAAATTAAAAAAAAAGGTAATCTTCTCCTTAGAAATGGAATGGTGTCAACGAAGGTACTCATGAGAGGAATATTATCTGGATACATGGAAATTTTTTCACTTTGTTAATATATATGATAGTGTTGAATTCGGGATGTGCTGAGAGGACATGTCCAACCCGAAACAAAAGTATGACATACCTTAGTAGAATCTATTTACTCTTCTCTATGGAGCACAAGCAACATGGACAGGGTCCATCTTCAATTTCAATGTGACAACCGGCATAGAAACAAAACACTGCATTCATACGGAATGGTCTTCACTTGCCAGTGATCTGAAAACCTATCTTATCATACTGCTTCGGATTCCCTCCTCCATTACTTCTCGTCAAAAAAAGCAGCTGGATCGGCGGGTTGGCAGACGAACAATGAGGATCTATCTATTAGAAAAGTTCCTGCTGCGCTGTCCTTGAACGAGTCAAATTAATGATATTGCAATAGTCGTGTGATGGCAAATCATAACGACAACAAAGGACGTAAGAATACGACCAGGGTAGAAGAAAGGTACAAATATTTGCGTGTCTTCTGCATCCATTTTACCAGTTGCTAATATATTTTCTGACAGATAATATCGTGTATGGTTCATTGATTCTCTTATTCGACGCTTTGTCACATAAAAAATTACCTGAGTGCTTCCAAAATACCTCTTCGTATGTAGTCAATTTCAAAAGTAGTGATTCTGCAATGTTTTATGACAGAAAAGTTTGGCTGATTGCATCGACTATACCTTTTAGAAAGTTGTTCACACAACCGTATCAGATTTGAATGGATTGAATGACCTAAATTGGATAAACATTGAATCCCAGTATATGAAAGGTAAATTTTTTGGTTGGTTTATTGTTAATGGTTATATAGATATTTTTATTTAAAATATTATAGCTTCAAATTCAAAAGAGATATATATATATATATATAAACTTTACACATATATACTTAACTTAGTTGAAACTATATCCACCATTACATTGCGTTCTCTGTGATAAAGAATTGATATAACAAACTGTAAGTCAATCTGTAAGCCATCACTATCCGGAATGAATGAAGCTAATTGATATATAAATAAGAGGTTGAGTGACACATTTTTTGGTTGGTTTATTGTTAATGGTTATATAGATATTTTTATTTAAAATATTATAGCTTCAAATTCAAAAGAGATATATATATATATATATATATAAACTTTACACATATATACTTAACTTAGTTGAAACTATATCCACCATTACATTGCGTTCTCTGTGATAAAGAATTGATATAACAAACTGTCAGTCAATCTGTAAGCCATCACTATCCGGAATGAATGAAGCTAATTGATATATAAATAAGAGGTTGAGTGACACATTGGTTATATTTTATTTGAGGATTTTGGATCAATAACACATTTTAATTTTATATATTATATCGACATTAGCATGTAAAAACATATGTACCACACTAATGTATTTTATTGGGTCTTATTCACAAGGTTTATATCCCAATAGTTTTTGTTAAACCTATATTATGTTTTATGAAAAATGATATCTCATCCTTTATTTAAAATTTTCGGAATCCATCAAAGTAGCAAGGCTTTTAGCTCAAGCATAACGGAAATTGTATGGAAATTATAATCGATAGAGTCAATAGATAAGTTAGTCATAGTCATATAACATGAAAAAAGATAGAGGATCATATAATTTAACAAATTTCAGGGAAAATAAGTAAAGAAAATTTTAAAATTTTAATATATAATTAAAAGATTATTTTAGAAATTAAGGATGGTTGGTTTTTATTTTTATTTATGTAATGTTGGTTTTTATATTATTGTTAGGTTTAATCTCAACTTAAATATGGTTGGACATTTTTCCTCAAGTTTAAAAGGATGACTTTTACTTCACAAGTGTCTTAATAGAATATCCATCACTTTTCCCTCTACACCTTGTGAGTATAAATTAAGGATATTATCAAAAAATATTTTATTTTAAATTTTAAGGAGAATGTAGAGGATGATAAAGAGTTAAAGGTCAAATTGAAATGAAGATATTATAAGAGCTCAAATGGGATCTTTTTGTTATGAAGTAATATAGAAAGTATAAGATTTAATTATTTATTTAACCTAAGAAAATGTATTTATTTATGACAGCCAGTTTATGTGTTAACTAGTTGTTGACTAGTTGTTATGTTATTTTATCTTTGTTAAAAAGAAACTAAAAATATTTCATTTTTTTGTTATGTTATTTTATCTTTGTTAAAAAGAAACTAAAACCATTTCAATTTTTTTTTGGAAGGGTTTCTTGATGAATATGGGTTAACTTTATTTTGTGAAAAATGAAATAATTATGGACAAGAGGTTCCATAAAAGTTAAAACAAAAGTACTGATGGTAAAATTATTCCAAGAACTGAGAGGCTGTTGGAAAATTTAGACAGTTACCTTTTCCTCTTCCTCTAAGGATAAAGCCACATCCTAGAGAGGAAAATGGGTTCTTTTATGGGAAGGAGAAAAAGAACAAAGTGAGGAAATTTCTACATTTTTAGAGCTCGTAGTGACCAATGGAATACTCTGTACTTGTAAGGGTTTCTGGAAAGGAAGACTAGACTTGGAGTCCTGAGGTCTCTTTCGAAACCTCTGTCAACCTACCCAACTGAGGAGTGGAACATAGGGGCATAGAAGGACATAATCACCATTCTTATGGTTGGGAGGACACTATTAGCAGTGACCCAAATAAGATAAGTAAGGAGAATTATTTATTTCAGTTAATATTGACAGAACTGGTTGAAAAACAGGAATTCAATCTTATTCTATAAACCCTAGAGACTGAAAATAAGTATTAAAGAAAAAAAAAATATCAATACCATTTTAAATTATGTTACTAGAAAATATGTATTGCGGAGAAGAAAGAACGTTAATATACTATTCAACTGTAGTACTTGGAAAATATATTTATATATATGACCAAAGGAAAGAGTTTATTGTACATTATATATATATATATATATATATATATATATATATATATATATATATATATATTCTATAAAAGAAAAGATTACAATAAGCAAGAAATATATATTATACTGTGTAAATTTAGATTGATATATTCATGAATTCGTGCTTCTGTAAAGCTTCAAGCCTACATGCAACTAGTAAAACCGAACTAAATAAGTAGAATGATTTGGAATACACATGTGGAATAATATGAGGCCAAAGAATGTAATCTCGAAGAGAACTATTAGTCCAGGATCCGGGAAAGGTCCTGGACCCCAGGTTTGGTCACTCTTCCTGGAGGCTAAATTATACATGGATAGAAGAAGATGGTATCGCCATCACTTATAACTAAAACTGAAGAAAGAATAAAGAACTTCTAATCTAGCACATGATTGAAAATTCCATAGTCGTAGAGTAAATATGTATCACAAATTAATCGAGATAGGAAACTTGAAAGATTTACATGCAACCATGTATAGTTTGAAAAAAATAAATGCAACAAGTACCATGGATAATAATCATTAAACAATGACCTGCTAAGAAAATTCAAGAAGCAAGTAAAGTAACTCTGTATGGAAAGACTATATATTATATACCTATTTAAACGTTGGTATTGTATAGAAAATTGGATATGCTGAACTCCAGCTATTTTAATAGATATCTTACAGTAAATATAATTGTGAATACACAGTGACAAGCAAGACTATGTCGAGTAAGGAAATCTATTTTCAAATAATAGCATGAAAAATCAAATTGCTTGATTTAAATAGAAACAACATATATATTACAAAATAAGGTTACAGAGTACCCAAAACCCGAATAGTTTACATGAATATATTTTATAGAAAACGTTCATGGTCTCATGGGGTTACAACACTATAACTAGAATATAGATAAACTACATTTGGAAAACGAATGAACTTTCAGGGGTGCCATGTGGGCAACTCGGCCATCGAAAACATTAACTAAGAAAACCACATTAGCTTCCACATGAATGCGAAACTCTAGAGGCGTCGCTCAACTTGCCTAAAATTTAAAGGACATGCTCTTGGCACCCAACATGGGGAGAATCAAGGTATGCAATACCTTTGAACGAGAACAAGACTAGGGTGGCATATGTAGCCAGAACTGAGAATGAAAGAAATAAGAGACCTTGCAACACGACAAAGAGAAGTATCAATAGGAAAAACCAACTGACATACCATTAAAAGCCGAACAAAGATTTAGACGAAAAATAAATGTAAGAATTGAAAACAGAAGTATAAGGGTGGAAGGAGTGAAACTGACCTGTAAGCATCAGTCTTGTTGTCTGAGAGATAACTGAAGGTGAATTCTAAGACAAGAAACCTTGGTTAGCAATCCTAGAGAATGACACTGCAGAAATAACCACGAAGAGACATAAGCACTAAAGAGATTTGTAATTACTTATAGTCGTGGAGAGTAATTCCTCTGTGGTTTGGGAACACACGGATGTGACTCCAAACTCGGTAGATGACCCTGCAAACACAAAAGTAAAATATAATTTGAAAACATTGAAGAACAAGACAACTCAGAAAAGAATGTATACCAAATAACAACTGTGAAATTAACAAGACCATCGGAAAACTGGTTAACCTTATGCATTACATGTTGGAATAGGAGGCAGAGGAAGCATACTGATGCAGGAGCATCCAAGCCAAATTTTCATTATTTAATTATGTAATAAGGGGGGTGAGACATTTTAATTATTTTATGAATTAAATTTATTATTTTTAATAAATTAGGAGGGAAATTATAAATGTGAGGATTTTTGTAAATATTCTTTAATAATTAAAGGATATGAGTGGAATGGAATTAGGTTGATAATCTAGGGAGTAGGAATTCCATATACAGACATTCTTGAGTCCAAAACTAGAATAAATGCAAATTAGATTTGTAGTTGAGATTTATGTGGAGGAATTTACGGAGTGAAATAAATTCATTATTTATGTATATATAGGAGGGTTTTGTGAGGATGAAAGACAACTAAGAGTAGTAAGGAGTAAAGTGAGAGTGAGAAATGGTTTGAAGGGCCGATGATCCAGGTCCAGTGATCTGGATTTATGCAAGAATGCAACAAAATAAACATATAACCCCAAATACAATGATGGAGTGGAAATAATACTTCATTTCATTAATATCAAAGAACTGAAATTTTCTTACAGACAGAATGGAAATAAAACTAGCTAGGGCGCTGGTAGCTATCTCTGAGAAGAGATGTGGCAGATACAAGCCTCTGAACTGAGTTAAAATGAGGCTCGAGGGACTATTTATTATTTAGAAACAATTGGAAATCCTAAACAGCCAAAACCCTAACCCTAGGAGATGAAGCGCCAAAACTGTGGGCCCCGTTTGGGTAAATTGGTGTTTCAACTTCTCGGGGACATAACTTTGGCATATGATCTTCGTTTGACGCGTACCATACCTCATTAGAAACATCTATCTGAGGAATAAAAATTTTTAGAGAGAAAAATCAATTCATGGACCCATGTTGCACCCTGTTTTCCCAAAAAATGTCATTTAGGGCCTCAAAACAGCTTCGAAAGTTCAGGACCCGAAAAACTGCTAAAAATAGTAAGTTGTACCGAAACTGAAAAATTGAAAGAGGCAATGGTGGGGCCCCAAGTGGAATAGGCGGGCGACCACCAATAACCACTTGGATCATTCCTCCCCCCTTAGGAAGCAATGGTCCCCATTACATTAAGTTCCTCCATGAGATGAGGATATTTCTGCTGAACTTGGTCCCTGGTGAACCACTTTATTTCTTGTAGGAGTTGGCCAGCTTTGACAACCCGATACAGTTGGATCCTCTATTGGAGAGTGTTATTGATTTTCATGTCCATGATACAATCTGTGGTGGCCCGTTCCATGCATTCTGGGTTCAACTCTATTGGTGTGAGTTGTTCTGCAATGTCAGAGGTGTCTAGTAGAGGTGGGAAGTAAGGACAAAGGCGGTCCACATTAAATACTGGGTGCAGACCAAGGAATGGTGGAATACTAAGCTCGAAGGCATTGTTCCCTATAGCCTTGGTGATGGTGTACGGTCCGTATCGGAGTGGGTGAAGCTTGCTGTGGGGTCTAGTGAGGCGCTCCTTCTGCAAATGTAGCCATACTTTGTTGCCCACCTAGAAGTTGTGTGGCACCCAGTGTTGATCATGGCGTTGCTTGTATTTAGCATTGGCTCTCTCCAATATGTCATGAACTTGTTGGCGGATGTGTTGAATGCGCTCAATGAAGCTATTTTCTTTGTGAACTTCAGACTGGACATGAGACGAATTGGCTTGAGTAGCCGCAAATGGCATGGCTATGTCAATGGGACATAGTGCCTAGAATCCCAAGCCCACCTGAAAGGGGCTATGGCCGATTGAACTGTGGAGAGCACAGTTATAACTATGTTGTACATATGGGAGGCTCTCCTCCCATGTGCGTGGATGCTTTGAATTGTACATGCGTAGAATGTGTACAATCATTCTGTTGATGACCTCTGTCTGGCCATCTGTTTGGGGATGGAAAGTTGTGGACTTGGTGAGCTTGGTGTCCAGCATTGACCAGAGGTTGGACCAAAATATGCTGAGGAACCTGCTATCCCGATCTGATATGATAGACTGTGGGATCCCAAAGTGCACCCACCCTCATTCAATGAAGAGTTTAGCAGTGGCTTCTGTTGTGATATTCTTCTTACAGGCCGCCATAATGGCCATCTTCGAGAATCTATCGACGACCACGAAAACACAGTCATTTTTGTGCTTAATAGAAGGTAGGCCTGACATATAATCCATGGAGATGGATTCCCAAGGTCGACCAGGGGTAGGTAGCAGAGTATATAGGCCTTTCTTCTTGATGGTTGGTTTGGCAATGGCACAAGCAGTGCAGGATCTGATGTGCTTCCTGACATCCTTTCAAAGGTTCAGCCAATAGAAATACTTCTACAGTACTGCTACTGTTCTGCAGTACTGCTACTTTTTTCTTGACCTCGAAATGCCTAGCGAATCGACTATAGTGTGCTTCCCATGTCATCTTGGCACGCTTGCTTGAAGGAACACAAAGGTGTCCCAGGTGACATAAAAGTGCATCTTGGAGGTGAAAATTTTGAACTTGTGTACCCCCCAAGAGTGCCTTGTAAGTGTGGCTGAAGTCTGGGTCGCTCGCATAGAGAAGCGGAAAATCAGAAGTCTTGTGCCCATAAGAGTTGAGAATGATGGTGAGCGCCATGATAAGTGGTCGGCTGAGGTAGTCTGCAACATTATTGGTGCTACCCTTCTTGTACGTGATCTTCAAATGAAATTGTTGCAGATATGTGGACCACTTCTGATGGCAATCATTCTGCAACTTCCCTTGTGTCTGTATGAACTGCAGGGGCTGGTGGTCTGTGTGTATGATTGTTTCCTTCCCCAAAATGTAATGCTTCCATTGTCGACAAGCTTGCACAATGGAATACATTTCTTTGTCATAAGTGGGATACTTGCGAACTGTGTCAAATAATGTCTCACTGTGATATGCCACTGGATGTCCCTGTTGAGTAAGAACTACCCCAATAGCATAGTCAGAGGCATCTGTCTTGATCTCAAATGGCTGTTGCAAGTCTGGTAATGTGAGCACTGGGGCAGAACAAAGGCGATTTTTTAATTCTGTGAATGCCTTCTGTTGAGGTTCCGACCAAAAGAATTTTTCTCTCGCTCCTCCCTTGGTGACTTGACTCAAGGGTCAAGTGATATGAGAGAATCCCAACATGAGCCTATGGTAGAAATTAGCAAGACCCAGAGAGCTGCAAAGCTCTATTATAGTGGTTGGGGCTGGCCAATCCAAAATGACTGGGATCTTGGTTGGATCCACATGCACCCCCCTTTCATCAATAATGTATCCTAGAAATTGAAGCTGGGTCATGCCAAAAGTGAACTTCTCCAAATTGGCCCACAAATTGTGTTGCCGTAGTGTTTGGAGGACTTGTCGGATGTGGTGAAGGTTCTCTTCCCAAGTCTAGCTGAAGATTAGAATGTCATCCAAGTACACCACTACAAATGAGTTGGTGAATGGTGGGTAGTTAATTTTTGTAGTGATAACCATACTTCAAGTCGATCTTGCTGAAATATTTTGCACCTTTGAGTTGGTCCAGAAGGTCATCAATCCGTGGGATCAGGTACCTATTTAGGACAGTGATCTTGTTCAGTGCCTGATAGTCAATACAGAGTCTCCACATCCTTTCCCTCTTCTGTACCAACACGATCGGGCTCCCATAGGGCGCTGAACTTGGTCAGATGTGACCTTTCTGCAGTAGCTCCTGTATCTGCCTCTTTATTTCATCATTCTCCAGGACAGAGTGCCAATAGATCGGTCCATTGGGTAGCAACACACCTGGGGTCAGATCAATTGGGTGCTTGACCTGACAGTGAAAAGGAACCCTTGTGGGTGAGGTGAAGATGTCCCCGTACTCGTACACAACCTTATCCATTTTTTGTTGCCATGCAGAGGAGCCCTATTTGGAGGTCATGGCCACAGTCTTCTTCTTTCCCTGGGGGCTGATCATCAATAAAATGAATTTCCTGGTTTGGGAAATGAGCTTACTGCATTGTGTTGCAGTAACCAAAGAGATAGTGGAAGGATGTGGAACCTCTGGTATCCTGTAAAACATATTTCCAAAAGTAGCAATAATAGCGTGAGGCCAAGACTCATACACATCATGACGCTTCCACAAGTATGGTTTTCCTAATAATACATTAGAAACATTAATAGGAGTAACGTCACATAATACATCATCTGTGAAGGGCTTGATGCTATAGGGAAGGCGACACTGCTAGCTGACGCAGAGATATCGTCCTTGGTGAAGCCACCCGATGGTGTATGGATGTGGGTGAGTTGTGGTCGGCAAGCCTAACTGCTTCACGACGTCTGCTAAAATGAGGTTCTTTTGGCTCCCATTGTCGACAATGAACTGCATCGGGAAGCCCTTTACCCACATCTGGGAGTGGAAGAGACAGTCCTCCTCCTCTGGATCTTCGGGTTCCTCCTTATGGATCTTCGTAGTGGCAACAATGGCGTTGGGCTCCACATCAATAATTTGTTTCCCTTTGTCATTTCCCTTGTCAGGTTCTGATTCAGAGTTGGAGCATGCATCTGACTCAGAATCCCTCATCTAAGCCACCATCGACTGCTTGGCCCGACACTCACTTGTGTTGTGAGTGGAGCTCTTATGGAACTAACACCACTTTCCCCTGTCCTTCTTTGGCTTTGCAGTGTTTTTCTTTGATTTTGGCTTCCACAGGTTGTCTTGAGTCGCCATGCCTTGGCTCTATCCTTTTTCTTGCAATTTGGGAGCACCTTTCCCTTGCTTTTGATTCACAGATCCAAAGTCTCGCTTCTTCTGTTTGAATTTTTTCTCAATCTTAGAAGCATATCGATATTCTGTACCAAGCAAGGAGATGTCGAGGAACTCCATTTCCTCCTGAATGTATCTGTGTAGACAACTGTGATACTTTGGCACTAGATGTTTCTCTGAATGTTTGATGCCCAACTTGGTGCGTAGGGTATGAAACATATTTGTCATCTCATGCACATCTTGATCCCTTTGTTGTCACAGTATGGTCCATTGTATGTACTTGTCCTCATAGCTCACCACGGGATAGTATTGCTCCTTGATGGCGTCTCGGAAAGAATTACAAGTGGGTACGACCGAGAATAGAGAGGGTTTTGTCTCATCCTTTTTCTCACAGTGGGTTTCCCACCAGTCCTTGACATGGGGGGCAGCTTTGAGAAGTGAAAAAATAATCTTCTCCCTGTTAGAAAAGTCATGAACCAAGAAATATCCTTCTAATAGATTCAACCATCTATCTACGACATCCGCATCTATTTAACCCTCAAATATGGGAATTTCAAAATTTACTTGTACCTTAAAAGGAGTTGCACCTCCAGAGTGGCTGCTAGATGTAGATGCGCCGCCGGTGGTTAGCTGTTGAAGGATCTGGGAAAAGTTATCCATCATCGCACTCCTTTGTTTTTCGAGGGCCTCCTCGAGCAATATTTTGATAGGATCTCCTTCTCCCTCATCTTTCTTTTCATCCCCCATGGGCGTCTGTCGGGGTTTGTGAGGCTGATCTTGCAAAGGTTCCACCAGATCGAGCCCTAACTCCTTATACCCTGACCTCATTGGGGACATGCAAAGAAGGATCAAGAAAAAGTAGACCTCTCTGGTACCACTGATCCAGATTTCTGCAAGAATGCAACAGAATAAAAATATGACCATAAATACAATGATGCAGTGGAAATAATACTTCATTTCATTAATATCAAAGAATTGAAATTTGCTTACAAACAGAATGGAAATAAAACTAGCTAGGGCGCTGATAGCTATCTCTGAGAAGAGATGTGGCGGCTATAGGCCTTTGAACTAAGTTATAATGAGGCTCCAGGGCCTATTTATTATTTATAAACAATGGGAAATCCTAAACAGACAAAATCCTAACCCTAGGAGATGAAGCACAAAAACTATGGGCCCCATTTGGGTAAATTGGTGTTTCAACTTCTCGGGGACGTAACATTGGCATACGATCTCTGTCTGACGCGTACCATACCTCGTTAGAAATATCTATCCGAGGACTAAAAATTTTGAGTGAGAAACATCGGTCCATGGACATATTTTTGGGAAAAAGAGGAGCAACATGGGTCCATGGACTGATGTTGCTCCCTGTTTTCCCAAAAAAAACGCCATTTAGGGCCTCAAAATGGCTCATGAAGTTCAGGACCCAAAAAACTGCTAAAAATAGTAAGTTGTGAAGAAACTGAAAAATGAAAGATAAAATGGTGGGGCCCCAAGTGGAATAGGCGAGTGACCACCGAAATCCACCTGGATTAGTCGAGAGCCAAGAGGCCACCCAATGTAATATTTGGCCAAAGAGTTTTTTATGTTTTTATATCAATATTTCATTTGAATGGCTCTCCTTCCTTCATATGTATTTTTTCTGCTAAATATTTTTATGGTTTTAATGAATAATTATTGAGAGTTTTCATGTTGTGTGAAGGAGTATGTGTTTTATATGCTTGGATATATTCTATAGCAGAATCGCTGCATCATTTGGTATCAAATCCAAAAACAATTTCCTTCGAGAGCTTGGGAGAGAGTTGATTGATATATTATACTTTTTAATTTAAGTCTGCAATTTATATGGATATTAATGCGTGTGCTGTGAGTTAAAGAAGCTTTAATGCAGGTAGTTAATGGAAAAACTATGGTAGCGCATCCCCGTAAATGGACAACACATGCAATAGTGTAGAAAACTACTAGCTCGCAGGCGGAGCTGTAATATGGAGAAATCGAATGTGAATTAGAATCGGTCCATGGAGTTGTGTACACGTATAAAAGAGGAGAAATTAGCTCAAACACGGTGGCTGAGTATTGGAATCAAAGCAGACTACAACTATGGGTGAAACACTGTGTAGAAGAGAAACAGTAAACGCTGCAAGGTTGTCGACGCATTCGAGAATAGTCGAGGGGCATTGTAGTGGATTGAAGGTATATTACAGTGAGATCGAAGCCTAAGTGATAGCCACGTGACGTTGGGTGAATGTGCATGGCGTTGAAGCACCCTTGCATTGACTGTAATGCATTATATCGGTGCCCTGAATCATAATGCAGGTTGTTTGCGTGAGTTTTTGTGTGGGGATTTAATGGCAACATTTCCATTTTAGTGAGTTAAGGGTCTTCATTCGGATGTGGTCGAATCACAGCGTGGAAGCTATTACATTTCCATCGTTTTATCATACCAGTGCTAAATGATAACACAACATTGTAAGGTGCTTGTTGGTAATTGTTTGTCAAGCGGTGATGGATGAATTGGAAATTTGCGTTATATATAAAATGATGTGGTTGTAAATGAAAATGTTTATGGTGATGCATAGTCACAATGATCCCTTGCGAATTTAACAAACATAGTAATGGAATTGCTTGAGTAAGGAAATGTTTGTATTGGAATTGCAATGCTAAATTGACAAATTAATCAACTTCATGTTGTATGTTGATAAGCTTGGGCCTTAGAAAAGTTGAAAATTTTGCTACACTAATTTATTGTAGCCAAAGAGGAACCACCTGAAGCCGGAGAATCCTTGTTGTTGAAAAGGATATTGCTTAAAAAAGCTAAGGGAGCCAAAGAAGCAGCTCAAAGGAAGATTCAAGATAAGTGCTTATTGAATGAATCAATATTCATTGAGTAGATGTATTTTAAAATCGAGATGAATAAATTTCCTTGCCATACTTGAGAAGATAATATTTTTTAAATGTTATTGAAGAGTGGAAATTTTGCAAATGTGGAAGTATAAATGAATGGAAAATGAAGGGGAAAATGTACTAATCCTGGGTGATATGAAGGAAAAAATGCATGTTTATATGAGGAGGTTTATTATACATAGTGTGATGATTTATTATGCATAATGTGGATTCTTCACAGTTTTGGTTAAGTCATTTTGGACCAAAGCCTGTAGTTGGGATAAGAAGAATTATTTTGATTGGTGATTGAAAATATAATTGCTTGATGTTGTAAACCTTTTTTTTTACCATCATGTGATGACATTTAAGGAGATGACATTCAGGATGAACACAATTTATGAGTTGTACATCATTTCTCGAAGATATTTATTATTCTCTATACACAGGTGAAGAGATGTGAATTGATGTTGCATGGTGTATAAAAGTGTAGGGAAATGGTTGCAATAAGATGACGAGTTTGTGAGCATGCAAGTATTGACAGTGACAAATATGGCACAAAACAGTGGAAAACAGAGGGTTGAGACTGCAAAGAGAAAGGTTTATCAATAACCTTGACAGGAACATGAGGTATGATAATTCAAGAAGGTATTTTTGAACATTGAAGATTGAATGGTTTATTTATTTTCACCTTAGAATAAAACTTGAAAAACATGAATTGCATTTCGACTAAAGACTTCAGTATCATGTGAAATGATAAGGGAAAACTAGTGTAAGTTTGAAGTCAAAGAGTCGTAAGCTATGTCAAGAGTCTGGATGTAATGGGGTGCATTATCGGCAGAGCCCGGCACCCAAAGAATTGGTCATTGTAACACATGCATTAATAAAGTGTTATTTGCAGAAAATTGCAACAAGAGGGTTGCCAGAGATTGGTCCCAATACATAGAACCAAGAGAGGACAAGCGCAGGAGGAGAACTTGCATTTTGATGAATGGAAAGTGTGAAGGATTGCTGAGAAGTAGATTGAATGAAATCCACACGTGAAAAGATGAAGTTCACAAAGGAGGAGAATACGATTGTTGATAGTCATTTCCAAAGATCCGATGAAGACCACAGTAGAAGGAAGAAGAAGGAAAATGGCAAGGTAAGTGGCATATTTGAGTAGTTGACAGATGACGAGTACGAGCAGGAGAAGGCTGAGATAACAATTCATCTTGAATTGTTAATGAAGTTGTTACAGGAAAATGTGAAAGACGAGACACATGGTTGGACCATGAGAAAGAAGGTAAAGTGACAAAAGCTACATGCAAAAATGGAAAAGTAGGTAAACATACAGTTGGCAGAAGAGCCGAGGAAGCTTGAACAAATGTTGGGTTGTGAAGACGTCAGAGAGGCCGAGTTAAAAATGGATATTTCCATTTGTGGCCTAGAACAGGGTGAAATTCTGGGTGAAGAGATCAATGAGGAAGATCTCATGAACTATTGGGATAGTTCAGAAGCATCTAAAGATGTGTTGGTGAGAGAAGCAGATGAGGCTATGAAGCCTTTTATTTTTTCTCACAGTTTATGTATGTTTGCAGGATGTGCGAAAGATGGTGAGTAGTGTGATGGAACTGTCACAAAGGAGAATGGAACTTTTGAGGTAAAGTCTAGTACAGAATTCCTTTAAGAGGAGGAAGGTAGTGATTTGTTGCAACAGGAAGAAATCATAAATGAATTCTTGTTTGGGGTAAAACAGCAAGTTGAAGTTGTTATGGAACAAGAACAAAGTGGAAATGCCGAAGAAAAATTCCAACGAGGTAAACAAATGTATTTGTTTAATGAAATTGCTGCACAAAGTTTACAATGTAATGATGCTAAAACCAGGACAACTTAGGAAGATTGCAAAAGGAAGAGCGAAGTTAGTGAAGAAGTGCTGAAAAGATTTCATATGGAAATTGAGTTTTTGGAACAGTGGCTGAAGGAACTTGATGGAGGAGAAAAACTTACAGAGCTTGATCTAGACGAAATTACAGTTACTATGCATGATAGAAATGAAATGTTTTTAACATTTATGGAGTTGAAAGAATTTTATAAATTTTCAAATATTGATGTAACTGTAGGTACAGAAAACGACATTAACAGATATGATTTCAAAATCAGAGAAATCGAGAAGAAGTTATTTGGCATTGAGATGGAAGATCAGAAGTAGCAAGGAAGTTGTGTCTGTAGGGGCATAAAGGAAACAGTGAATCAACAGGATGAAGATGGAAGCAGCCAACAGTTAGAAATAGAATCTATTGAAGTCCAGAAATTCGATGATGGGAGATGGATGCCTGAAGCATAAAATGAGACTGAAAGGTATTACCTTTCTAAAACTAGCAGTTTGTTGGTGAATGTAGGTACAGCACCAGATGAGAGATTTGTTGCTACAAAAGCAATAAAAGACCACAGTTGTAATAAAAAAGGAGTTCTTCATTATTTTACATTGTAGAAATTTGAGTGTTTAACTCAGTTGGAGACGATAGAGTTCGAGAAAGAAGAATTACTCTGAGGAATTGGCGAAAGAAAGTGTTGGAGAAGCCGATGGAATCTGATCGACAAAGTGAGTGATTAGTTACCAAATTGAGTTGATACTTCAAAGGACCAGCGGCAAAACAGAGTATGGAATCCTAGAGGGAGCAAGTCATCAGGGCTTGCGGCTGTCGTAGTATTACAGAAAAGCAACGGACCTCATAGACAGGAGTCTATGGAAACTTCTCTACATGGGGAGTCTGATGCAAGAGCATCCAAAGAAATTTTTCATTATTTAATTATGTAATAAGGGGGGTGAGACATTTTAATTATTTTATTAATTAAATTGCTTATTTTTAATAAATTAGGAGAGAAATTATAAATTTGAGAATTTTTTGTAAATATTCTTTAATAATTAAAGGATATGAGTGGAATGGAATTAGGTAGATAATCTAGGGAGTAGGAATTACATATACGGGACTTTCTTGATTCCAAAACTAGAATAAATCCAAATTAGAATTGTATTTGAGATTTATGTGGAGGAATTTATGGAGTGAAATAAATTCATTATTTATGTATATATAGGACGGTTTTGTGAGGATCAAAGATAACTGAGAGTAGTAAGGAGTACAATGAGAGTGAGAGATGGTTTGAAGGGCCGAGAGCCAAGAGGCCACCTAATGCAATATTTTTCCAAAGAGTTTTTTATGTTTTCATATCAATATTTCATTTGAATGGCTCTCCTTCATATATATTTTTTTTGCTGAATATGTTTATGGTTTTAATAAATAATTATTGAGATTTTCCATGTTGTGTGAAGGAGTGTGTGTTTTATATGCTCGGATCTGTTCTATAGCAAAATCCCTAGATCACATACCATTGTCGTGGAGCTTACAGAGCCTTCGAGAAAGAAAAATAGAGAAATGATCCATATAAGTTAGGGTTGCAAGGGGTAGTACCCTATGCAGTTACCTATCCAATCTCTACCATCGAACCTGGGGTTTCAGATTGAATGGTAGGCATTGAGACAGGTGGCCAATCTCAAAACCCAAAGTTATGCCTCCGTAAAGTTTCATTCAATACAAGATTGGCGGTGGATGTAAGATGTATGGAAACCAAATCTAAATCCCAAGCTATCAAATTTGAAATTAAGGATAGCATGATGTAAAGGTACAAAGATGGATCGCTCGTTGTGCAAGTAGCGAGGGTCATAAACATCCAAATGAAACCATGGTAATCAAAATGGAAATGTAATAACAGTCTCGTTAAAACACATTTAAATTCCATATAACACTAATTAAGCCAAGTTCAAAACAAAGGCAAGGTAGGTATAGTAAAGAAATGTAAAGAATTATTATTTTTTTTCCGATGAGTGTTACAAGTGGTACCAGAGCAGTGTTTTCATGTTGGGACCCTAAGGATCACTTAACCTGATAAAATTGTGTATATATGATGAACAAAAAAAAAAAAATTAGTGCAAAAGAAAACATGAGGAGGGGATCGACACAACAACCACCTCATAATACAGGGGAAGCTACACCCCAGCCCCAACCAGAAATGAATCCTAAAATGTGGATTCAGTTCAGTGTCGATCAACACTAGCAGACCAGTAGACTGTTGGAGGAGAAGCAACATAAGACCATTATATTGTTGAGTATTGTGTAAAAGTTGCAGGAAGAAATGCTCCGAGTGAGGAGTGACATTGAATGCCTAATGTAAGAACATGAAAGGATACTGAAGAGCCTTTCTGACAAATAGAATCAGGGGGTGTTGCAACCCAGCCCTGATAGGGACATGCAAGAAGAAAATGAACAACAAACCAAGGACCAAACCACTGACGAGATGGAAAAAAATCACTCAAAACGAAGCAACTAGAACATAAACTACAATGAGGCTGAGTCTGGTAATTTATCAGATCAACAAGAAATTAAGAAAAAATAGGTGGAATTGCAAGGTGAGTTTCGAAAGATAAAACCACCTACGTTTGATGGAGAAGCTAAGGAGGTGGTAGAATCTTGGCTAATTAACATGAATAAGTCCTTCCAAGTCTATGAGTACAGTAACAATCTTAAAGCTAAATTGGCTATTTACCAGTTGAGAGAAAAGGCCACTCTGTGGTCGAAGGAATTCAAGAACGTTTGCAGCATTGAGGATAAATATGTAACATGGAATGATTCCAGCAATATTCTAAATATAAGTGCTTAACAGAACACTTCTATGACAAAAAATCCAAAGACTTACATTATTTGAAGTTAGGGAAAATGAAAATGGATGAATACATAAGCAAGCTCACTTCCTTATTAAGATATATTCCTTATTTAAGGGATGAAAAGGCTATGGTCCAACGATTTTTAAGCGATCTTTCAACCCACATGAAGGTACGAATTGAATTCATAAGCCCAAGAACCATGGACGAATAAATTTGGAAGGCAAGAATGTGGTATCAGAAGTCCAAGGCAAAGGGGGAACTGGGTAAAAATTGGCAGCCAAGAAAGGCATAGAAAACTAGTTCCAACTTCAAAAGTTATAGGAATAGCAATTTTAATAATTCTGCACAAAATACTGTAAAAAAACAGTTTGGAAGAAATCATCAAAGAAATTGATGGCCTACAGAAGAGAGACCTACAGAGGCCTCCAACAAACTTGAACAAGGACAATTCCTAAAACCACCGTTGCAGTGTTGGGGGTGCGACAAGGCTCACTATTGCAAATATTTTCCACAGCGAGGGAGAAGCGAAACTGTTGCCAATTTGAAATAAGCTTTAATGGTGGGGGATGTAGCCCGAAACATCCCCAGAGTCAACGCGGCACTAGAATATCGTCAGGCAGGTTATCAGCCAACGATGATAGAAGTAGAAGGTAAGCTACTATTGCAACCTATTTGCATTTTGTTAGACGTAGGTGCAATATTAAGTTATGTAAACCCAAAAATAGTAGAATTATGTAAATTACAAAGTCAGAAATTCAAAAACCCTTAGTTAGTACAGTTATCCACTGGCACAAAATGAAAATTAAGTGCCAAAATCCCAAATTGCACATTGGAAATAAGAAGACAGTAGTTAAATGTGGAATTTAATATATTTCCATTATGACCCTATGAAGTGTTTTTGGGTATGGGTTGGCTGGAAAAACATTGGAAGTTAGTGGATTGTAAAGAAAATATTATATATTATATGATGCAAGATGGAACACGCAATGAAATTCAAGGAATCAAGAAGCTATTACAGCTGATCCTATTATGGAATCCCGAATGAAAAAATGTATTAAGAAGGGATGTCAACTTTATGCCACCCATGTGGGGTATACTAATTCCAAGCAGAAGGCTCCTATTATGGGAAATATACTTCTGGTACAGGACTTCATGGATGTATTTCTAGAAGATGTACCATGATTACCCTCAAGAAGAGATATTGAATTCACCATGGAATTAATGTCAAGAGTGTCATCAGTTTCAAGGGCTACATACAGAATGAGTATTCGAGAACTAATAGAATTAAAAAGGAAATTGAAGGAGATGTTCAACAAAGGGTACATATGACCGAGTGTGTCCCCTTGGGGAGCACCGATGCTATTTATGAAGAAGAAATATGGAACTATGTCAATGTGCATGGATTATAGACAGCTCAATAAGCTAACTGTCAAAATAAATATCCTTTACCACAGATTGATGACCTGTTTGATCACGTGAAGTGGGCCATAGTCTTCTCGAAAATAGACTTAAGATTTGGGTACCACCAAATCTAGATCAAAGACGAATATATCTACAAGACTGTCTACTGTACCAGATACGGGCATTATGAATTTGTGGTATTACCCTTCGATCTAACCAATGCACCGACAACATTTATGAGATTGATGCACAAAATATTTCACCCCTTCCTTGATAGCTTCATGTTGATATTTATCAATGATATTTCAATTTATTCAAAGAATTAGGAAGAGCACAAGGAGCATTTAAAAATAGTGCTGGAAATGTTAAGGAAACATTAGCTGTATGCCAAGTTCAACAAATGTGATTTGTTCAAGAAATAAATCTAGTATCTAGGCCATGTTATCTCAGCTGAGGGGAAAAGTATTCAAGTGGAATCCTGAATTCCAGAATAGTTTTGAGAGGTTAAAACATTTGTTGAGCACCGCCCCAGTGTTGAGAGTAGCAGACACCAATAAATAATTTGAGGTATGTACTAACGCTTCCAAAGAAGGTGTTGGGGTAGTATTATCGCAAGAAGAAAAAAGCAGTTGCCTACGAATCAAGAAAGCTAAAAGAGCATGAATAGAGATACTCAACCTACGACTTAGAGCTAGCAGCAGTAATGCATGCACTCCGGATATGGAGGCACTACTTATTACGGAAAAAGTTAGTGCTGAAAACCAACCATAGCAGCCTAACCATTTATTTCAATCAAGCTTAGCTAATCTCTTGTCAAATAAGATGGAATGCCTTCTTAAGCAAGTTTTACATGGAAATTCAACATGTAAAAGGTAAAGAAAACTGGGTGGCAGATGCCTTGAGCAGAAAAATGCACTGTGTCTATGAGCTTTGCTATAACCAACTTGAATGTAAATTTTTTGATAAAATAAAAGAGGAAGCTAGGAAGGATCCTGAATATCAGTTTTTATGGCAGAAAATGGAGGATAGAAGGAAAGAAAAAATTGGTAATTACGGAATTAGCAAAGAAAAAATGCTAAAATTTAAGAGAAAAATAAATATTCCAAATAGAATGGAATTAAAGGAGCCGATTATGAATTAATATCACTGAATAAATTATTCAGGACACCCAGGATACTAGAAAATGCTAAAAACAATTATATTTTATTTATTTTTAGCCTGGCATGCGTAAAAACATTACAGAATATTTAACCAAATGTTTGTAGTGTCAACAGGATAAGGTGCAGCAACAACATCCAGGCGGATTGTTGCAGCCCATATCGATCTCTGAATGGAAATGGAAAGCTATATCCCTATACTTCATTACTGGTTTACCAAGGTCTAAGGAGCACAATGATTCCATTATGGTGGTATTTGATAGGCTAAGCAAGGCAACACATTTTATATCAGTACTGTCTACGTACAAAATAGTGGAAATAGTTGATATCTTTATGAGAGAAATCTTTACATTACATGGCATACCGAAAATAGTCATATTTGACAGGGATGTGAAGTTTACTTCTGCATTTTGGAAGACTTTATTCACGGGATTGGGAGCCCAAATTAATTTCAGTACAACTTATCATCCACAGACAGATGGACAAATTGGGCGAGTGAACCAAATCTTGGAGGACATGTTGCACATGTACGTGATGCAACAACCAACAAGATGGGAGGACTATTTTCACCTGGTAGAATTTTCCTACAAAAATGGGTACCAGGAGTCACTTAAGATGAGTCCCTTTGAAGCTTTGTATGAACAACAATGTCGTACCCCTATCAATTGGAGCAGCCCCAAAACTAACTTGATGCTTGGACCAAAAATGCTAACCGAGATGGAATCAGAGGTAAGAAAGATTAGACAAAATCTAAGAGGTGCTAAAGAATAGTATGCAGATAAGAAGAGGACTTATCGAGAATTTGAATTGGGCAATCATGTATATGTGAGAATGAAACCAAAGAGGAGCACACTAAGGTGGGTCTCCTCTGCCAAGTTGTCTCCCCGATTCTGTGGACCTTTTTAGGTATTGGAAAGGGTGGGGGCATGTGGCATATCGGTTGGCCTTACCCAGCCATATTAGGGTGCACAATGTGTTTCATGTATCTTTACTGAAGGGATACGTGCATGACCTGAAGCATGTTATTCACTAGCAAAGCATTCAGTTAGGTAAGATTAAAAAATCTTAACTAGAAATAAAGAAAATTTTATGAGAATCTAATTGGAGTTCTACTGATTGCAGGTCAAACCGGACGATGAATTTCTGGCCGAACCTCAGTGTATACTCAACAGGAGATAAATAATGCTCCGGAGGTGAGCCATCACCCTCGTTAAAGGGCAGTGGAAGCACTTCAACTCGGAAGAGGCTACCTGGGAGGATGAAGGATTTGTATGTGAGGCTTATTCGAAATTATTTATAAATTTGGAGTGAAACACTGAGAATAGTGTTTACTTCCAGGGGGGAGTTATGACAGCATTTTATGTGTTAACTAGTTGTTGACTAGTTGTTATGTTATTTTATATTTGTTGAAACTTGAAACATTTAATTTTTATTTTTTTGGAAGGATTTCTTGATGAATATGGGTTAACTTTATTTTGTGAAAAATGGAATAATTATGGAAAATAAGTTCTATAAAATTTAAAGAAAAATTACTCATGGTAAAAGTATTCCAAGAACTGAGAGGTGGTTGGACAGTTCAGACAGTTACCTTTTCCTCTGAGGATAAAGGCACATCCCAGAGAGGAAAAGGGGTTATGTTCTGGGAAGGAGAAAAAGAGCAGAGTGAGGAAATGTTTGAAGCTGGTAGTGACTAGTGGAATTCTCTGTACTCCTAAGGGTTTTTGGAAAGGAAGACTAGACTTGGAGTCCTAAGGTCTCTTTCGAAACCTCTGTCAACCTACCCAACTGAGGAGTGGAGCACAGGGGAAGAGAAGGACTTAATCACCTCTCTTATGGTTGGGAGGATGCAATCGGTAGCAACCCAGATAAGATAAGTAGGAAAAATTATTTATTTCAGTTAATATTGACAGAACTGGTTGAAAAACAGGAATTCAATCTTATTGTGTAAACCCTAGAGACTGAAAATAAGTATTACACACAAAAATAATATCAATACCATTTTAAATTTTGTTACTAGAAAATATGTTTTGCGGAGAAGAAAGAACGTGAATATATTGTTTAACTATAGTACTTGCTAAATATTTTTACGTATATGATAAAAGGAAAGAGTTTAGATTGATTTAAATGGTATGTAAATTTAGACTGATATATTCCCGAATTCATGCTTCTGTAAAGCTTCAAGCCTACATGCAAACAAAAAAACCAAACTAAATAAGTAGAAATATTTGGAATACACAGGTGGAATAATATGAGGCCAAAGAATGTAATCTTGAAGAGAAATATTAGACCTGGATCCAGGAAAGGTCCTAGACCCCAGGTCTGGTCACTCTTCCTTGAGGCTAAGTTATACACGGATAAAAGAAGATGGTTCGACCATCACTCACAACCAAATCTAAGGAAATAATAAGGAATTGCTAATCTAGCACATGATTAAAAATTCCACAGTCGCAGAGTAAATCTGTATCACAAATTAACCGAGACAATAAACTTTAAAGATTAACATGCAACCATGTATAGTAGAAAACAAAGAAACACCGAAAGTAGCATGGATAATAATCATTAAACAACAACCTGCTAAGGGCATTCAAGAAGCTAGTAAAGTAACTCTGTAAGGAAATACTGTATATTATATAACCATTTAAACGTTGGTAATGTGTAGAGAATTCTATACGTCGAACTCAAGCTATAGAAACAGATAGCTTACAATAAATATAATTGTGAATACACAATGGAAACAACGACTCTGCCAGGTAAGGAAATCTATATTCGAATAATAGAATGAACAATAGAATTTCTCGATTGAAATAGAAATTCATATATATTACAAAATAAGATGACACAGTACCCAAAACCCGAATATTTTACATGAATATATTTTCTTGCAAACGTTTGTGGTCTCATGGGGTTACAACACTGTAACTTGAATCCATATAAACTACATTTGAATAATGAAATAACTTGCAAGGGTGCCATCTGAGAAACCAAGCCACCGAAAACATTAACTAAGAAAACTAGATTAGCTTCCACATGAATGCGAAGCTCTGGAGGCAATGCTAAACTTTCCTAAAATGCAAAGGACGTGCTCTCAGCACCTGACATGGGGAGAAGCATGGTATGGAATACTTGTTGAACGAGAACAAGATTAGGGTGGCCTATATAGGCAGAATTGAGAACGAAAGAAATAAGAGACCTTGCACCACAGCAAAGAATTACTTGCAGGAAAAACCAACCGACATATCATTAAAATCCGAACAGAGATTTAGGTGAAAAACAAATGTAAGAATTGCAAACAGAAGTATAAGGGTGGGAGGATGGAAAACAACCTGTAAGCGTTAGTCTGGTTGTCCGAGAGCTAACTGAAGGTGGATTCCAAGACGAGAAACCCTGGTTAGCAATCCTGGAGAACGACAATCCAAACCGAAGCACGAAGAGATATAAGCACTAAAGAGATTGGTAATTACTTGCAGTCGTGAAGAGTAACTCCTGCGGGGGTTTCAAACACATGGCCATGACTTCAAACTTGGTAGCAGACCCTGTGAACCGAAAAGGAAATTCTGATTTGAAAACATTGAAGAACAAGACAGCTCAGAAAAGAATCCATACCAAATAACAACTGTGAAATTAGCAACACCATCAAAAAACTGGTTAACCTTACGCATTACCTATTGGACCAAGAGGCCAAGGAAGCATACCATTGTCGTGGAGCTTGCAGAGCCTTCGGGCAAGAAAAACAGAGAAATGATCCGGATCAGTTATGGTTGGAAGGGGTAGTACCCTAAGTAGTTACATAGTCAATCTTTGTCATTGATCCTAGGGTTTCAGATTGAATGGTAGGCATTGAGACAGGTGGCCAAACTCAAAACCCAAAGTTATGCCTATGTACAGATTCATTTAATACAATATTGGCGGTGGTTGTAAGACGTATGGAAACCAAATCGAAAACCCAAGATGTCAAATTTGCAATCAAGGATAGCATGATGTAAAGGTACAAAGCCCGATTGCTCGATGTTCGAGTATCGAGGGTCATAAACCATCAAAATGGAACCATGGTAATCAAAAGGGAAATGTAATAACACTCTCATTAAAACACATTTAAATTCCATATAACACCAATTAAGCCAAGGTCAAAACAAAGATAAGGTAGGTATGGTAAAGAAATGTAAATATTTTTTTTTTTAATGATGAATGTTACATTATTGATTCATTATTTATGTGTATGGAAGAAAATAAACATTATTAAAATAATTTAAGTGAAATATGATAATTTATGATGCAAATTATGATGATCTTGACACTCTTTTCTTAATGCTTTCCTAAACAAAAAAAAATCCAAAAAAAAAATTGAGGTAAATTCCAATTTTGTAGACTATATTCAACTTTAATGACCATTAATCATCATTATAAATATTTTAAATTAATATGTAAAACTTTTGAATTACATATTAAATTACACATTATTACTATTAAAAATATTAATTTAAATTAATTAATTAAATAATTAGGCAATAAATTAAGTAAAATGCAATTATACATTTATATAACAAATTGAAGTAATTAATTAAAAACAAGATAACTATAATTAAATAATAGAAAAGACATATATATATTAAAAAATATATTCTTCTTCCCTATAATATTTCAACTATATTCAATATAGTATTTTGAACTATAATATAAATTATTGTATTTTTGCTAATTCTTTTTTTCTATTTCAGAAATTAAAATATTATAAAATTAAATTTCATATATAGCTCAAACACTTTTTCCCCTTTCTTTCCTTAAACACTCATTTTGTCAATAGGAGAGCTGCTATAACATAATTTTTTTGAAAATATAATAGATTTGAAGTATAGGTTGATGAAATGTAGTTCCCTTTTCTAAGACCTAATAGTATCATAATATAATTTATAATAAATTTTGGATAATAAATAAATGATTATGAATGAAAAGTAGATTAAAATTATTGAGGAAAAATAAATATTTTATATATCAATTTATTAGGATTAGCTTCAATAATTTTTTTTATAATTTAATTATATAAAAAAATTTGATAATTTTATCTAAAATTTTATAAGTATTATTAAAATTAGGAATATAATTTGTAAAAATTGTATGATTTAAGTAAATGTATTCTAAATTAAAAAATCACAATTTTTTATAAAATTGTATCATCAAAAGAAAACTTAAAATAAATAAATTGCATCATTAATCATATTATAGTATCATAGAAATATAAATTATTATATATTTTTTAATTTGTAAATTTTATGATTATATTTGATCAACTAAATTTCATTAAATACACCTATATAATAAATAAATAACTTGTTTGCTTTACTTTTGAATTGGTCCTATATTTAGACCAGAGTGATATGCTTAGTATGCTGGGTTTTATGGGTTTTTCTGAATATGACATGAACTCTTTGGCTGAGTGGAAAAGAAAGATAAGTCCCAAAGAGATATGTATAGAAAGCCATAAAATTTTGTTTTCTAAAATAATAAAAGTTTCTGAATTTACAAAAAAATTAATTAAATATAATTATCATATTAAAATTAAAATATCAAAATATTTTTTCCAAAAATATTAAAATCTTTATAATAAATATTCAATATATTATAAACTAGAAAAAAAATTATATTTTTTACCACAATCAATCAATAAATAAATAAATAAATAAATAAATATATATATATATATATATATATATATATATATATATATATATATATAACATTTCTCTTAAATATCTAATTTAAATCTAGTAACATAGCATCACGAAACCTATATATATATGATCATTGATTATCAAGATCTGTGGAGGCCATTGTCTCGAAACAACATATGGTCTCAGATTATGAGTGAAAAATGCATAAACAGTTCGGATTATACAAAGTGGATCTGTAATATTCCTTGGACGCTAGTGAAATATTATTAATTACGCTTTTAATTACCATGTTTTATGATTGATCGTAAGGTTCGCTGCCAAGGCTCATTGCAAATTACTTTGAAACAAAGAAACGGTAACAGCTAACTATGCGACCCATCGATACAGTGACATGTGGTTTAACGGTAAGTTTCGTTGGGTGAAACCTAGGAGACGGAGGTTTCATTGAGTATATGGCCTGTTGTGTCTTCGCTAGAAGAGTAGGCGACCCCATAGTGGCTCTTGTTGAGGCATAAAGTTAATTGCTATTGTGTGGCTTGCAGGTTGTTGCACCTAGCCTATGTTTATAGTGGCAGCCAGTAGGATTTGATCCTGGACCTTATTCAGGAAAACTCTCACCAGTTACCGATTATCCTAAATTTAAAAAAAAAAAAAAAAAAAACAAAAAACAAAAAAAACTATGCTACCGATCTGGAAACGGCTATGTTTGTTTCATCTTGAATATATGAAACGGCTGTGTTTGTTACATCTTGAATTTATGAAACGGGTGATAGCCCACTGAAGGAGGAGGAACTTAATTGCCACTCCGTAAGGGGGAAACCGTTAGAGTTGAGGTAAAAACGGTATATATTTCTTCCTGCTACCCGTACGAAGAGGGCAGGGAAGATCTTCGTTATTAAAGTTGTAACAGCTTGGAAGTTTACAAGAACGGCTGTTAAAATATGAAACAAAATCAAGCATTTTATATGATGGTATGAACACGCTTCAAGGTGTTCGGGCAACGATGTTTTGGTTTTCGATGGATCAAAGGAATGGGTTCTTGGGATGTCTAATTACAAGACCATGTTTCGGAATTGGTGACATTGGAACCATATGCTTCTCCTATACTCGACAAACAAAGATTCTGTCTTTCCACCGAAAAGTTATGTAAACCCTTTTTTCCTATTACATGTGAATCTTGAGTTAAAAGTTATATATATATATATATATATATATATTTCTATTTCTAAGAAATTAGACAAGGTTCTTGTGCATAAAAATAAAGTAAATTGGTGGTTTCTGTTAGACAGATTACATGTGAATATTTTGGGTTAAAACCTAAGTAGTTCTCTCATTTTCTTAAAAGAAATTCTACTATATTCTTGTACTTGAAAGCTAACAATCCAAGATATCCTCTTCAGAAAGGATGCATGAGATCTTTGCCTATAAAAGGTAAGTAAATCGGTGATATCTCTTCGAGGTTTCTCTTAGAAAGATTACATGTGAATCTTTTTTGTTAAAACTTAAGTAGAGTTTTCATTTTCTTAGAAGAAATTACATAATATTCTTTCACTTAAAAGCTAATTAGCCAAGATATCCTCTTGAGAAAGGATGCATGAGAGAAAAGATAGAGAAACCATGTAAAGTTGTAGAGGAGATTGTATGAAAAGTAGCCAAAGTTTTATTTCAATATCATATGTGATTTTTTAATAGTTTATTGAAAAGTTAAACACCTTATGATAATAGTCATTTTGCTAGTTTATTGTGAAAGAAATATATATTGCATACATTATATGAATAACTATTAAACTATATTTTAGTGAAAGAATATATTATTATTCTTAGTTTCTTGAAAAAAAATATGTGTTTCTATGCATATAGATATAATTCTTTACTAATTTTCTTAAAGAAAATATGTGTTTTATATATAAAAAATAATAAACATTAATACATAAAAAGAATGATTATTAAATTAATTTTGTTTCTTTAGAATGAGATAAGTTTTGCAGGGATAAAATAACACCTATTAAGTTATATGTAATGGCATGCTCCATTCTCTTAGCTTATGTTAGTTTCTTGATAAAGAATATTGGTTTGTGTGTGTTATAACTATGAATTAGATATATATATATTTTTTAATTATTGATTACATAAATATTAAACTAGTTTTCTCGAAAATAATATGCACACAGCACTTTTCAAAAGGTGGAACATTGGTTTGTATGTGTTGTATGTGTAATAACTCAGTTACATTTTTTTGAAAATATATTTCTTACATAACTATTAAACTAGTTTATCTCGAAAATAATATGCACAAATTAGTCTTCAAAAGGCGTGTGATTTAATGTGAAGGAAATAATCAAAAGGGAGGGCGTGGGATTTAATGCGAAGGAAATCATCAAAACGAAATCCGTGGGCGGAATATTGGTTGGTATGTGTTGTATGTGTAATAACTCAGTTACATTTTTTTTGAAAATATATTGCTTACATAACTATTAAACTAGTTTATCTCGAAAAGAATATGCACAAATTAGTCTTCGAAAGGCGTGTGATTTAATGTGAAGGAAATAATCAGAAGGAAAGGCGTGGGATTTAATGCGAAAGAATAATCAAAAGGAAATCCGTGTAATTTAATGCGAAGGAAATAATCATAGTTTTGTGGTATATTTTTTAGAAATATTTCCCCTCTTCTTGTTGCAAAAAGTAGTGATAGACCATGATGATTCTTTAAATATTATGATGTTGTTATGTGTATAGGTAAAATGTAATTATTTTATACATTGTTATTTATGCATTTGGGATCTTGATGAATAGACTTGTGTCATAGTCATGTGCATAGGTATGCTTGTGAATTATGTAGTTTTAGTGTCGGACATGAAAAGATGTTGGAAGCATTCCTAATAAGGATTTATTATTGGTTTGATTAACAATTTATCTAATCATGACATCAAAGTTTGTTGAAAAGTAGTAGTTGGGGGAAAAGATTTTGATATATATTAAAGATGGATTATGTTTAACCTGATGGAAATCAATGAGCTAGTGGTCTATGAAGATTTACGGAATGTCAACAACTGGATAATCCACTAATAAAACAACCTGCAAGAGCCCTCGGTTAAAGTTTCATGTAATAAAGGATAATAAATTAAAAATAAGACCAAGGTTGTGAGACACATTTTTCAAGCTGAACATTGGGAAAAATCACTTTAGTCGGCATCAATTTTGGTTTATTTATTGCTATTGAAATTGGAAAAGGGAAAGTGGGAATAATTGGCATTTAATTATGAAAAATAAAGGAAAATAGCAGAAAATGAAGGTGAAGAGACATATATTTTCTTGCTAAATAAATTAGAACGAAAATGAGGGAAATTAGAAAAGGGATACATCAATAATAAAAAGGCGTTAGAGGATCAGTTCACAACTTTTGTTAGTTTAAATATTGATAATTTGGACATGAGCACTCTCTCGTTTTCTAATACTATTGCACACTTAGGTAACTCTTGGAGCACTTAAGAATTCACTTGGATTTGGAGAAGGAAGGAAAGGGAAAATAAAAGGAAAGCAAAGGCAAGAAAAGAAAAGTTTGGATCGACAACTTTAGAAGGATTTTTTAGGTAAGAGGTTTAATGTGTGATTTCCAAAATAAGGTGTGAATTCATGGTACATGCATTTATTTATTGGTTTATTTGATATCATTTTCATGGGTTTTTCTTGGTTTCAACCATGCCTCTCCATTTTAGAGATAGCCATGGTGTGATGAGATTTATTCTTGGTTAAGCTTTTGATTGTCAGATGGTTTTGGTGCCAGGTGAGGTGATCTTTGGAAAATTACCAATGGTTGCGGGTGGAGATTGTTTTCTCTAGGAATCCCTCGATAGGTGGGTGGAGAAGGGAAAGTTCCTTAAGGTATGGAGGAGAAATTTTGAGGAATCTAAGATTCGTTTGTTTTTTGATCTCAGGACTGGTTTGAGTGAGGTCACAATAGCTTGAGGGTTCATCTACATCTTGGTTCATCCCATGGGGATCCCACATTCATTCTTATAATATGGCACAGGGGTGATTTGCTGAAAGAAATATATGGTTTAGCCCAATCTATGGTCGGTGGTACGTGGAAGTCCCAAAATTGGTTGGGTTTTTCATATGTTAATAAAATATATTTCATCTTGTGATTAATGAGAACTTGTGCTTGTTAGTTGTAGATTTTATGGTTGATTTTTCATGCTTATTATTGTGTTTATATGTTGGTTATAAGCATGGTTCTATGATGTGCTCTAGCTTTTGTTCATGATTTAATAAGTATTTCAATGGTTGATGAATTCATGGGCTAACAAGTGTTGTTGTAGCTACTTGAGGGGGAATTATACCTTCTTAGTGATCATCAGATGAAATTCATAGATTTAAGATGAAATATGAATTCATGATCTGTAACTCCTATGTTTACCATGTGTTTGATGAAATTTCTTATGTATGCTAGGTAGTCTAGCTCGGGTTCCTGATTCAGGTTTAATTTTTTGGCATTTTTGTCATGTAAGTTATGATTATAGAAAGTTATAGGTAGTTCTTGGCAATGATCTGGAGGTTAGCCTGGGAAAATGATCAAATATCGAAACCATTGGTACCTAACTGATTTTTTAGGTCATAACCACATGGAAGTAGGTTTATGCATGAAATTGAGGATCATAACTGCATGCATGTTGTGTTGTGAGTGCGATCGGTGTTTAGACTTGAGAAAAATAATTTCTAACTCAATATATGGTCATGAGAGGTTGTAAAATTATTTTTGTGTGATCTAGTGCTCCCGGGGGATATCAATAACTTTTCGTTTTGTCTACCCCACTTCTATAACTGGAACATAGATGTCAGGTCATATCATAGTGACACATGTCACATGTTTAGCCCAACAAGCCTATAAAAGTGGGTAAATGTGGGCATACATTTTACATATTGGTATAATATCTTCAAGGTTCAAACACTTGGAATAGATGGGCTAGATGTGATTGTTACATATGCATGTTAGTCGTAAGTATACATTTTACTGCCTATGGTTATCATGTATATAGTCAGTGTTACAATTTGTGTTAATATGTGTCACGAGAGATGTTGATAGGTTGATGTCATTATGTGTATATACATGTATATCATTCTAATCTGGACTAATTTGTGCAGATGAGATAGCCTCCCCTGAACTTCATTAAGGTATGGTTTTATTATGTTTTTTATTTGTTTTATGTAACATGGCATGTTTGCACAAAGAAGAAGATCATAGATGATAAGTAGAATTGTGGATTACATTTCATGTGACTATCCATACATATTCTCTCAGTAGCATGGAGAATTATACTCTTCTGGTATAGAAAATAACTAAATAAGTTTAAATGAATAAATTAGAAGTTTCAAGGAATATCATGATAGGATAATTGATTCATAGGAAAGGTTTTCTAGAGCTCAAGAAAATCAAGTCGAGGTTAATACAGTAATCCTTTAGAGATTATCAGATTTGTAGAGATAAGGAGAACCAAGGATCAAACATGGCTAGGAGGAAAGGACTAATGGGGCTTATGGTAGCAGGTCTCAATCAAATACAATTTGGACAAGGATGACAACATTAAAGATGAAATATGGTTGGATACACCTGACATGAGAGATGGAGCTTGTGGGTTCTACTCACATTCTAGTTCAGAGAGACACCATTGTCATCATCACCATAATCCTTATCGTAGGAGTGAGAAGTAGTATTTTGTAGATGAGTTCAAGAAATCCAACTCTCCTACAATCGATAGAGAGATGAAGAAACTGGAATATGTGGAACCATGACTACTAAGGATGAATAATTTCTTCAAATTTAATGCTTATACAAAGAAAATGAAAGAGAGGATAGTTATTTTCTACATTAAATCAAAAGTAGATATATGGTGGGAATATGTGAAGCGTTTCAAAGGAATGAAGGTAGAACAGTTGAGTTGGCATGGGTTTATAAGACTCTTCAAAAATAAGTTCTTATCTTAGAGATATTATGGTGGAAAGGCTAAGGATTTCGATCAACTTAAGATATTGGGTTCCATGACAGATGAAGAGTACATGACTAAGTTTTTCGAGATGTTGAAGTATGTGCCTTATCTCAAGGATTAGAAGACAAAGGTCAAAATTTTTATCAATGGACTTTCATTAGCATTCAAGGATTGGCACGAGTATAATGAACCTCAGTAATTGGAGGAGTTCGTTGGGAAACTGAAGCATTTTTAAGAGTAGTAAAAATTTTGAGCCTAAGCATGATTAGAAAGGGTACAATAAGGCTAAAGAAGAACGGCCTTAGAAGCACTGTTATGTGGAATTTTTAATTGTAGAAAAAAGTATACTCCCTAGACCTAGTGGAATGATATAGAACAACAAAGGGAAAATAATATATAGTTTTCCTTAGAGAAATTGAATAATGTGAAAGAGGCTAACCTAGAATCTTCCATAAGCTCTATTTTCCTCCTTTCTTGTAAGTTGCAATCAGAGATCCGAGTGCTATAGTTAGAACCTACACATACAACCAAAAAAACCCAAGGATACATAACATAATTCAATTACTTTATTAAATGAATTAGAAAGGCATTGAAATACATGAATGTAAACGTAACACAAGTTATATAGGAAAAAAAGATACTCTTTTTGTTAATAGAAATAGGAAAGAGTTTGCTAGAAAGAAGAGCAGATGATATTGTAGAGATATCCCAAAGTCAAATTTTCCTTCCTTATCACAAAGAACACGTCAATATCACCCTAATAGATGAATATGATGAATCTCTTAGATTTGAGGAAACAACATAAGGGCATGATAAGTATGCAAAATACAACCCTGATGTTATGGATGGAAATAGATTTATAGAAGGATGGTAGTTTAGGATTTACCATAATGAGCTTGAGATCCACTTATGATGGGAGGATGAGCTCAAGGGATATGAGTTTAAGTATTCAAGGTAGGATGAGATAGGACTCGATATAATTATCCATAGTAAATGGTTAAAACAACCCCTAAAAACTTCTGGAAGAGGAAGCTTCAGAAATATTTTTTATTTTCAATAACTTCTAGAATCAATACACCCTCAACAAGAAGGAGCTAGTGTTGATTAATGTTGGTGTAGAAGGAAGAAACCAACATTGAATTTAGGTGGCTAAAGGGGTGGGGTTCGATGGAGCTAAAAACTATTTGGGGAAATTTGAGGTCTAAAATGGGCCACCTAAGGAAATAATAAAGTAATAGTGGAAATATTATAATAATATTACATTACATCATTAAATTTGGGAGGGAAAAAAAAATTCAACTCGTATTTTCAGCTTATCTTTGTATGGGTTTACTCAAATTTCGAGCGGTAAAAATCATTGGATGCATAATTTGATTAATCATACAAGATTAATACAAGATTAATGTGCCATGTGGAGAGGTTAATGAAATTATTTTTACAGTAACTAGTTCCAATATTTTATAAGGATAGAATAAAGAATATTCATGGTAGAATGTTATGCAAAAGACATAGGAATCATAGAATGAATAAGGGATCCTAGATATAAATAACTATCTTATAACATGTATGATAGCATTACATTTTTTATTTTTTGGGTGTTTATTTTCTATAATAAGAGGAGGTGTGGAAAATGATATCGGAGCCTTGAGGTTCAAAACTTGGGGCTCAATGGAACCACTACAATAAAAAATTGAGTACATAAGGTAGTTATAATGTGTGAGATGAGCAATGGTTAAGCTGATCTAATTCAGAGTTGTAATATGTTGTATAGGGTAGGAAGTAAGGAAAAGAAAAAAAAATAGCAGAGGATCATCCTGCAACATTAATCGAGGGAGAATGATTGTACGTTGAATTAGGAGATGGAAAGGGTTCACAAAAATCTCATTTGCTAGAGATTATTTGGAATTTTTAGCAAGAACTGCAATATCTTAGAACCAATAATAAATGTTTGTTAAAGGCCAGCGAAGAAGAAGAGAAAATGATTATAGGACTGACTGAAAATATATTCAAAAAATAGTGGAACTTGACATGGAGAAAGACAAAAAAAATAGTACAAAATCTAAAAAATCTGAAAGTGGGGGGGGGGGGGGGGGGGGGGGGGGGGGGGTGATAGAACATATCCCTGAAAATAAAAGAGAAGGAAACAAAAAGTATTACAATGGGAATTTTGGAAAATAAATCCCCCTAATTTTGATGTGGAAAAGGAGGATGACCCAGAAGCTTAGTTACTTCATATGACTACATACTTTCAAGTTTATGATTATGAGAGAAACCTGAAGGTTAGGTTGGCTATTTACCAGCTACAAGGTGAAGACGCCATCTCGTGGGAAGAGACAAAAAAGTGTTCACTTACTTGAAGATAATATAGTTTCTTGGGAGGAACTCTTCTGAAAATAGTTAAAAAACACATATTTAAGTGAACATTATTATGATGAGCAGGAAAAGGAGTTCCATGAACTAATTTTAGGACAACTCACAATGGAGGAGTTTGTGGCCACGTTTACTAATTTTTTGCAGTACATGCCCTATATTAAAGAAGGAAAGGCTAAAGTACAATGGTTTATGAATTTTTTTCCTACTTTGTACAAGGAGTGGATTTAGTTCGATAATATGAAAATGATGGATGAAGCGATAAGGAAGGCGAAACTGTGTTATCAATAGTTAAAAAATAAGAGCGAGGTCCATAAATTCTGGCATAATAGGGATAAAACTAAATCTATAGTAGGAATTAAGTGAAAAAAGCCTCGATATCTTAAGAATTTTGGAAAGGATCACAAAAGGAAAAAAATTAGTAAGGCAAGTGTCAACCCACCAGCACAATCGCAAGTGGGTTTAAGACCCGTGGACCTAAATGTTAAAAGGGGTAATGGGGATATATAGAAAGGACCAATGAAATGTTCGAGGTGTGGTGGGCCTCAAATGTTGAGAGACTATCCACACAATCCTATATATCTACAAAACATACAAGTTTTCCATGAAGCCACTACAGTTCAGAACCTCGCTAGAAATATTCCCATGATAAGCGCGACATTGGAGGATAATCAAGAAAAGCATCAATATGCGATGATTAAAATTGAAGGTACTATATTAAACCAAACTATTTCAATTTTAATTGATCCTGAGTCTATTTTAAGTTAAATGCGACCACAAATAGTGGAAAAGAGTAAAATTAAAACTGAAAAATGCAATATTGTCTTGTTGGTACAACTAGCAATTGGTACAAAGAGGAGTAGTAAACCAAGTAAAACAATGTCATCTTGATTTAAATGGTTACAAGAAAAAAATTAATTTCAATGTACTCCTACTAGGATCATATGTTGTCCTCATAGGTATGGACTAGTTGGAAAAGTAGGAAGCCATTATAAGAAATTTAACAAAAATAGTAAGTTGTGTGAATCAACAAGGATAGACTCAAATAATTTAGGGGGTTCCAAAACCCATATCAATATACAAATTACAGTTATTGAAATGAAAAAGAGTGCTCAGAAAGGATGTCCATTATTTATGGTTCAGGTAGAAGTGAGTGAACAACAAGGAGAGAAACCAAATTTCGATACCTTGCCAATTATTAAGGACTATCAAGATGTTTTTCGACAAGATATTCCCATACTACCACCTCACATGGATATATACTTTCCCATTCATTTAGTATCTCGTGCATCTCGAGTGTCTAGAGCACCATACTAGATGATTCCATTAGAATTATTGGAACTAAATATGCAGTTACAAGACTTGCTAGAAAAAGGCTATATTAGGCCTACTGTGCCACCATGGGGGGCACTGGTGCTATTTGTTAAAAAGAAAGATGGTACATTTAGGATGTGCATTGATTATAGGCAGCTGAATAAGTTAAATATCAAGAATAAGTACCCATTTCCCAACACTTATGTCTTTTTTGACCAAGTGAGGAGGGAAACCATTTTTTAAAAATTTCCTTAAGAACGAAATATCATTAGTTAAGGATCAGAAGTGAAGATCTTCATAAAAAATCCTTTAGGACTTGATATGGGCCCTACGAGTTTGTAGTGTTACCATTCGGTATTACTACTTCTCCAACAACCTTCATGTTCTTGATGAATATCATACTCAACAAATATTTAGAAAAATTTGTGCTCATATTTATTGACAAAATCCTAGTATATTCCAAAAATTAAGAAGAACATAAAGAACACTTAAAATTGGTGCTACAAGTTTTAAGCGAAAATAAGTTATATGCAAATTTCAGCAAATGTGAATTTTACAAAACTAAAAAATATTATCTCGATCACGCTATTTCTAAGGAAGGACTTAGTTGATCGTGAAAGGTTAAATGTAAATTATTAATTGGTTTACACCGAAGGATGTGACTATTGTTTGATCGTTTATGGGGCTAGCAAGGTATTACCATGGGTTCATAGAGGGATTTTCCAAAATGATATATCCTACCATGTCATTATAGAAAAAAAGGAGAAAAAATTGAATGAACCCCTGAATGTTAGAATAGGTTTCAAAAGCTAAGACATTTACTCACAATAGCTCCCATTTTAAAACATGTAGATCCAAACAAGGAATTCAAAATTTGTATTGATGCTTGTGTGGAGGGATTATGGGGATTTTTATTGAAAGATAACATTGTTATATCTTATGAATCTAGAAATTTGAAAATCCATGAAATAAACTATGAACGTATATGTTTTAGAGTTAGTTGTTGTCACAAATGCCTTGAAAATTTGGAGGCATTATTTGCTAGGAAACAAATTAAATTTAGTAGCTGACCATATTAGCTTAAAATATTTTTTCAGGCAACCAAACCTCAACACTAGACATGCTAGATGGATGTCATTTCTCAATGAATTTGACTTCGACATAAAAGATATAAAGGTGAAGGAAAACATGATAGTAGATGCCTTGAGCAGACATGCTTACAATCTCATGGAAGTTTTGGTTAACAGTGCTATGATAGATTTCACACAGAAATAATAGGAAATCTATAATTAATGACCTAAAATATCTAGAAATGCAACACAAATTATGAAAAAGTCACATTCTTTTTTCTATAGAAATCTCTGAGAATTTATTTTTGTACAGGAAGGGATTGTGTGTTCCCCATGTATCTTCTTTTAAACACATGACACTTGATGAGTATCATAAGAAATCGTATGCAGGACATCATGGGTACCAAAACATGATCACAACATTAATGAAAAAAATATTTTCGACCAATATGAAAGAAGAGGTGGCAACATACCTACCAACATGTTTAGAATATTAATAGGTAAAAGAAGAACATCAACACCCTATTGGGCTATTGAATCCACTTCTTATTCTAGAAGGGTAGTGGAAGATATTCTCCTTAGATTTTATCACTTGATTACCAATAACTCAAAGACAACATTACTCCATCATTGTAGTGGTATATACCTTAAGCAAGGCAACCCATTTCATTCCAGTGCAATCTATGTATGGTATGACATATATTTCCAATATTTTTATGAAGGAAATTTTTCGGTTAGATAGAGTACCTAAAATGATAGTGTCAGATACGGATGCCGAATTCACCTCAAGCTTTTGGAAGTCATTATTCAGGGGCATGGGTACTAAATTAAATTTAAGTACAACATACTATCCTCAAACTAATGAACAAACTAAAATAACCAACTATATTCTAGGAGACATTCTTAGAATGTATGTTATGGACATACCCACAAAATGGAAAGATTTTATGTATTTAGTTGAATTCTCTTACGGAAAAAATTATCAAACATCTACAAAAATGAGCCCTTTCGAAGCGTTGTATGGCATAAAATTCCATACACCCCTCATTTTGAGCCAACCAGAGGATAGATTGATTTTAATGCCAGATGCATTGCAAGAACCTGAGTAGACAATGCAAAGAATTCAACAGAATATTAAAACAACTCAAGATTGAAAAAAAAGTTATGTTGATAGGAAAAGAGCATACAGAAAATTTAAAGTTGGGGATCATGTGTAGTTGATGGCGAAACCAAGGAAAAGTACATTGAGGACGGGAACATGTTCAAAATTAGCACGTTTTGTGGTCCGTATGAAATTTTGGATTGAGTTGGACCAATAGCTTATCAGTTAGCATTATCTCGTCACATTACAGTTCATAAAATCTTCCATGTGTCTTTAATTAAGAAATATATAAATTATAGTTCTCATATTATTGACTGGAAAATGCTACAGGTGGAACCTGAAGGTGAGTTCCCGGCATAACCTCTATGTATTGTAGACAAGAAAGAGATCTGGCTCGATAATCAATTCTCCATTCAAGTTAAAGTGCAACGGAGGCACTTTACTCCTCAAGAGGCTACCGAGGACTAGGAAGACAAGATGATGAAGAACTATCCACAATTTTTCTAGAAAGAAGAAAATTGAAATTAAACATGGATGATGGTGTAGCTAAAATGGTGTAAATATGTGATATCGTTGGTGTAAGATACCATAAAAAAAAACCATAAAATGAGGGTTGTTGAATAATTAAATATTATTAATTCTTATATTCATATTGTATGAATAATATTCTTGTAATTCTTAATTATAAGAATATTACAAGAATTAATTCTTAATTCTTTTATTTAGAAGAATTTATATTATTCTATATAAATAGATTATATTTCCAAGTTGGTATATTTTATGAGTTTTACAAATAATGAGTAATACTTTTAGAAAAAATATGGATAAGTGATACTTTGCTCATAAGGAAAAATAAAATCTACCTTGAAAAGAAAAGCATGAGATATTTATAGATTGATTTTGTGATTTAGGAAAAATCATATTTATGGAGTGATTTATGGATTTATTTTAAGATTTAGAAAAGCTATTGTATTTTCTTAATTCTATTTATTGTAAGCCTATGATAAAAATAGAGGAAGTAATGACAGAATACATGGATAATGTATCCAAGAGAGAGGAAGAAGGGATTCCAAGCATGCATCAAAAGATAAGTAACTATGTTCTTTGAAAATTATTGTGTTTTAATATGGTGGATGATGAAATGAGAATTGAATTTATTTTCTTGAAAAACCTCATATAATAAATAATCAAGATTATTTATTCATAAAACCTATATGGAATTTTGTGCATAGATGACTAAGTATTTTGTTCATTGAATTCTTAGAAGATTTCATATACTTTGAATTCATAAAAAAATTTCATGGCTAAATAATTATGTGAATTGCATGATTTAATCATGCCAAGCTCCATCGTGGTATCTTCCCATTGTATAATACTAGCATCCTCTATCTGAATAGCTTTGCACTCCATGAAATTTTGAAGTGCACCTCCATTGAGGTCTCTCCATCAGATCCTCCCATCAATGGCCCATTGGAACCCATAAGGCTCCATACATGCTGCAGGTAGAATCTCCTCTTTGAGATGTGATGAGATCATCAACAAAAATTCATCTTGACAATGGAAAGTACTCTCCATCATAAGATGTCTACCATCTATCGCTGGTGGTGGTGGTAGAGGCTCCTCCTCCAGAGTGAAAATGAGGACATCTTCCTTGGAATATTCATGTACTATCTCCTGAATGATGGGAGATGTCACTATGTCAGATATCTCTAGTTTTGTTCTACCAAACTTCTTCTTCAGTCTTAGAATAAAATCTGCATAAGCAGACACTTTCATATGGGACAAGTGACTGAACCACCAATCTCTGCTTCACCTTCTAGGTGCAGCACACAATATCCACAACCTCTCTTCCCTCAAAGGAGGTATCTAATTATTCCCTCCAAGCCCTCAATGTTCTTGTGGAAGATCTATCAAATGTAGACAAGAAGAATCTATGCCTCTCTTCTATTACTGTAGGATATCCTTTCTTATTTGAGTTTCAAGAACTACTGGAGAGAGCGATATTCTCCTTCACTGCTCTAGGTTGTGCTTTGTAATCAAACATATATTTACTTAGGATCTCATACCTCAAATCTCCTTCATATTGACACCATTCCCCTCCCTTATCAAAGAATGTGGATCTAGTAGAATGTTGTGAAGATCTTTGCTTCTCCGATTGCTTCTCATGCTGATAGGAAGTGCTTGTAACTTTCTCATCAAATCTTCTTGGATATTTCATTTTACTTTATCTCTTTATTTGACTGACCTCCTTGGAGAGATATTGCAGGGATATAAAGAGAAGAGTGGAAAAGCTACAATCCTCCTTCATGATATATCTCTACTATATGCTTCTTCTTTTGATGCAAAAGATGAAGTGTCAAGAAGTTGACCCAAAGATCATGCGCTAATACCACTGTAGTATCCCAAAAGGGAGAATGCAGTAATACTAAAACACAATATAAGAACTTCATCAAAGTAAATAATAAATCTAAATACACCATACAAAGGTACATAATAGTTGAGCCATTTTATTATGTGGGAGGTGGAATAAATAGTACAACAATGCTCAAAATATGAGACACTCAAGCCAAATAGATGGCCTAGGATGACCTTGAAATTATCCCACAATAGGGATTGCGTAAATATTGGACTGCAGGAAGGAAAATTGTGTTGTCCCTGTTGCAACTGCTGGGACTGCAACTACTAGAAAAATATAAAGTTAGATCGAGGAATTTTTGGAGCTCCGATGATGATGAAACTTAAGGTACAGGCTCTATGATGAATATGCAAGATAACCCAGAAATTATTTTCCAGATATATCAGTCTAAGGAAATCACCCTCTTAGGGCTTCACTATACAACTGATGGGTATGCATATCTGCTACATAATCTGATCAAATATGGATGCAATATGATGTATAATCAGATCTATGCAAGAAGCAATGATTCCTTCACTAGATTCTTGGGCTAAAAGATCAAAATCTAGCTGTCGTTTCCTCCTCCACTGAATAAGGTTGTTGATTACTCAATAGCTTCAGAAAACTATGTTGTCAAGGAGGGAGAGGCTCAAGCCTACTGCTAGATGATGAAAATCAACTCAATAATGATGAAAACAATGAATACAATGTGAGGAGATGGTCCCTCATAGGATTTCCAGCTGAAATAATGAAAAATTCCTTCCTCCAATAGATCTACAGGACTGAATTGCGCAATAAAAAAGCAGACTGTTGCTGCATGGAGGTAAAATAAAATGGCCTGAATGTCGGATATATATTTTCTACTCCTGGAAGGCTAAACATGAATAACAAGGTGCATGGATGAATCCTCCAACGGTTTCCTAGCTGAAGTGCTAGAAACAACCACCACCTCTCAAACCCTTGAGTAGGAATTGTGTTGTTCCTATATCTAGAAGTAAATATGACTGTGGTTGAATATGGCAACAATGCTTGATGATGAATAAATCTCAATAGATACCACAGGGGCTTCATTATGGGAGAAATAACATAGCACGTGGTTTCATATTGGGGGATAGATAACGAGGAAAAAATGACATAATATATTGGGGGATATATAGGGGTAAAGGGTTTTTCTATTGGCATGTTTAAAAAATGGATATCAAAGTTAACAAAAAAATATAAAGGGGTATAAAAATGTTAATTAAAAATGGATACCTACAATATATAGTGAAAGAAGGGGATTTTAAATTGGGAAGGTGTATTGGTTTTATATTGATAGGGGTTTAATTAATGTGATATTTAGAGGTATTTTCCGATATGTACTCAAATTAAGGTATTGTTTAATATGTTATGATCGCATGTGATATGTTAGAGGTCATTGAGTGAAGCCCCCATGATAGACACCTTCCTAGAGTAGGCACTCGAAGTCCCCCATGGGTAAGGGTGGGATTTCCGCTCAGAAACACCCTGTGCTAAATAGCGCCATGGACTTCACTAAATAGCATAAGCGTGCATAGAAATGGGACATGAAATATATAGATATAAACAGATCAGAAATAATAATACAAATCCTACCTTCTATTGTTCCTTCATCTTCATTATATAGATTGTGAGCCTTCCATAGCCCTGGCCCACCTCATAACTGCACTGCACATGTGGCCACTAGCCTCCATGAAGTCGGTGTTGTCTCTCCATGATCTCCATCATGTTCTGCATTTAATTCCCACTCTCTCCATCATGTGTGCATTATATGCACCACTTCCTCCACTATCTCATCATAATTGCTTTATGATATTACTTTGAATGAACTATGATCTCATTTGACCTCCTCCAACATCTTCATGATTTTATATTAAAGATCCATGATCTCCACACTTGCTTCATTTAAGAAGCTGCTCCAGTACTCCATAATGTAGATCTAGATTTTAAATATCCACATACACATATCGACAGTTGATTTCATTCATCAATGGGGTTTGTGGGTCCCTCCACCCTCTTATTTACTTAATTAATTATGAAAATTAGGAACTCTAATATTCCAATTATATTGTGGAAAATTGGGAATATTACAGAGGATTCCTTATTATGAAGTTAAGCTCTAGAAGGTCAAATGGTAAATAACTATAATAATGCTAGCATAAAAAGGTGGGGGGGGAGAAGAAAATACAAATCTATATGCTAACAATATAAATTCTAGTATAAATAAATCCTATATAGTAATAATAAACTAGTAAAAGAAAATAAAGTCCAATTTGATAAGGGACTTAATGAGATTTCACTTGAAAAATTCTTGTAAGTAATGGAGGCATTAACAGACTAGCTAAAATGGTAGAATGGTAGGCATACACTATCAACATATTGGTTATACATCAGTGTATACCATTGTTAATTTTTTAATGTTCTTCTATAAGTAAGATATTATTATATTTTACAGTTGTTAGATTTTCAAAGAGGAATAACAGATAATCTAGAGTAATATCACGACCTTAAAATATGGATCTAGTCAGTATTTGAAATTCATGCACCTTGCGGACATAAAGGGATCAAGAAATTGTGAGTCACAAACTCCCAATGTTTAATCACATAATGGCTCGACAAATGTTTATTTTTATAATCGCCTCTCATGTGAAATGATAAATATGATCAAACAAACAATAATATCACATACTACTATGATATTTTTTCCTTAAAGTACGTACATACAGAGTGTAGCCAATAATTGGGAGGAAATAGAGTGAGGTAACAAACAAAAGTGATGTGACATATAATTGTGTGAAAAAATAAGATGTGACAAGAGAATGTGGGTAGCACATTGGGGCACATGCTTCCTATGCTTGCTATCATGTAATTATCTAACAAGGAAGGTATTTTGTGACACTATTCCATGCTAACCAGATAATTATCTTAAGGAACTCTAACATGATTGTTATAGACGTAGGTGGAGCTACTGGAGTGGTTGATCAAAATGAACATATTTTTAATTAATAAAATGTGTCCTAGAAACCCTAATCAATTAATTATAGTACCGGAAGGAGATGTAAACCCAATTTGAGGGTTGTGAAAACCCGTAGATAATGACTGTCAGAATAATAAACTAAAAAATTGATCATATGATTTAGTATCCGTAATAATTGTATGCATGAAGGTAATACTATGGGTTGTGTTGTTCAATTGTCATAGAAATTTCTTTACGTATTTCCTTGTACTTTAAAGCTTTGATGGTCTATTGGAATATTTACAGGAAGAGGAACGAGGAAAGAAGTTGGATAAAATATTCTTGGAATTAAGAAAAAAAACAATGATGAAAATAAACATGACTTATTGTGGTGACAATTTTGTGAATATATTTAGCTAATTTCTAGGTTTGGGTTAAAACCCAGAATTTTGAATGAAACAACCCATGAACATAGCATGAACATTATTAGATTTCGTTGCACAAGGATATGATAATATTTACCCTCGAGGTAGTGAGATGAAGTGACTACTATAAAATTTTGTATTTTTTTGTGATGACATATCTAGTATCTTGTGAGTGTGGGCTACCTAAGGAGTAGACCACAAATTGCAAGCCATCATTGGAACAAGGTAAGGAAACCTTCCTTGAGATGATAGAAACTATGAATCCACGATATAATAAGATAACCAATTATTTATAAATTGGAATAAACCTATTGTCTCTTAACTCACCACCATATATTATATGAAAAATGTATTATATAAGTAGTGGTTAAATGATGTGGATAACAGGATGCATTATGAATTATAAAAAACAGATGACATGGTGAGTATGGAGAATCAATATGAATACAAGTACTAAAAGGAGAAACCCCATGACTATATTAGGAGGCCAAATTTCATATGATTTACATTAATAACTTATAATATAGGATGAAAATGAATCCTTGGTTATTGATAAATAAAATTGCAAAGCAACCTATGGCAGGCATCAGTAAGTTCACTCAAAAAAATATACAATGATATGGCCATCTAGAAATTAAAGGAAAAGGGGAGTTATTTAGAAAAAAATTATGCATGAATAATATGTATCTAACGATTGAACTAAGATAAAGGTGTAATAATGCAAAGCGTAATGTGTATGAAATAGTTTTAAAAACTTGTAATGGCCTTCATCGATTGGCATAAACATTGGGAAAGTAAAAGAATTTGCAATAATGAGTTATAAAAAAATCTTGCTAACTCTTATTCAACATAGGTTACTGATCCTTTTTAGGTCGTGATGCATACTGATGACTCTTGATGGATAGATATATACAATAATTTATGGATTTTGTAATAAAGATTGATTATATATATTTTTGTGTTCTTAATTGATGAAAAGATAATGATCATAATGGTTATGGAGGTAGGTCAAATCCGAATGGAGGAAATCTGGTTGAACCTCTGTGCACTTTCAATAAAAAGAAAATTTTTGCTACAAAATAAATTGATAACCAGGTTAATTATTGTAGCAGCAATTCCCTTGGAGAGACAAGTATAAAAAAATTCTATGCAGAAAGGCATATTCCAACTTATTTTAAGGGTTAAGAAACACCGAGGACAATGTTTCACATGAGGGAGGGAATATGTAACACCCTAAGAATTATTTTCTTAAGTAATTTACCATTTTACTTTTCAATTTTACCATTAACTTGGAATATAAAATTTCATTTGAGTAGCCAAGTGATTTTGTGATATGATTTTAACTACATGGAAAATAAATTTTACCTTCTAAATAAGTTAGCTAAACAAACCTCCTAGATAGTTACTAGCAGGTATGTAATCCTTGATTGAAAAAGGGATTAGGAGGAAGGCCAAGGGAGGATTAGAGGAAGAATCGCGATCAGAGGGAAGAGAGCATGAATGAGCCATGAAGGTTGGGCATGACACTACGAAGGGAAAACTCCTAAGTTTGGTGTAATAAATGTGTGGAGATCTATAAATCTAAATCTGGAAGGGTGGATTTAAAAGCTGGACTCGGTTTCCTGATGCTTAGACTATTTTATTACTTGAGTTTGTATAAGAAGAGATCGGGGGAGAGACTAGATTTCACAGCTAGTCTCAATGTTGGGAGGTGAGATCTTCTGGAAGAAAGAATGGTTAATAACATATATATGTATCTAATTTTTATGTGCATTATGCTTGAATTTGATATGTAGTATTAAGTGAAATATTGATGAATAGTGAGTTTGTTTTCTTTCAGAAGTAAACTGCTACGTTTTTCCAAGAATGGCATGTACATTTCCTATTAGTACCCAAAATGTGACTTGGTTTTTTTTGTAAATTTCTATTACATGGATTAATTTTACTAAATTAAAATACAAGGAAATAATAGCTACACTCATAAGTAGTTACATGAGAGTATAACAAAAGGAAAATGTTTTCCTAAAATAGGAACACTACTCATACAATTAAAAGAAGCCCAAGCCATGGGCAGTTAAGGAAGGTCCCTTAGCCACTAAGAAATACAAAGAACACAAAGTTTCACTAAAATTTCAACATTTAAATTATATTAACATGAGGATTATGTTCGTGTTTATGTAGAAAAAATAATTAACTATTAACTATGGAAAATTAAAAGTATGTAAATTCAGCGAGAAAAGAAGCACGACAAATAAATACACCTTCATATGCAAGTTAAGAGTAGTGATAGTGAGACACATTTTAGAAAAATATTATTGTGTAACTGATAATAACAACATGAATGTGTTCAGAACAACCATATACTACATGGCTAAGTAAAAGAAGTATACCCATCAACGATGAAATTCCTTTCTCGAAATTATCAGGAAAACATATTTTACTATTTGAGAATGTAATTTTTAATACAAATATAATACCAAAAAAAGTATAAAATGTAACCCCACATGTATGTAGATCGTGAGGATACAACAAAAACAATGTATTTAAATAAATGGAAGAAGCTTCCAAAAATTGGATTGAACTTTAAAAATGTATCTATACAAGAATATAGGTGCATTGGGCTTAAGGCATGCCAAAACCATCACTAAATAAATTCATGGGGATTGATTATGTACAAACAAAATTTATGCATCTAGACAATAATAGACTAGGGAAAAAATGCTTCTAGAGGTGCACGAATTAGCTGGCTTCAACCTCACCAACATTTGAGATACATAATTCTCGAAGTTCCAGAACCCAAAACCCAGTACAAAACCTTAAATGAAAGAACAAAATCCTAGAGAATTTATAAATTGCAAACAGAGCAATACTATCCTGTTGCCCAGGTTTCCATGTCATAATACTGTAGCAATAGTTATACAAATAACATGCACACAAATTCCTGCAAGATGACTAAACTGATATTGGGAAGGATTCTGGAATTAAAATGGAACTTGAACTCTGTGTGTAATGATACCATACCTATAAATTTCTGGTGGTTGTAAATTTTTCTTAGTGACCTTCCTATCCAGTCGTTTGATGGAAAATTCAGGAAACCTGAGAACAACCTCAGCCAAAGAACGATATTGTAAATTCATTGAAAGGTAGAGCCTATGTTTGGGTGAAGGAAGGAAAGAAACAACTAGAGAAAAAATCAAGATTTTACTCTGTGAATAAAATTATTTGTAACTTGGATGAATTGCAGCGAAGGTTGTGCAGCCAGGATTATCCATGAGCGGGGAGAACCATAACGCAGAATAAGGGTACCTCAGACAGTAATATTAATAGTTTTGTAAATGAAATTAAATACAAAACATAGTTGAAGCCTATCGTTAGCTACTAGGACACACTTATGGAGATTCGAAGGCAACATAAAACCCTGGAACTGGGGCTGAGACTTTTCGGAGTTGTAGAGCCAATGTTTTGGGGCAAATGAGGGGTTTACGTGGTGATAAGGTGATGAATTTCTAAGACCGAATTCATGTTGTAGAGATGAATTTATGCTTCCTTTGGCTCAATTTTGAATCAAATTGACACAGGATCACCAAGTTTTGTCTATCAAAAATTATTTAAAATGTTGTTTATAGGTTGTTGAAGGAAGAATGAATTAAGAAATATAGCTACACAGATTCAAATCAAGTTTTTTTGAGCTACTCTTTCCACAGAACACATACTAGCATTGCACATATTGAATGTTTTCATGAATCAGATAGAACATCCCGAGATATAAACTCCACTCTTAATTAGTATTAAAAAAAAAAATCCCAGAGTACACAACAATGACTAACTTACTGAGAAAACCCGACACAACCTTTTTTTTTCTTCTTTTTCATCTCGGTCTAATACTACTACCCTTGGGAAGGAATCCCTATCTCTATTGAGAACTCATTCAAAAATATTAACAATGAAATCCATCCCAATCTCTCAAGAAAGCTACAATCCCTAATTATTTTCATTTATGGACACCTATGCTAACAAAATTAATCTATTTTTTTACATAACACATAAAAATATAGTGTGCAAACCGATTATGTGCAAAAGATAAATCATTTTCCCATTTCAACTAGATTCACTTTGATCTGTCTATGCATATCATGTTTTTTATTGATATCTTTGACCATTCATTATGTGTTATTTAGAAGATATAGGTGTGGTTGAGGTAACACTTAATCATGTCGGCCCATTGTTCCTCCAAACCTACATTCTCGGTCTCCATCATGACAGCTTGGCATATGAGAATCATGGAGGTGAGAAACATAGCCAAACTGCTGGAACAAGAAAAGGAACCAAACTATTGGAATCAAAACTTAACTGTTGGAGTAGGAACTTAACTCCCTCTTTGGAAAAGACATTTGACTGGCTAGGTCAATCTAGAACATTATAGTTTGATGCTCCTGCATCAGACTCTTGTGGAAGAAAAGAATGCTCCATAAAAACTTCATGGTTTATTTGATGTTTCTTTAACTCTGTTGTTGTCATACAACTAGAATCTCCAATTGTTTTTCCCTTCCACTTGATTAGATAGTGGCAATATGTCTGTCCTCTCATCTTATTTGTTACTTTCTTCTTCAAGACTGCTTCTAATTATTTCTTTACTGTCTTTGGCATATGTTCCTCCCAATTTAGAGTCTGAACTTCCTCTTCTGCATGTTCATCTTTTGATTTTTCTTTTGATTCACTGTATGGGTACATGTATGCAACATTAAAGATAGGAGATATTCCAATTCTTTCTCGTAGCTCAATCTCATAAGCATTGGTAGAAAATTCCTCAAAATTTTGCATGGTCCTATCCTTTTCATTTTTAACTTGTTATAAGTCCCAACAAGAAATATTTCTTTCCTCAAGTAAACCATGAATAAATCACCAAATTGGAACGTCTTTTCTCTTCTCTTCACATCAGCCCTTTATTTATATTTCCTACTGCTTTCTTGCAACATTTTCTTGACATCTTCCTAAAATTTCTTCATTTGTTATGAAAATTCTTCAGCCTTTGCACTCCTTATCTCTTGCTCTCCAAAATCTCTAAGCTCATATAATCCTCTAGGTTTCATTCCAAAAACAATTTGAAAAAATCTCATTCATGTACTCTTATTAGGAGTATCATTGTAAGAAAATTCAGCTTGAGCAACTACTAAATCCCACTATTTTGGATTTTTATAAACCAAGCTTCTTAATATGTTTCCCAAGATGCTATTCACTACGTTGGTTTTCCCATATGTCTGAGGATGATAGGTTGAACTAAAAATGAGGTTTGTACCTAGATTTCTCCATGGATTCCTCCAAAATTATCCCATGAACTTGGTGTCCCTCTTTGAAACAATACTTACAGGAAACCCATGTAATATTACAACTTCTGAGAGAAAAAAATTAGCAATATGAGTTGCATCACTAGTTTTTCTACAAGCAATGAAATGAACAATTTTCGAAAATATATCTAAAAAAATAGATAGAGTCATGTCCTCTTTGAGTTTTTGGAAAATCCAAAAAAAAATCCATGTTGAACACATCCCAAGGTCTGTTTGGTGTTGGAAATGGCTGGTATAACCCTTTTTTTTCCTCCTTCCTTTGGCATGTTGAAAAATCCTGCAATTTTCAACAAAGGTTTTGACATCAGTTTGCATTTTTGGCCAATAATAGAAATCATTCACATGAGAAAATTTCTTGTCATGTCCAAAGTGTCTAGGAAATCCTCCACTAAGTTTTTCTTTAATCTGATTTTCTCTCATCGAACACTTAGGAATGCACAATTTATTATTTTTGAACAACAAACCTCCTTGAATCATGCAGCCCAACTATTGGACTATATTATAAATCATAGGATTTTGAAAAACTGCATATATTTCTTTAAAATATGTATCTTCCTTGTACATGTCAATCATTTCTTCAAATCCCAAAATGCCAATATTCTACTCCTATACAACCAAATTTACTCGACTAAAAGCATCAGCAACTTTATTTGACTAACCATGTGTGTGCTTGATTACAAAGGTGAAACTTTGTAAAAACTCTACCCACTTAACGTTATTTTTTCTCAACTTTGGCTAATTATTTATGAAATGTAGTACATGATTATGAGAATATAAAATAAATTCTTTGGGCACCAATTAATGCCTCTATTTCTTTAAAGCTTGGAAAACAACATAGAATTATTTATCATAGGATGATTACTTCCACTTGGCCTCATTCAAATTTTCATTGAAATAACCTATAGGTTTATGCTCGTTACCCAGTACAACTCCATTTTCTATCCCACTAGCATCAGTCTCAACTTGGAAATTTTTCTCAAATCTTGGTAAGGCTAAAACTGGTTTTTTAGTGATCTTATTTTTCAAAATTTTGAATTTTCGATCTCCTGCCACTGTTCACATAAATGGATGTTTTCTTTCCTTTATTTTTTCAACTATCAGTGCACAAATCTGACTAAATCTACTTCTAAACATTTTATAAAAACTTGCAAGACCATGAAAAATTCTTACCTCAAATATGCTCCTTGGAATTGGCCAATTCAAAATTTCTTGCATTTTCTATGGATCCATATCCAAACCTTCTTGTAAGACTACAAATCCTAGGTAAACAAGATCTTTCTTCATGAAACTTCACTTCTTTAAATTTATCAACACCTTCTCTTTTTACAAAGTATTCAAAACCAACTTAAGATTCTCTAGATGCTCTCCTTTACCCTAAATGAAAATTATAATATAATCAAGATAAACTATCACAATTTTTCCAGAATATTCTTTTAAGACCTCATTCATCAGTTTCATAAAAGTACTTGGTTCATTATTGAGTCCAGAAGGTATCACTAGCCATTCATATAACCCACTATTCATCTTGAAAGTAGTCTTCCATTCATTCCCCTCTCTAATCCTTATTTGATGGTATCCTCTCTTCAAATATATCTTCGAGAAATACTTTGACCCACTCAAACAATCCATCAAATCATCCATACATGGTAGGGAAAATCTATACCTAATAGTGATCTTATTTATCATTGTGGAGTCGATGCATATGTGCCATTCACCACCCCTCTTTGTACCGAGCACTAATGGTACTGCACAAAAACTTAGGCTCTCCTTTATCAATCCTTTATCCAAGAACTCCTGCATCTATCTTCCAAATTCTTCATTTTCATGATGAGTTAGCCTATACTCTTATTTCCCTGGTAAACTCACACAAGGTATTAAATCTATATGATGGTTGATACTTCTATTTGGTGGAAATGCATTTGGAGATTCATCAACAATAATGTTGACATAATCATTTACCATATTTTTTATTTCCATGGGCAGATTATCTAAATTAGTAGAAGCCAAAATTACCTTGGGTTTACCCACAACAGAAAAATGCATTTCTTTCTCCTTTTTGACTTCACACAATGACTCTTTTCCACTGATCATCAAAGCATTATTTCCAGTTGCTCCTTTGTTTGCTTCATCATTCAAAGAAAAAAATGTATGCTTCTTCCTATACTACTCTAATGTGTATGTGCTTCTTCTGCCATCTTGGATGGATTTCCTATCAAACGTCCAAGGTCTTCCCAACAATATATGGCACACATTCATTGGCATCACATCACACAATATCACATATTTATATGTACCAATTTTTATCTCCACTCTTCATTGTTTTGTCACTAAGAGATGATGTCCTTTATGTAACCAGGACAATTTGTATGGAGTAGGGTGTACCATCTTCACTAACCCCAATTTCTATACCATATATGTGGAGACACGATTGTGAGTGCTCCCACTGTCAATCAGAACCTTGCATCATTTATCTTTAGACTTGCATACTATCCTAAGTATACCTTTCCTTTGAGCTAGTTTATTTGCTTCTTTTTCTACCTTAAGCAATACTATTTTTAACAATAACGACTCTCCCACATCGGGTGGATCTTCTTTCCCCATGACCTGGGGATTTTCTTCTTTTGTCTTAGCTATATTTAGATTCCTTTGATTTCTTGTTTTGTTTTGAGGGAAGTCCCATATCCATGTCCTAATTCTCCACATATGTAGCACCAAATTTCTCTTCCTTAGCCTCTACCTCTAGGTCCAAATCTTCCTCTACCAAAGTCTCCCCTTTGTGGTGGTCGACTACTTGAACCTTCTGCTTCACACTCAGAATTCTGGAATCTTGGTCTAGAATCTCCTCTTCCTCTTGTTGAGCTTATACCTCTGTTTCTGTGGCTTTTCTTTTTTAATATTTTCTCCTCTGCTCTCAAAGTTGCTTGACAAGCTCCTTCAAAAGTCTTCAGACTTAGCAGACTGATTTCTATTTGTATGTCATATCTCAAGCCATTGATATATCTCGATACCTTTTCTATGTCATCTTTAATGTGTCCTGATCTAATGCTCAGCTTGTAAAACTCCTTTGTGTACTCTTGGACAATCATCCCTTTATGTCTGAAGTTTTGTAACTATCTAAAAAAACTTAATTGTTAATCCTTAAGTATAAATTTACTTTTTAATTTGCTCACAATTTTATCCCACAACTTAATCTTTGGTTTTATATTTCTTTCTCTGGATGTTTGTAGCATCCCAGCATCCCACCATATAGATGCATCACCTTTCAATCATGTAATTTCTAATTTCACCTTGTTTTTATCTTCGACCTGTGAGCCTTTGATGGTTAACCGGTTAATTCGGGGAAGAAAGTCACAAAGGGCTGGGGATGCATGATGATGGATGATTAATTAATCCCATGTAAAGTTTAACACCGGACCTCAATTAATCTATCGACAATCAATTTATATTATATCATATGAATATTGAAAAACTATATTAACTAATGTTATTCCCTTTCGAATTGACAGATCAGGTTTTAGTACGCATGTTACATTTTCCCTAGCCATAGGGTTCGCTGAATACTTTCATGTATAATAAAATTGGCATGCCAAATGTATGCGTGTGGAAATGTGTATCATAGATGTTGTTACCCAACGATTAAAATCATATGCTATGAATGAAAATGACCTTATTTCAATAACTCAAAGGTACGAGCATTAAACCGATTTGCATTGCGTGGGTTTTATTGATTAGGGTTTTAATCTGTTATATATGTCAAGTATTGATTAAGAATCTTGTTATGGTTTACTATTACCATGGGAAAAAAAATTGTTTGTGAGAGATGAGTGTTACAAGTTACTCAAAGAAAAGAGCCCTTAATCATGATCGAAAATGATTGAAAAAATAAAATTACATTAGTGAAATAAAAACCATAAATAGAAAAATATGATCGACAATAATTGTCGTTTTCTATGATACAAAAGAATTAACACCCTAGGTCACTTGTCATAACTTTATTATTAAGTGATAGATTATAAAGTAACCCTCAGATAACATAGCATGCAAAAAAGGCTTTCTTACTAACCTAATTATCGGTTTTGAAAGTTTGTTTGGTTGATAAATCTGAATTTGTTCACACATAAAGAGTAAAAAATAGTATTGAGGAAATATCATGTGAAATATTAAATATTTTAACTATTTTTAACTAAAAATAAAATGAACTCTTTTTTATTATTATTGTAAATATAAATAATTAAAAGCACTAACAAAATATTTAACTACTCAATCTCTCTCTTATTAATCTCAATTCAGAATTTCTAATACATTTTATAACAAAAACAAAAATAAAAAATAAAATAAAATAAAATAATATTTTTTTAAGAATCCTTTAAATAACATCTTCCATATATAATACTCATAGCCAACATACTTTAATTATTTTAAATGAATGAATTTAGTATTCAATCCAATTTAACTCTTGGATAATTGTTGTAGACCACCAAACTCTCTTAATGGTAATACTCAACCACCTACCTACCTAATTATGGCATTGAACCTCAAAAAATGTTTATTCGATTACAAATACTTAAAAGAGTATAGAATATGCTATATTGACAACAAAAAAAATCCTCCAATAGCCTCAAAATAATATGATTTATTCATATTAATACAAATAGCGCTTCATAAAAACAATCATACTGATGAATTAGAGAACTCCATAACAATTCAAAATGCCCTTTTTGGATCATTTTTTTAGGATATCTTCTTATGTAAATACTTCCAGCTATATTTCGAAGACCTTCATATATGGATTTATGAGAAAATATCTAGCTCTCTTTTGAAATAGAATGCATGGTGAAACTTATAATTAGGGAAATAAGACCAATGTTATTGAGTGAAATAAGACCAATGAGACTGAGGATAGAAAGTTCACATTAAAAAAAAATCAAAATAAATTTCATATATATAACTTTTATTGTGAAATAAAACATTAATTTACTTAAAATCAACTTAATTGCCTCATCCATGGTACTGAATTCATTTGATGGTAAAAGAAGTAAATTAATACTGATAAATCAGAAACTGTACTTATACTATTTTGTTTCCTAGTAATTGTTGGAAACGTATTTATTCAGTGCAAGTAGGAATTATGAGAATCATGATATTAAAAATATAAGGACTTTGTTCAGGATTTCTAAACAAGAGAGTGAATATGTACTGTAGAAGTTTTACTATGTTACTGTTAAAATGTTTCGGTGACTTATTGTATTTATTTAATGCAAGAAATTTGTTTGTTTCATAGTACAAAAGTAAAATCAATATTACAGATAGACTTAACTGTACATACGATTAAGTATCAAATAGTAGATGTTTATTTAAACATAAGACTTATATATATATATATATATATATATATATATATATATATATATTTATTGGGCAAACCCGGAACTGGAAGTGCAGTTACAGGCAGGTAAGGAACTTTTCCCAAGTCCAGAGCTTCTAGTTTATACAATAGAATAACTTAAATTATTACTGTGAATCATAACCAGATACCAACATTCCTGTGATGTAGTATAGAATATCTGAAGAGATACCATGGAAAATAAATTGTAAAGTGTGGAAAAATAACTAACCGCGAGAATAGATAAAAAAAGAACGAAATATGCATACATAAATTCGGAAGACTAGTAACTCTACAAAAAATCAGAGTAACAAGAATTCTGGTAAATTTCTCCAAGTTAAAAAAAATACAGTGAGTTAAGACCCCAAGAAATTTAAATTCTTGGAATATAAGATTTAACAGTAGTACATGTGGAAATCATTGCAAGCACTCTTTTTAAGAATCAAATAAAAAATCTTGGAGGTAACTTCAAGAACAATATTTATAAATAGGCATAACAGGGAGTAACTGTTCTTGAGACCTAAAAACATAGATGAGAATAGAGTCCAAAATCAAGAAGAGTAAAACTCCTTAATTATAGTTTTCTTTTCAAGATTTCATGAGAATAAGCTAGTTATAATTGAAAAATTCAGTAGGTGGATGCAACCACATTATAATCATGATAAACCAATTTTGAAGAGAAATGACAATTAAGTAGAGAATTACATCAGTATAAAAAACGAAGAAAAAATTCTAAGCATAAAAAAATATAGCTCAACTTTGTCCATGAAAGACCAAAAACCCAGTCAGAGATTCATAGTTCCAAGTTTCCATGCGGAATAAGTACCTGTATAAAAGGAAGGTAAAAGTTCAGTCCAACGCAATTAGGTTAATATTATTTGTCTTTGAATGTGCCAGCATTTCAAATGAGATTACGTATAGAATTAGGAGAGAACGAATAAGTTTAATTTAGAAAATACTCAAAGTTAATGCAGGGGAAAGTTTATAGTGAAGCTAATTTGTAACACTAGCTTACCTGACAGGGTTTAGGCCGACCCAGAGGAAACACCATCTGCTTAGGTTGCAAATAAAAATGCATAAGTGGTTGGAATATAAAATAACAAATAAATTTCTAAACAAAAAAGAGAACAAGAAGTGCAGAGACCACGAAGTTACCTTCGGATTTTCTCCGACTTCGTTGCGGTAAGCATAGAAGAGTTGTGCATTTTCCATCTCGAAGAAGAGTGAGAAAATTTCTAGGAGTGGCCGACAGAGGTATGGAGGAATATGATGTAGCCGTGGAGAGAATTATAACTTAAAAGAAATAATACATCGAATTCCTAGCTCCAAATAGCAACTAATGCAATGGAAAACAAGTTTGCGACTAAAAGTTTTTTACAGTGAAAGAATAAATGAAGGAAAATTACTCAACTTGCAAAGATATATTTTCCTGAAGGTTGTGCAGGAAAGCTTAGTCGTTGAAAATACCAATCCCTTCTATAGCAGAAGAAACCAACCCATATTTTAGAGAAAATAAATCAAAGTGTTAGGGTTAACCTAGTCAAAGGCCGAGGAAGACTGTTCGTGAATTTCTTCCACCATAGAGACAAGCAGAGCGCCAAAAATAAATGCCAAAGGATGGATAGCAAGGTATGGACTCTACTTTGCAAAACCCTAGTTAATTAATCACCATTGGATCTCGAAGAGACATATCTATCGTGTCAATCTCTACAAGTGTTCAATAGAGTACATTTGATTCCAGGAGATGGAAAATTCTAGAAGCAGAGTTAATTGCCATAAATTATATCTGAGTCTTACTGTTTTAATGGACTGGAGAATTTAATTAGATATTGACTGACCCTATCACCAGTACATTCCTATAATAATAGTTGTCATATAAGCCTAACTCTTTCCTCGTGTAGCGGATTAAGCATAGGCTCTGTGTAACCATGTCTTTGCTTGCAGGATGGTTGAATAAATTAATCAGTTCTAGTGGAAGCGATACATAGTTTAAAGTCATAAAATAATTACTGTATGAAAGCTATTCAAGTTAAAAAAAAAATTGTAAAGTTAAAATATATAGATTTTATTAGATGTTAAAATGTTAATGTAGTTTATGAAAGGTGCGGGTTATAACATACGTAATTTTTTTTATGGTGATATTGTGACTGTTACAAGTGGTATCAAAGCCAGGTTTATACACTGGGACCCTATGGGTAAACTAACGTCTTAAGTTCTGTATTACTGATGCACACAGAAAGAAAGAAGTTAACATAATATTATGAGGAGGGTGCCAACACAACAGCCACCTCTGAATTCCAAGGAAACACAACCCCAACTGGAATTGAACCCAGAAATGTGGGTGCAACTGAGTGTGGACCAACACCAGCAAACCAATAGGTTGTTGGAGGAATAACAACACCAAACTAGTATTCTCTTAAACACGGTACAAAAATTACAAGAAGAAATGCAGAAAGTGTGAAACGATAATGCGCGGTTGATGCAAGAACATGAGAGGATATTAAAAAGCCTCTCCGACAAACGGAATCAAGGAAATGAAAAGCCAAGTATTGATAGAGAGTTTTAGGAAGGAAATGAGCAATGGAAAATAGATCATGAAACTGACAGAATAGAAAGAAGCCAGTGTCAGTGGAGTAACAGAAATAAAAACTACAATGAAGCTGAGTCAGATAATGTATCAGATCAGAAAGAAGTGAAAAGACAGAAAGTAGAATTACAAGGTGAATTTCGAAAAATAAAGCCTCCTACGTTTGATGGAGTAGAGGAGAAAGTGGCTAAGGCATGGTTGATAAACATGAATAAATATTTCCAAGTGTATGAATACAACAGTAATCTCAAACCCGGATTAGCTATTTATCAGTTGAGGGAGAAAGCCACATTATGGAGGGAGAAAGTGAAAAATGTCCAGAGTATAGATGACCAGGATGTAACTTGGGATGCATTCCAATAGTATTTTAAATATTAATACTTAACAAAACTCTTCCATGATGAAAAGTATAGTGAATTACATGACTTTAAGTTGGGAAAAATGATAATGGATGAGTACAGTATGTTTACTTCCTTACTTCATTATGTTCCCTATTTAAGAGATGAAAAGGCTAAGGTGCAGCGGTTTCTGAGTAGTTTACTGACTCACATGAAAAAAAGTATCGAGTTTGTAAATCCTAAGACTATGGACGAGGAAATTCGAAAAGCCAGAATGTGTTACCAGCAAGCTAAGGCAAAAGTTGAACATGGTAAAAGCTGGTAGGCAAAGAAAGACCATGAGGGCAGTTTTGGTTTTAAGAAAAACAGAACCAACGGTTTTAAAAATGCTAATAGAAGCTCAGTTAGAAAATTTTTTGGAAGGAATCATCAAAGAATAAGATGGCCTGCAGAGGATAAACCCACAGAAGCCTCCAGCAAACGAGAACCAACCAAGAACCAAAAGCCATATTTACAATTTTAGGGGTGTGGTGAGGCACATTACTACAAAAAAAATCCAGAAAGAGGTAGGAGTGAGGCAGTTACCAATTTACAAGAAGCCTCAACTATGGGTCGCATCAACAGAAACATACCCAGAATTAATGCATCATTGGAGGTTCGGCAAGCGGACTACCAGCCGACAATGATCGAACTGGAAGGTAAATTGTTATCTTAATCTGTTTCTATTTTGGTAGACCCAAGTGCAAGTTTAAGCTATGTAAGTCCTAGAGTAGTAGAAATTTGTAAATTGAAAAGTCAGAAATTCAAAAACCCATGGCTGGTACAGTTAGCCACTGGGGAAAAGAGGAAAGTTAGTGCCAAAATACCGAACTGTGCACTAAAAATTAGTGAACAGCAGCTAACTATGAATCTAAATATAATGCCTCTGGGTTCTTGTGACGTGCTACTTGGAATGGACTGGTTCGAGAAACACTGGATGTTAGTAGACTATAAAGAAAATATCATCTACTACAGAATGCAGGATGGAACCCTCCAGAAATTCAAGGGATAAAGAAACCTTTACAGTTGCGTCCAATTATAGCATCTCAAATGGGTAAGTGCATAATGAAAGGATGCCATTTATATGCCATCTAAGTGGGCTTTACCAATTCCAAAGAAAAGGTTTCAATTATGGAAAATATCCCAGTAGTACAATAATTTATGGATATATTTCCAGAAGAAATACCAAGATTACCACCAAGAAGAGACATTGACTTTACCATAGTATCGATACCTGGAGCATCACCTATTTCAAGGACACCTTATCGAATGAGTGTACCTGAGTTAACCGAATTGAAGATGCATTTATAGGAATTATTAGATAAAGGATACATTCGACCAAGTGTATCTCTTTGGGGAGCACCTATGTTGTTTGTGAAGAAGAAATACAGGACCATACAAATGTGCATGTATTATCGCTAGCTTAATAAACTGACTGTTAAAAATAGATATCCTCTACCGCGAATTGATCATTTGATTGATCAGGTGAAGAGAGCAACAATATTTTCAAAGATAGATTCAAGGTTGGGATACCATCAGATCCAGATAAAGGATGAAGAGTAAGACATACATAAAACTACTTTTCGTATAAGGTACAAACACTACAAATTTGTGGTGCTGCCTTTCGGGTTGACCAATGCACCAACAACATTTATGAGGTTAATTCATGGTATATTTCACCCCTATCTGGATAATTTTGTGTTAATATTTATTGATGACATTTTATTCTATTCTAAGAATGCAAAAGAATGGAAAGATCACCTGTAGTTAGTGCTGGAAATGTTAAGAAAGCATCAGCTATACGCAAATTTCAACAAGTGTGATTTATTCAAGGAAGAAATACAGTACCTTGGACATGTTATTTTTGCTGAAGGTATTGCAGTGGACCCTGAGAAAATCAGAACGATTATGGAATGGAATGCACCTCAAAACGTGGCAGACATTCAATATTTTATGGGGCTGGCTGGTTATTATTGGTGGTTTATTGAAGGTTTTTCAAAAATTGCTTTTCCAATCACCTCATTACAAAGGAAAGGAAAAATATTTAAATTGGAAAAGGAATGTCAAGATAGTTTTGGAAACTGAAGAAGTTATTAAATACCGCTATGGTGTTAAGGGCAGCTGAACCTAACAAAGAGTTTGAGGTCTGCACAGATGCGTGCAAAGAAGGAGTTGGAGCCATTTTGTCACAAGAAGGTAAAGTGGTTGCCTATGAGTCACGAAAATTAAAGGAGCATGAGCAGAGGTACTCGGCTTATTACTTGGAGCTAACAACTGTAGTGCATGTACTCCGAGTATGGACACAGTACTTGCTTGGAAAAATATTTATGCTTAAAACTGACCACAATAGCTTAACCAACTATTTTAAGCAAGCTAATCTCAATTCTCACCAGTGAAGGTGGAATGCCTTCCTGAGCGAATTTGAAATTGACATGAAACATGTAAAAGGTAAGGGGAATAGAGTAGCTGATGCATTTACCAAAAAATTACATGGTGTTTATGAGCCATATTATAATCAAGTTGAGTGCAGATTTCTGGAGCAAATAAAAGTAGAAGCAGATAAATACCATGAATATACGTTTATGTGGTAGCAAGAAAAAGAGTTCAAAGACCAAGGAAAATCTGTTGTTTACGAAATTGATAAGGATGGGTTGCTCATTTTCAAAAAGAGAATATTTGTTCCATACAGAATGGAGTTGAAGGAGCTGATTCTGAATGAATATCATCGAAGTAATTACTCTGGACATCTTGGATATCAGAAGATGTTAACAACAATGAGGAAGAATTATTGTCGGCTAGATATGAGGAGAGATATTGCAGAATATCTAAACAAGTGTTTAGAATGCCAGCAAGTGAAAGTGGAGCACCAGTACCTTCCTGGGCTGATGTAGCCTATACCCATAGCAGAGTGGATGTTGGAAGTGATATCGTTAGAATTTATCACTAGACTACCAAGGTCAAAAAAGTATAATGAATCTATAATGGTAGTGGTGGATCGATTAAGAAAATCAACACACTTTATACCAGTGTAGTCCACTTATAAGATGGTGAAGATAGAAAACATATTCATGCGAGAGATCTTTAGATTGCATGGCATTCCAAAGAATGTCATATATGACAGGGATGTGAAGTTTACTTCAGCGTTCTGGAAGACATTATTTACAGGATTGGGAACTCAGATTAATTTCAACACCACTTACCATCCACAGACGGACGGTCTAACGGAGAGGGTAAATCAGATTCTTGAAGATATGCTATGTATGTATGTCATGCAACAACCAACTAGGTGGGAAGATTATCTGCACCTAGTGGAGTTTTCATATAACAATGGCTATCAGGAATCTTTTAAGATGAGTCCATTCGAAGCCTTATATGGGCAACAGTGGAGAACTCCTATTAACTGGAGTAGCCTAGAAGAAGTTGATGCTTGGACCGGATATGTTAGATAAAATGGAAACAAAAGTAAAGAAGATCGAACAAAATTTGAAGGCATCTCAGGATAGGAAAAAAGTGTATGCAGATAAGAAAAGAACTTATCGTGAGTTTGAAGTGAGGGACCATGTGTACGTAAGAATCAAGCCGAAGAAAAGCACTTTGAGATGGGCATCTTGTGCAAAGTTATCTCCCAGGTTTTGTGGCCCCTTCCAAATATTGGAAAGGGTAGGACCTGTGGCTTACCGATTGGCTTTGCCCAATCATATCCGAGTGCACAATGTCTTTCACGTATCGTTATTGAAACGATACATTCATGATCCAAAGCACATAATACACTGGCAGGATATTCAGGTAGAATATGAATACTCGATTGATTAAAGATGTTAAGATTTATGAGTAAAAATAATTCAAGCTCATTGCTTGCAGGTTGATCCGGATGGAGAGTTTCTAGTCGAGCCTCACTGTATAATCGATTGGACGGAAATTAGGCTCCAGAAATGAGCCATCACCCAGGTTAAAGTGCAATGGAAGCACTTTGGCCCAGAAGAAGATACCTGGGAAGATGAAGGTTTTGTACGGGAAGCCTACCCTGAACTTTTTATTGGAGAAGAATGAGAACACCAGGGACGGTGTTCACTTCCATGGGGGGAAGTTCTAACCACTGATTTAATTATTAATTGCTGCTTAAGTTATTTGTTAAGACTTTTAAACATTTACTATTATTATTTTGAAAACAATATATTATGAACATAAATTAATTTTTGGATTTAATAAAATTAATTATGGAAGTGAATTCCATAAAAGAGAAATGGACTGATGGTAAAAAGTAATTCAAGATTTTGAGTTGGTTGAAAAGAATTAGTTAAATAGTTGTCCCACCTCTAGGGATAAAGGGATATCCCACTGAGGAAGGGGGGTTTGGTTGGGTAACTGGAGAAGAATTCTTGGGTCGGTGCTAACCAGTGGAATACTCCAAGAATTTTCTGATATTTCTGGAATTGGAGATTGGACCGGATTGTCTCGAGTTCTCTTCCAAAAGTTCTATCAATTGTAAAGCTTAGACTTGGAGCACTAGAGAGAGGGGCGACAGGGAGGGACTGAGGACGTAATTTCCTCATCCACGGTAGGGAGGAACAACCACAGTCTAACATAGACAAGTAAATTTACTGTATTCATTTGATGGTGAAAGAAGCAAATTGGTACTAATAAATTGGAAAATGAGACTCTGTACTTATGTAATTTTGTTTCCTAGTAATTGTTGGAAAATTATTTATTCAGTGAAAGAAGGAATTACTGTACGATAACTATGATATTAAAAATATCAGTACTCTATTCGGGATTTCTGAACAAGAGAGTGAATGTGTACTATAGAAGTTTTACTATGTTACTGTTAAAATGTTTCGGTGACTTATTGTATTTATTTAATTCAAGAAATTTGTTTGCTTCATAGTACAAAAGTAAATACAATATTACAGATAGAATTAACTGTACATACGATTAAGTATCAAATAGTAGATGATGAGTTAAACATAAGAGTTGCATATATATATAAATTGGGCAAACCCAGAACTGGAAGTGCAGTTACAGGCAAGTAAGGAACTTTTCCCAAGTCCAGAGCTTCCAGGGTTCCAAACAATTAGACCTTTGTTCCATCTAGTATATACTATAGATGGACTTTAGACTGTATACAGTCTGTCCTGTCGACTTTTTTTATGACTATCCTATTATACAGTAGAAGAACTGTGGTGAAGTAATACAACTAAATTATTAATATTAATCATAACCAGATACTAGCATTCATATGATGTAGTATAGAATATCCGAGGAGATAACATGGAAAATAAATTCTAAACTATGGAAAAATAACTTGGTGCCAGAATAGATAAAACATGAACGAAATATGTAGACATAAATTCTAAAGACTAGCAAGTCTATGAAAAATGAAAATAACAAGATTTTTGGTAAATTTCTCTGAGTTAAAATATATATATATATATATATATATATATATAGTGAGTTAAAACCCCAAGAAATTTAACTTCGAGAACAATATCTATAAATATACATAACATGAAGTAACTTTTCTTGAGACCTAAAAACATAGATGGGAATAGAGTCTGAAATCAAGAAGAGTAAAACTCGTTAATTATAGTTTTCTTTTCAAGATTTCATGACAATTATCCAATTATAATTGAAAAATTCAGTAGGTGGATGCAAGCACATTATAATCATGAGAAACTGGTTCTTTAAGAGAAACAACAATTAACTTGAGAATTACATAGGTATACAAAAGGAAGAAAATAGAATTAGTAGGCAAAGCTCTGCGTAAATACGGACCAAGTCTAAGCATAAAGGAAAATAGCTCGACTTTTTCCATGAAAGATTAAAAACCCAGTCAGAGAATCGCAGTTCCAAGTTTCCATGCGGAAGAAGTAGCTGTATAAAAGGAAGGTAAAAGTTCACACCAGAGTAGGTAGGGTAATATTATTTTGTCTTTGAATGCACCAACATTTCAAATGAGCTTACCTGTAGAATTAGGAGAGAACAAATAAGTTTAATTTAGAAAATATTCAAAGTTAACGCAGGGGAAAGTTTATAGAGAAGATAATTTCTAACCCTAGCTTACCTAACAGGATTCAGGCCGACCCAGATGAAATGCCATCTGCTTAGGCTGCAAAGAAAAATGCATAAGTGGCTGGAAGATAAAATAACAAATAAATTTCTGAACAAAAAAGAGAACAAGAAGTGCGGAGACTAGGAAGTGACAATTTCACAGAGAAAAGGAGAAGCAGAGAAATAACAAAGGACAGAACAAATTATTGGAGGAAAAACCCGCATTGAAGAATTATTGATCTGAACAATTTATACAAGTAGTCTGACGGTTATTCAGAAACTGAAATGGAATGGAATCAGAACTAATTCTGAACTAATCCATATCGAAACTAATTCTTTAACACTCCCCCTTAATTTTGAGGGTTACATTGTTTTATTCCTAACTTTTGACATTGAAATTCAAAATTAAATTTTCCTAGCGGTTTGGTGAAAATATCTGCTAACTGCTCCTTGGAATCACAAAATTTGAGAACAATGTCACCATTCTTGACGAGTTCACGAATGAAGTGAAAACGAGTGTCGATATGTTTGCTTTTTTGATGAAACACATTGTTCTTCGACAAGGAAATAGCGGAAGTGTTGTCACAAAGGATTGAAATCGGTTCATTTTCTGTATATCCAAAGTCAGAGAGAAGTCATTTTAGCCACACTGCTTGACATGATGCAGAATTTGCTGCAACATACTCGGCCTCTGTTGAATATAGAGCAACTATGGGTTGCTTTTTGGATGACCACGAGATCAAGTTTCTGCCAAATAGAAAATCATAGCCAGAAGTGCTTTTCCGATCATCAATACAACCTGCATAATCACTATCTGTATAACCAACAAGCTTACTATCTGCAGAGGCTGCATACGATAAACCATAAGTAGATGTACCTGCAATGTATCTTAACACCCTTTTTCCAGCTTTCCAATGACAGTCTTTAGGAGATTCCATAAACCTGGAGATATAACTAGCTGCAAATGCTATATCAGACCTAGTAGCAGTAAGATACATAATACTACCAGCAAGTTGCTTATACAAAGTCGCATTAACAATAGTACCCACATCATCTTTACTCAACTTTGTACCAACTTCGATAGGATTATCAACCGGTTTACATCTATCCATCTTAAACTTTTTCAAAATGTCAGTAGCATACTTCTGTTGACTCATAAACATACCATCTTGTGTTTGTTTCACTTCGATACCTAAGAAGTATCTCATTAATCCAAGATCTGTCATTTCAAATTCATTTTTCATTGCAGATTGAAATTCATCTAACTGCATGTTACCTGTATAGATTATGTCATCAACATAAAGACACAATATCAAAATATTATCTTGATGATCATTCTTGATATACAAAGTAGGCTCGTGGTCGCTCCTTCTGAAACCATTATTCAACAAGTAATGGTCTATTCGCCTGTACCAAGCTCTTGGAGCTTGCTTCCAGCCATACAATGCTTTCTTCAACCTGTACACTTTATGTTCATGATTTTTTATTTCGAAACCAGGTGGTTGTTCAACATACACTTCTTCATTCAAGACACCATTCAAAAGAGCAGACTTTACGTCCATTTGGTAAATAGGCCACTTGTTTTGTGCTGCAATAGCTAATACAAATCGAACTGTATCAATTCTTGCTACAGGTGCAAATGTTTCACCATAATCTATGCCAGGTTGCTGTGAAAAACCTTTGGCAACTAATCTTGCTTTATGCTTATCAACTTCACCTCTCTCATTTAACTTTGTTTTAAAAACCCATTTGACACCTATAGAGTTTTTATCACGAGGTAGATCAACCAAATCCCAAGTTTGATTTCTTTCAATAGCATCGATTTCATTATTCATAGCATCTACCCATACTTTGTCATTTATAGCCTCTTCAAAACAAGTAGTTTGGAATGAAAGAAATGCAAAATTTACAATATCATCAACATCATCTTGTGCATAAATATCACTTAAGTTTCTCATCTTAGGATTATCAGAGTCAGACTCAAAAGATGATGAACTGCTACTGCTTGATGAACTACTACTGGTTTTGTCTTGAACCTGTAATCTTGGAGTGCTTGTTGCAGATGTTTGATGTTCATCTAACAAAATAAAAGGATCAGGACAAGTATTGTTCTCCATTTCATTCCAAGACTTGTCTTCCAGAAATTTCACATCTCGACTTACGACAAATTTCTTAGTTATAGGATTAAACAATCTGTATGCCTTAGATTGATCACTATATCCTATAAAAATATACTTTTCGCTCCTATCATCAAGCTTTTTTCTCAATTTTTCTGGAACATGAGCGAAAGCAACACAACCAAATACGCGAAAGTGTGAAACTGATACCTTTTTTCCACTCCATGCTTCTTCAGGTACAAAATTTTGAACACTGGAATTTGGCGATCTATTCAAAATATATACCGAACATGCAACTGCTTCAGCCCATAGATCTTTAGACAAATTTCGTGTTTTAAGCAAACTTCGAGCCATATTCATAATTGTTTGATTCTTTCTTTCTGCGACTCCGTTCTACTGTGGAGTATAGCTGGTTGTCGTTTGTTTTTTAATACCATGTTGTTTGCAAAAATCAATGAGTTCGTTAGATTCATACTCACCTCCTTTATCAGACCTCAGAACTTTAATAAACTTGCCACTTTGTTTTTCAGCCTCGGCCTTGAACTCTTTAAACTTCGAAAATGTTTCTGATTTATATTTGATGAAATACACCCAAATTTTCCTACTAAAATTGTCAATGAAAGTAAGAAAATAGAGACTGCCAGCAACTGATTTTTCTTGCATAGGACCACATAAATCTGTATGCACTAACTCTAGTTGTTCTTTGGCTCTATAGGTGGCTGAAGCAAAACTATCTCGTTTATGTTTACTCATAATACAACTTGTACATGAAGAGATATGATCAGACAAAGAAGGCAACCCTTTCACCATGGACTGACTTTGCAACAAACTCATACTTTTGATAGGTAAATGACCATATCGAAAATGCCACAAATCAGAGTTAGTTGGCGTTGAAACATTATGTGCATATAACTTCTCACTTTTTAACTGTAACTGATACAACCTGTTCTTTGTCATTGGAATCTTTGCAACAAGAGACTTATGTTTATCAACAATCGTGCAAGTAGTGTTGTGAAAGCTAACATCATAACCATGTGCATCTAACTGACCAACACTCAACAAATTATGCTTGAAATTGGGTACATAATAAACATCATAAATATTCTTCACAACATTTTTTTTGGTTAAGACAGGTACAACACCTTTTCCTGAAGCTTTAACCTGACGATCATCACCCAAACCAATAGATGAACTGAAAGATGTATCAAGATGTGAAAACAAATCACTATGACCAGTCATATGATTACTACATCCACTGTCAACCAACCAAAAATCTTTATTAGGTACTTGCACAGTTACTTGACATGCCAAAAATAAAGCATCTGATGTTTCACATTCAGTGTTTGTAACATTGGCTTTGTTTTTATTCAGAACATACTATAGTTTTTGACATTCAGACTTATAATGGCCATATTTTTTTGCAGTAGTGACACTGAATTTTAGATTTATCTATCCACCTACGACCATGATCATTTTGAGACTTCTCTGAATGTGTTTCAGTTACCTGTGATCTATCATCAGATTGAGACTGTCCTCTACCTTTACTTTTCCTGCCACGAAAACCTCTGCCTCTACCTCTATCCATTGACGCTTTAGATTTAAAAGCATGCTCTAAATCACTGATATCTAAATTAATTCTTGCTTCATGTGCCAACAAAGAACCAGTTAATTCTTCCACAGATAATTTTATCAATTCTCTCGATTCAAAAACAGTAACGATCATATCAAATTTTTTTGGCAAACATCTAAGAACTTTTTCAACAATTCTTTGGTCATCAAGTTCTTCACCATTCATCCGAAGCTGATTTACAACACCCATAACTTTAGTCATAAACTGATCAATGGTTTCTGAGTCAGTCATTTTAAGTGTTTCAAATTGGGTTCTAAGTGTCTGTAATCTTACCATTTTTACTTTATCATTTCCTTGATAAGCAGCCTTAAGTATATCCCAAATTGATTTAGCAGATTTAGCAATAGTAATTTTAGGAAAGATAGCGTCATCTAATGAATTTAGAATGCAGGACTTTGCTCTACCTTCTTTCTATTTAATTTCATCAAATTGTCTTCTTTGGGCAGCAATCATACCAGCAATTTCATTTGCGTCAACTTCTTGGAACCCCAACTCTACTAATTCCCAACACCCTAAGCCTTGTAAACATGCTTGCATTTTAAGACTCCAAAAATCATAATTTTTTCCACTAAATAATGGTGTCGGAATGGAAAACTAACTTGTTGAAGCCATTTCTTAAAAAAAAATCACCTTTAATAAACCAGCAATCTTTTGCAAAGAACAATAAGTCAAAACTGCCGCAAGAATTCTACCAAAGATTTCAGATTTTTTTTTTTAAAGAACCACACCAGTTACATGACTGGTATTTCTAATTCTAATTGTAAAAGTTATTTAGTTCTGCAACTACTGTACTAAGACTTTCTTGACTGAAATATAATCAAATACAAGATTGAAAACATTCAAGGGCTATTGCATATGTACACAGATTTTTTTTTTTCTTTTTCTGGTAGCATTAAACAGGAACGGAATGCTCCTCTCTCTCTTGAACGCACCAGTGGCAGACTGCGCTTTCCCACCTTTCTGACTGGAATCAAACTTGACCAGCTTCTCTTCAACAAAACGAATGCTCCTTCGCAGACCTTCTCTTCAACAAAACGAATGCTGCTCCTTGGCAGACCTTCTCTTCAACAAAACGAATGCTCCTTGGCAGACTGCACTTTCCCACCTTTCTGACTGGAATCAAACTTGACCAGCATCTCTTCAACAAAACGAATGCTCCTTGGCAGACTGCGCTTTCCCACAGTTTTCTAATCTTCTATTCCAACAATCAAATAGTAAACAGAAAAACAGATCGACAAGATCAATTCTCTGCTCCGATACCATGACAATTTCACAGAGAAAAGGAGAAGCAGAGAAATAACAAAGGACAGAACAAATTATTGGAGGAAAAACCCGCATTGAAGAATTATTGATCTGAACAATTTATACAAGTAGTCTGACGGTTATTCAGAAACTGAAATGGAACGGAATCAGAACTAATTCTAAACTAATCTGTATTGAAACTAATTCTTTAACAGGAAGTTACCTTCGGATCTTCTCTGAATTTTTTATGGTGAGAAGAGAAGATTTGTGCGTTTTCCAACGTGAAGAAGAGCGAGAAAATGTCTAAGAGTGACTGATAGAGGTATGGAGGAATCTGATGTAGCCGTGGAGCGGATGAGAATTTATAATAAATAATACATCAAATTCCTAGCTCCAAATAGCAACTAATGCAATGGAAAACAAGTTCGTGACTAAATTTTTTTTACAATGAAAGAATCAACGAAGGAAAATTACTCAACCTGTAAAGATATATTTACCTGAAGGTTGTGCGGGAAAGCTTAGCCATTGAAAATCCCAATCCATTCGATAGTAGAAGCAACCAACCCATACTTTAGAGAAAATAAATCAAAATTTTAGGGTTAACCCTGTTAAAGGCCGAGGAAGACTGTTCGCGAATTTCTTCCACCATAGAGACAAGTAGAGCACCAAACGAAAATGCCAAAGGACGCATAGCAGGGTATGGACTCTACTTTTCAAAACCCTAGTTAATTAATCATCGTTGGAGCTCGAAGAGACAGATCTACGGTGTCAATCTCTACAAGTGTTCACTGGAGTACATTTGATTTCGGGAGGCAAAAAAATTGAGAAATAGAGTTAATTTCCATAAATTATATCTGAAACTTATCGGTTTAATGGACAGGAGAATTTAATTAGACACTGACTCACCCTATCACCAGTACAATCTATCATAACAATTGTCATATAAGAAGAGTAACCATAGGCTCTATGTAACGATGTCTTTGCTTGCATGATGGTTCAATAAATTAATCAATTCGAGTGGAAGAGATACATAGTTTAAAGTCATAAAATAATTGTTGTATGAATGCTATTCAAGTTAAAAAAACTGTAGAGTTAAAATGTGTAGATTTTATTAGATGTTAAAATGTGAATGTAGTTTATGAAAAGTGCGGGTTATAACATATGTAAATTTTTTTTAATGGTGATATTATGACTATTACATTTAAATATTTGTTAATTATAAAAGAAAAAAAAAATGAAATCTGGAAGTAAAGAGAGATATCGTTTTGAGTTTTGAATATTAATTACTAAAACATTTTAGATTGGATTTCAGTGAAGATATAGTTTTGAGTTTTGGATATTTAAGTTTTAATTATATATCAATTACTAACAAATTTTGGATAGCATAAAATCTTATCATAAAAGGATTTAGTTTAGATTTTTGAAAAGAACAGATCTTTTGAATATAACATATAAGTGTAGTTGTCCTTTTAGTTAGTAAATTGTTATTTTAAAAATATTTATATCAATTAAAATTATTTAAATTTCAAAATGAATGGAAATAAAATGAACACAAGGTAGTATTGATGTTATATCAATAAAACACACACATATACATAATATGTATATGATTGATTTTCTATATAGAAGTATCAAAGTTTAATATAGAATATTGCCCAATTAATTCAAAAGTGGTGGATTTAGGGAAAAACTTGTACCTAGATTGTACACTGCTATTGAACTTCTGCTATAATTTGTGAAATATTATTGAGTAATTGAATTCTTGAGATCAATGAATGAGTGCGAGTTTAGAAAGATGGATTCTAGTAACTTTATAATTCAATTTTGTAAATACAATGTTATAAGGGTTAAGAGAAATTTAGATGGACTTCAATTGGCAAGATTATTATTATAATCGTGTAAGTTCTTTAGCTATGAGGTTATCCGATATTCTCTAGACTGAATATATTGTATGGTTAAGATACTCAAAGTCTAACTTAATGTTTAAATATGTAATATTATGTGATAATAATAAATATAGAATAGTTTGTATGTATAATAGTTTTAATTATTTAATCGTAATTTATGATATATATATATATATATATATATATATATATATATATATATATATATATATATATATATATATATATAGTGATTTCTTTAGTTCAACAACATAAATAATAAAATCAAAATTGCTAAAATAGTTATTTATTTTCACTTTAAAAAAAAAATACTAGAGAATTTCCAATTCATCTCTACCATTCCCAAACATTGTGAGATACAAATTTTTTTATAAAAGAAAATAAAAAATGAAAAACATTTTTTTTAATAATAAATAAATACTTATTCCCAAATTAAAACTTAATTTCAAAATATCTATTCCCATATTAACCTTTCCAATCCGTTAAATTATCAAAACTATCTAAATATTTGAAATCCTTTTAAACATTGAAAAAAATTAAAAAATTAATCTTCTCCTTAAAAATGGAATGGTGTCAACGAAGGTACTCATCTGATGAGTTTCTTAACTTCGATGAAAATTATCTGGATACATGGAAAAAAATTCACTTTGTTAATATATATGATAGTGTTGAACTGCGGTATGTACCCGAAAACAAAACCATGCCATACTTTAATAGAATCTATTTACTCTTCTCTATGCAGCACAACCAACATGGACAGGGCCCATCTTCAATTTAAATGTGACAACCGGCATAGAAACAAAACACTGCATTCATACGGAATGGTGTTCACTTGCCAGTGATCTGAAAACCTATCTTATCGTAGAGCTTCGGATTCCCTCTTCCATTGCTTGTCGTCAAAGAAAGCAGCCTGAATCGGCGGGGTGGCAGACGAAGAATGAGGATCTATCCATTAGAAAAGTTCCTGCTGTCCTGTCCTTGAACAAGTCAAATTAATGATATTGCAATAGTCGTGTGATGGCAAATCATAATGACAACAAAGGACGTACAAGAGAACTACAAATATTTGCGTGTCTTCTACATCCATTTTAGCAGTTGCTAATATATTTTCCGACATATAATATTGTGTATGGTTCATTGATTCTCCTATTCAACGCTTTGTGACATCAAAGTTTAGCTGAATGCTTCTTAAATACCTCTTCGTATGTAGTCAATTTCAAAAGTAGTGATTCTGCAATGTTTTATGACAGATAATATTGTGTGAGGTTCATTGATTCTCTTATTCAACGCTCTGTCACATAAAAAAAATTAGCTGAGTGCTTCCAAAATACCTCTTCGTATGTAGTCAATTTCAAAAGTAGTGATTCTGCAATGTTTTATGGCAGGAAAGTTTGGATGATTGCATCGACTATACCTTTTAGAAAGTTGTTCACACAACCGTATCAACGGATTGAATGACCTAAATTGGATAAACACTGAATCCCAGTATATGGAAGATAAATTTTTTGGTTGGTTTATTGTTAATGGCTATATAGATATTTTTATTTAAAATATGATGGCTTCAAATTCAAAAGAGAGAGTACCTATATCTATATATATATATATATATATATAATTCTAGACTTTATATATATAGTTAATTCAGTTGAAACTATATCCACCATTACATTGCGTTCTCTGTGATAAAGAATAACAAACTCTAAGTCAATCTGTATGTCATCATTATCCGTAATGAATTTAGCTAATTGATATATAAATTAGAGGTTGAGTGAGACCTTGGTTATATTTTATTCGAGGATAATGGATGAACAACCTATTTTAATTTTATATATTATACCGACATTAGCATGTAAAAACATATGTATCACAATAATGTATTTTATTGGGCGTCATTCACAAAGTTTATATCCCAATACTTTTTGTTAAACCTATAATATGTTTTATGAAAAATGATATGCCATTATTTCTTTAAAAATTTCGGACTCCATCAAAGTAACAAGGCTTTTAGCTCAAGCATAACGGAAATTGCATGGAAATTATAACCGATAGAGTCAAAAGAGAAGTTAGTCATACTGATATAAGATGAAAACAAATGATATAATTTAAAAGTTTTCAAGGAAAATAAGTAAAGAGAATTATAAATTTGTAAAATTTTGATATTTAATTAAAAAATATTTTAGAAATTAAGGATTGTTCATTTTTATTTTTAAGGTTCCTTTTTATATGATTGGTATGTTTAATTTCAGCTTAAGTATGGTTGGACTATTTGTCTCAAAGTTTATAAAGGATAACTTTTATTTCACAAAGTGCCTTAATAGAATATCTATCGCCTTTTGCTTTACCTCTTTGTGGGTATAAATTAAGGATATTATAAAAATAAAAATTAATTTTAATTTTAAAGAGAAAGTAGAGCTTAAAAGATATTTTGTTGTTATGAAGTAATATACAAAGCACTAGATTTAATTATTTATTTAATTTGATAAAATGTATTTATTGATTCATTATTTATATGTATGGAATAAATTAAACATTATTAAAATAATTTAAGTGAAATATGATGATTTATGCTGGAAATTATGAAGATCTTGAAACTTTTCTCTTAATGCTTTCCAATATATATATATATATATATATATATATATATATATATATAAAATTAATATGTAAAACTTTTGAATTAAATATGAAATTACCGATCATTAAAATTAAAAATATTAATTTAAACTAATTAATTAATTAATTAGATAATAAATTAAGGAAAATGCAATTATATTTTTTATAACAAATTGAAGTAATTAATTAAAAACAAAATAACTATAATTAAATAATAGAAAGGAAATACATATATTAAAAAATAGATTCTTCTTCCCTATAATATTTCAATTATATTCAATATAATATTTTGAACTATAATATATATCATTATATTTTTGTTAATTTTTTATTTTCTATTATAAAAATTAAAATATTATAAATTGCATTTCATATATAGCTCAAACATCTTTTTCCCTTTTCTTTGCCTTCAGTAAGCACTCATCTTGTCACTAGGAGAGGTGCTATAACATTTTTCTTTTTGAAAATATAATAGATTTGAAATATAGGGAGATGAAATGCATTTCCTTTCTCTAAAACATAATAGTATTATAATATAATCTATAATAAATTTTGAATAATAAAAAAATGATTATTAATGAAAAGTAAATTAAAATTATTTTGGAAAAATAAATATTTTATTTATTAATTTATTATGATTAACTATAATAATTTTTTTTTATTTAGCTATATAAAAAAATTGACAATTTTATCTAAAATTTGATAGATATTTGTTAAAATTACACATATAATTTGTAAAAATTACATGATTTAAGTAAATATATTCTAAATTAAAAAAACCACAATTTTATAAAAAATTATATCATTAAATTTCAACTTACAAAGAAAACTTTAAATAAATCAATTGTATCATTAAACATATTATAATATCGCAGAAATATAAATTATTATATATTTTTTAATTTATAAATTTTATTATCATATTTGATAAAGTAAATTTCATTAAATACACCTAAATAATAAATAAATAACATTTTTACATTACCTTTGAATTGGTCCTATATTTAGACCAAGGTGATATGCTTAGTATGCTGGTTTTTATGGGTTGTTCTATGTATGACATGAAATTTTTGGCTAAGTGGAAAAGAAAGATAAGTCCTAAAGAGATATGAATAGAAAGCTATATGATCTTATTTTTTCTAAAATAATATAAGTTTCTGAATTTACAAAAATAAATAAATGATAAATAATATATAATTATCATATTAGAGTTAAAATATCAAATTACATTTTTCAAAAAATATTAAAATCCTTATATTATGAATTAGAAAAGCTTTTATATTTTTTACCACAACCTATATATAGATATATATGACATTTCTCTTAATTATCTAATTTAAATTTAATTAACAGAGTATCATGAAACATATATTATCTCAAATATATATATATATATAGATCATTGATTATCAAGAACTGTGGAGGCCATTGCCTCGAAACAACATATAGTTTCAGATTATGAGTGAAAAATACATAAACAGTAGAGCAAATTACTTTCAAACAAAGAAATGGTAGCTGCTAACTATACGAACCATCTTAAAACGGCTATGTTTGTTTCATATTGAATTTATACAGGCGATGATTCTTACAGGGTGATAGCCGATTGAAGGAGGAGGAAGTTAATTGCCACTCCGTCAGGGGGAAACCATTAGAGATGAGGTAAAAGTGGTATATATTTCTTCCTGCACCTCGTATGAAGGAGGCAGGGAAGATATTTGTTATTAAAGTTGTAATAGCTTGGAAGTTTACAAGAAAAACCACTAAAATATGAAACAAAATCAAGCATTTTATATGATGTTTTGGTTTTTGATGGATCAAAGGAATGGGTTCTTGGGATGTGTAATTACAAGACGATGTTTAGGAATTGGTGACATTGGAACGATATGCTTCTCCTATAGTCGACAAACAAAGACTGTGTCTTTCCACATAAAAGTTAAGTAAACCTTTTGTTTCGATTGCATGTGAATCTTGTGTTAAAAGTTAACTAGTTTTGATATCTTCTTGGTTCTTGGGCCTAAAAGCTAAGTAATATTGTATTAAAAGTTAAGTATTTTTGATATTTTATTGGTTCTTGGGCCTAAAAGCTAAGTAAACCAAGGGTTTTTGATTAGGAGATCATGTCTAAGTTAAAAAAATTCTCAAATATGGAAGTGTTCAGAAATGGTTGCAATCTGAATGACCAGAAAGGTTTCGTCGCTACGATTCTAGCGCCGCAAATTGTTCTCAAAACTGAGGTCATATGTGAATGTTACTGAGGTTTGAAATCGTCTAGTAAACTTTAAAACAAAACCTTTGACTCAGTTTGACCTTATGTGAAAAAAATTTGTTAAAAAAAATATTATGCAAAAAAAAATATTTTTATATGGTTTTTTGACAGCCTATTAGAGGGTGCCACGTGGCCTGCCTAGAGGCTACCATGTGGCCCCAGGCTTAAGGGTTGAATGGCTTAGCAAAATTTTTGAGATTGATGAGGTTTCAACCCCAACCCGACAGTTCGGGCAGGGGCCGACCCGACCAGCAAGCTACAGGATCAGTTGAACGAAGTCAGGTGGATTGAACGAGTTGTCAGCTTGTTGAAATGGTGGCAGAGAAAGAATTGGGGACCAGCCCCCTTAGGAGCCAGCGTCATCGCGACGTGACCAAACCCTCAGAATCGTGGCCTTAAAAAATTGAACCAGCAAAGAAATGTAAAGGGGCTAGCCCTCAGAGCTAGCCCTGACACCGTGTGACCCTTAAGTGGTGACCAGGGGTGCGGTAATGAACCTTATCCAAAATCGTTAATCATTTATCATTTAACGTGACCACTCCAAAAATTTAATGCCAAGGTTGATGTCGCACGGTTTGGGAGGCGATCTTCACAGTGGTGAGGCGGAGGTGGTCACATGCCTATCCGCCTAGGATTTATGTTAACTACAGTTCATTCGATAGTCAGGGTTAGCAAACCCTCTATTTTCGGTGGAAATTTTGATTTTGTTGAGTTAACTAGAGTTCCTCTAGTTTTGGAGGAGGATTTTGGGGGACACTAGGAAAAACTTTGTTTTGGCCATAAATTTCTCAATATTCGACCAAACAAGATGAAATTGAGTCAATTTTGGGTCTCCTGGACTTTATAGAGAGTTTGGGATAAGTTTTAGAGCAAACAGAGGTGATATACACTAGATTTTTCTTTGAGGAAGTTGAAGGAGCCATCAGGGCCCTCAGGGAGAAGGCACTATATTGGGTTGTACTTCATTGTTTAAGGTGATACAAAATCCATTTTTAGCTATTTTCCATCTTCTGAAGCTCAATTTACAGCTAGTTGTTCCTGTTTAGGCATAGTTTTCACTGTATAACAATTTTGAAAAAATTAATAGAACAAGGAAAATCCATTAGGGAGCCTTGGACCGGCAGATGTAGTCCAGGAGAGGTGAACTGCCTCAATATTTTGTTGTGTTATGTTATGGTGAATTTTGCTTGCTGTGTATTTCTGCTGTGATATGTTAAAAAATAAACTTAATTAAAAAATCCTCACACATAAAACTCAGAAACATTACCAAAACTGCTTTGTTTAACCTACAAGTCATGGAGAACACTTTACACATTAAATTATATGGAAATGGATACTTTCCATAGCATTAAAAATAGTTCCATTTTCATATCAGTTGATATCAGAGCTCAAAATTTGAGCATTAGGAGCTATAATTTTACTCTACATTTGTTCTTGTGCAAAGATATATTTGACTGTTTGCAATTTTTTATGCTTACTAGGCTTAAGCTCAAGAGAGGATGAAGATGGTGATGGTGGATCACCATTTCCTCTGTGTCCTTTATTTGACTTGTCATCACTTTTCTTTCCTCCTGAAGAACCCTCTCCTTCCTTATGGTGTTTCGACCCTTCTCCTTTAAGCCTTCCATTCATTTTTTCATAGAGCATCCTCACCATCTCAGTCATGTTTATGAAAGTCTTTCGGAACACTCGTTCTTCTTCTTTGGGATCAATGTCTTCAGGAAATTCTCCTTCTCTTGGAGACATGCTTAATACTTCTTCTGTGGCTCTTGTAGGTGAATTAGAAGTTGGAGTTAATGGCACTCTGGCCCTCCTTGGTTGAGGATTACTTTGAGCTGTAACCAGTTTTCCTTCCCCTCTCTTGAGCTTAAGCCTAGTAAGCATAGAAAATTGCTAACAGTCAACTATATCTTTGAAGAAGAACTAATGCAGAGTAAAACTCTAGCTCCTAATGCTCAAATCCTAAGCTATGATACCAACTAATCTGAAAATGGAACTATTCTTAATGCTATGAAAAGTATTCATTTCCATATAATTTAGTGTGCAAAGTGTTCTCCATGACTTGCAGGTTAAACAAAGTAGTTTTGGTAATGTTTCTGAGTTTTATGTGTGAGGATTTGTTAATTAAATTTACAGTTTAACATATCACAGTAGAAATACACAAGAAGTAAAATTCACCATAACATAACACAGCAAAACGTTGAGACAATTCATCTCTCTTGGGCTACATCTTCTGGTCCAAGGCACCCCAATGGTATGTCCTTGCTCTATTAATTTTCTCAAAATGTTGATACAGTGAAAAATATGCCTAAACAGGAAAAACTAGCTATAAATTTAGCTTCAAAAGATGGAAAAAAGCTAAAAATGGATTTTGTATCACCTTAAATAGTGAAGTACAACCCAATACAGTGCCTTCTCCCTAAGGTCCCTAATGGCACCTTCAACTTCCTCAAAGAAAAATCTGTTTTAGATAACCTCTGTTCACTCTAAAACCTATCCCAAATTCTCCAGAAGGTCCATGAGACCCAAAATTGACTAAAATTTCATCTTTTTTGGTCAAAAATTGAGAAATTTATGGCCAAAACAAATTTTTGTCTAGTGTCCCCCAAAATCCCTAAAAAAACTCCACCAAATGTTGAGAAACTGGAGTTAGCTGGAGTTAATTTTGGTGAAAAGTGCCAAATCAAGGCGCGAAGGGCTAGAGTGCCATTAACTCCACCTTCTAATTCACCTCCAAGAGCCACAGAAGAAGTCTTAATCATGTCTTCAAGAGAAGGAGAAGTTCCTGAAGACATTGATCCCAAAGAAGAAGAACGGGTGTTCTGAAAGGCTTTCCTAGACATGACTGAGATGGTGAGGATACTATACCAAGAAATGAATGAAAGACTTGAAGGAGAAGGGTCAAAACACCACAAGGAAGGAGAGGGTTCTTTAGGAGGAAAGAAAAGTGATCACAAGTCAAAGAAAGGACATGGAGGAAATGGTGATCCACCATCCCCATCTTCATCCTCTTCCTCTACATCGTCATCCTCTACTTTGGATATCAATCTCACAAGTCTAAAACCACTCGTAAAAGTCCATTTTTAAAGCTTGATGTTAAATTTGAGTTGTCTATGTTTAATGGTGAAGTCAATGCAGAGAAACTTGACAATTGGATAAGGCAGTTGGAAGTTTATTTGAGGATACAAAACCTTCATGAAAACGACACCAAGATTCAGTTAGCCTCTTCGAGAATGGACGGAGCAACATTGCTATGGTGGGAAGCCAAGACCAAGGATGAGATTAAAAAACATGGTAAGATCACTTTATCATGGGCTGAATTTATTTCTGCAATTAAACAACAATTTGATCCATTAGATCATTTACAAAAGGTTATCGTGAATTGGAAAAGTTTTAGACAACTTAAGGGAAAAAATGGACAAGATTACACCCAAGGGTTTAGACGAAGGGTTATTTTACTAGGAATTGGTTTGCATAGACAAGAGACTTTGCTGAAATATATAGGTGGTTTACACAGTTATCTTATACATACTATCCTTATGTTCAATCCTACTAGTCTAGACGAGGTTTGTGTCCAAGCCACGCATTTAGAGGCTAGAGGTAAACAATATTTTGATGGGAATGAGGGTAGTGAATTTAAAGGAAAAGGGAGAAAGAGAAATTTAAACTCTAGGAAAGAGAAGGGAAAATTCTTTTGTAAAAATTGTTCCAAAACAAGACATGATGAAGACCATTGTTGGAAACTTCATCCGGAATTGAAAGCAAAAAAAATCAAAACCAAAGATAAGGTCAAATAAAAAGGCAAGATGGTTGCAATAGTTGAACAAGATTTAGGGTCTGAATCAGGAAATGAAACTAAAGGCATAGCCATGGTACTAAAGAACATAAATGGGAAAGAGATTGTAAAAGAAACAAATCCCAGTTCTAGCACTTTAAATTGTCACATAGAAGCTCCAAATGAAGAGAGGAGGATTCAGTTGTTTCATGTGAGGATAATTTCCAAACAAACAAAGATAGACACATTATTTGAGAGTGGTTCAAAAACGAACCTTATCTCAGAAGACTTAGTCAAGAAGCTGAAAGTTGAGACCATTCCACATCCAAAGCCATGTCCACTTGTTTGGATTTTCAAGGGTGCTAATTTACAAGTTTCAAGGAAGTGCATGTTGCGCTTCACCATAACAGCTCATTATATTGACATGGTTGAATTAGATGTGGTACCGATTGACATTACAGGTGTGGTGTTGGGTATTCCCTACTTATATAATAGGAAATCGATCTTCCATCGCCATGAGAATAAGTATCATCTATTCAAGGGTGGCAAGGAGTTTATTGTGAGAGCACATCGGAAAAATATAGAATCTTCTTTAGTGAATGCATGGCAGTTGAAAAGGATTGTCAATGCAAGTCAAAATTTGAATTTGTTGATAATTAAGAAAAAACATTTTGTACATAATCCTTTTCATGTTATTTTTGATGTAAATGATGAAATGTTTGAGTCTAAAAGCAGGTCGTCTTTGGAAGAAGATGACAAGATGCTGCAAAGAGTGCCTTTGGTGTCAATTGGTGCAGAGAACAAAGTGTTAGTGCAAGGTGGTGCAAAAATCCAAGAAAGGGAAAAGCATGCAAACAAAGAGGGCACAAAGTTCAGCAAGGATCATTGCTAGTTTCAGAATGGAAGAGTAATATGGAGAGAAAACTTGGTCGGGAATCAACACAAGTACATGGCTCATTCGACAAAAATTCACCATAAGGAAAGTTGGCAAGGTGAATCTTATTTTCAGTTTCCTTTGAAGGTAGACCATTGTAGGAACAATATGTTTTCTGCAAATTTGAGTTGCTATTTTGCAAGTTTCAAAAATTTGCAACATGACACAATTAAGGTTAGCAACAGTCGGTCAACAGATTTAAGAAAGAATTTATCTTTTTATGAGAAGTTAAATTTGATGAAATTAGGGAGATTTCAGTGGTTCAAGGTTGGAAGAGTGAAGAATCAGTCTCCTCATCTTCAGTTTCTTTTGTTCAGAGAGCTTTTGGGGTCCAAAATCTTCCCATTGGGGAGGTATGATCAAGGGATCATGTCCAAGTTAAACAATTGCTCAAAAATGGAAGTGCTCATAAATGGTTGCAATCTAAATGACTGGAAATGTCTTGTCACTGTGATTCTGGCACCATAAATGATTCTCAAAACCAAGGTCATATGTGAAAGTTACTAAGGTTTGAAATCGTCCAATGAACTCTAAAACATGACGTTTGACTCAGTTTGACCTTATGTGAAAAAAAATTGTTAAAAAAAATATTATGCAAAAAAAAATATTTTTTATAAGGTTTTTTGACAGCCTATTAGCGGGTGCCATGTGGCCTACCTGAAGGTTGCCACATGGACCCAAACTTAAGGGTTGAATGGCTTAGCAAAATTTTTGAGGTTTATGGGGTTTGAACCGTAACCCGACAGTTCGAGTAGGGGCCAACCCGACCGGCATGCTACAAGATTAATTGAACAAAGTCAAGCGGATTGAAAGATTTGTCAGCTCATTGAAATGGTGGTGGATAAAGGATTGGGGACCAGGCCCCTCAGGAGCCAGCCCCGTCACAACGTGACCGAACCCTCAGAACTGTGGCCTTAAACAATTAAACCAGCAGAGAAATGTAAAGGGGCTAGCCCTAAGAGCTAGCCCCGACACCATGTGACCCTTACACGGTGGCCAGGGGCGCGGTAATGAACCTTATCTGAAACCATTAACCGTTAAACATGGAGAAGGCAAGGGCACGTCTCCAAAGGGAACCCGCCCTGAATGCTGCTCTAGACTTAAAATGGGCATAACTCAATCAGTATAACTTATAATATTTATTATAACCTATTTTTAGAAATGGAATGATCATTCTGAATCTTTCCATGTGTTTGAAATTGCTAACTGGAGATTCTAGACTCTTAGGTTCACGCAGGAATTATCCCGCCGTCACAAACTTTCTGAAAAAATAACTGATTTTAAATCAGTGATAACTCCCTCGTCTGGACTCTGATTCGACCGATTATTTTTTTTAAATTGGGTGATTTTTCAAGAGGAGTACATAAATGTAACCATTCATCTGAAATTTTTCGTTGAAAATTAAAAAATGATAAGAGAGCCGCCATCCACGAATTGTCGTCAAAATTTTTTCTCCAACATTACTCATTTAGAATCAGTGATATCTCCCTCATCTGAACTCCAATTCGGCCGATTTTTTTTTTGAATTTGTGTTATTTTTTGCAAGGAATCCAGATCTTGTCTTATTTTTTGTAAATGTTTCACCAAAATTTTCAGGTCTGATCTTCAAACTCGCTACCCAAAAAATTCATGGAGTTTGTTGAAGATTGCTACTAAAAATTGAAACTGAAATATACTTCAAACCCTCATTCCCATGGATTTGTAACCTGAATATGATACCAATGATATAGATATTGGGGATAGGTCCCCAAGATCTAAAAATTTTAAATGGATCTCACAATATCTCCAAAATTATAATGCTAGAAAAAAAAGAGAGAACACACAATAGATACAACCAGAAAGAAACATGTTTTATTAAAATAGAGAATAATTGTAGAAGCTACATTGAGGTGGAAAATCTATCCTTTTACAAAGTGAGACTTGTTATTTATAGCATTTTTTTGAGTTACAATACTATGGGTAGATACCATAGGTGGATGGATCAATACCATGGGAAAATTCCATGGGTGGATGGATAACATGGGTGGATGAACACCATGGCTGGATGCCATTTTCCATTCGGATCAGGTGAGACAAAAGCCATTTTTAGCTATTTTCCATCTTCTGAAGCTGAATTTATAGTTGGTTTTTCTTGTTTAGGCATATTTTTCACTATATAACCATTTTTAGAAAATTAATAGAGCAAGGACATGCCATTGGGGAGCCTTGGACCAGGAGATGTAGCCCAGGAGGGGTGAACTGCCTCAATAGTTTGTTGTGTTATGTTATGGTGAATTTTACTTGCTATGTATTTCTGCTTTGATATGTTAATCAGTAAATTTAATTAACAAATCCTCAGACATAAAACTCAGAAAAATTACCAAAACTACTTTGTTTAACCTGCAAGTCAAGGAGAACACTTTGCACACTAAATTATATGGAAATGGATACCTTGCATAGCATTACAAATACTTCCATTTTCAGATCAGTTTCTCAAATGTGAATCCTTTGTGTTAAAATCTAAGTAGCTCTCTCTCTCTCTCATTTTTTCATAAGATATTACATGATATTCTTGCATTTAAAAGCTAAGCAGCCAAGATATCCTCTTGATAAAGGAAGCTTGAGATTTTTTTGCATAAAAGCTAAGTAAACTGGTGGTTTCTCCCAATGGTTTCTTTTAAAAAGATTACATGTGAATCCTTTGTGTTAAAACCTAAGTAGCTATCTATTACAAGATATTCTTGCACTTAAAATTAACTAGCCAAGATATCCTCTTGAGAAAGGATGCATGAGATCTCTGCATATAAAAATATACCATGTAAAGTTCTTGAGGAGATTGTATGAAAAGTAGCCAGGTTTTATTTGAATATAATATGTGAATTTTTAATAGTTTATTGAAAAGTTAAACAACTTATGATAATAGTTATTTTGCCAAGTTTTTTGTGAAAGAAATATGTATTGCATACATGCTATGAATAACTATTAAGCTAGATTTTATTGAAAGAATATATTATTATTTTTAGTTTTTTGAAAAAAAAATATGCTTCTATGCACATAGATATAATGTTTTTCTAATTTTATGAAAGAAAATGTTTGTTTTATATACACAAAAATAATAGAAATTAACATAGTTTCTTTTTAGAGAAAGGATACATAGTTGCATGCATGAAAAGAATGATTATTAAACTAATTTTGTATTTATATGCACTCGAAAAATAGTTGATTATGATGGTTTCTTGAGAATGAGATAACTTTTGCATGGATAAAATAACAACTATTGAGTTATATGTAATGACATGCTCCATTCTGTTAGTTTCTTAAGAAATAATATTGGTTTGTATGTGTAATAACTATGAGTTATATTTTTGTTTGAAAAATTATTGCTTACATAACTTTTAAAATAGTTTATTTCGAAAAGAATATGCACAAAGTAGTTTTCAAAAGGCGGAATATTGGTTAGTAAGTGTAATAACTGACTTAGAAATTTTTAGAAAAAATATTGCTTACATAACTATTGAACTAGTTTATCTCGAATGGAATAAGCATAAAGTAGTCTTCGGCAGATTTCCCCTCTTCTTGTTGAAAAAAGTAGTGATAAACCATGATTATTCTTTAAATATTTTGATGTTGTTATGAGTATATGTAAAATGTAACTATTTTATACATTGTTATTTATGCATGTGGGATTTTGATGAATAGACTTGTGTCATAGCCATGTGCGTAGGCATAGGCATGCTTGTGAATTATGTAGTTTTAGTGTTGGACGTGAAAATATGTTGGGAGCATCTTTAATAAGGATTTATTATTTGTTTGACTAACTGTTTATCTAATCATAATATCAAAGTTTGTTGAAAAGTAGCAGTTGTGGAAAAATATTTTGATGTATGCGAAAGATGGATTATGTTTAACAGGATGGAAATCAATGAGCTAGTGGTCTATGACAATTGAAGAAATGTCAACAAAGGGATAATACACCAATAAAACAACATGTAAGATCCATGGGTTCTTGTAATAAAGGATAATAAATGAAAAATAAAACCAAGGTCACAATACATGTTTTTCAAGATGAATGTTGGGAAAAAACACTTTAGTGGGCATCACTTTTGGTTTATTAATTGCTATGGAAATTGGAAAAGGAAAAGAGGGAATAATTGGAATTTAATTATGAAAAATAAAGGAATATAGGAGAAACAGAAGGTGAAGAGACATATATTTTCATGCTAAATAAATTAGAACAAAAAAGAGGGAAATTGGAAAAAAGGGAGACATCAATAGTAAAAACGCATTAGAGGATTAGTTCACAACTTTTGTTAGTTTAAATTTTGACAATTTGGACTTGAGAACTCTCTCGTTCTCTCATACTATTGCACACTTAGATAACTCTGGAGCACTTTCAAATTCACTTGGATTTGGAGAAGGAAGGAAAGGGAAAATAAAAGGTAAGCAAAGGAAAGAAAGCAGAAGGTTGGATCAACAACTTTAGGAGAAGGATTTTGGAGGTAAGAGGTTGAATGTGTGATTTCCTCACTAAGGTTTGAATTCATGATACATGCATTTATTTATTGGTTTATTTGATATCATTCGCATGGGCTTTTCTTGGTTTCAACCATGCATTGCCATTTTAGAGATAGCCATGGTGTGATGGGATTTATTGAGCTTTGGATTGTTAGATGGTTTTGGTGCTAGGTGAGATGATCTATGGAAAATTACCAATGGTTGGGGGCAGAGATTATTTTCTTTGGGAATCCCTCGATAGGTGGGTGGAGAAGGGAAAATTCCTCAAGGTATGGTGGAGAAATTTTGAGGAATCTAAGCTTGGTTTGGTTTTGTGATCTTGGGACTGGTTTCGGTGAGATCACGGTAGCTTGAGGGTTCATATACATGTTGGTTTATCCCATGGGGATCCCACATTCATTATTATAATATGGCACGAGGGTGATTTTTTGAAATAAATATTTGGTTTAACCCAATCTATGGTCAATATTACGTGGAAGTCCCTGAATTGGTTGGGTTTTTCATATGTTGATAAAATCTATTTCATATTGTGATCAATGAGAACTTGTACTTGTTATTATGTAGATTTTATGGTTGATTTTTCATGGTTATTATTCTAGTTATATGTTGGTTACAAGCATGGTTCTATGATTTTCTCTAGCTATGGATTTTGTTCATGATTTGATAAGTATTTAAATGGTTGATGAATGTGTGGGCTAACAACTGTTGTTGTAGCTACTTGAGGGAGAATTATACCTTCTTAGTGATCCTCAGATGAAATTCGAAGATTTAAGATGAAATATGCATTCATGATATGTAACTCCTATGTTTACCATGTATTTGATGAAATTTCTTATGCGTACTAGGTATTCTAGGTCCAGTTCGTGCTTCGGGTTTAATTTTTTGGCATTTTTGTCATGTAAGTTATGATTTTAGAAAGTTACAAGTAGTTCCTGGAAATGATATAGAGCTTAGCCTGAAAAAATGGCTCAGATATTGGAACCATTGGTGCCTAACTGAAGTTTCTAGGTCATAACCACATGGAAGTAGGTCTATGCATGCAGTTGAGGATGATAACTGCATGCATGTTGTTTTGTGAGTGCGGTTGGGGTTTAGGCTTGAGAAAAATAAGTTGTAGCTTAAGATATGGTCATGAGAGGTTGTGAAATGAATTTTGGGTGATCTAGTGCTCCCAATGGATATCAATAACTTTTCGTTTTGTCTGCCCCACTTCTATAACTCGAACTTAGAGGTCAAGTCATATCATAGTGACACATGTCTCATGTTTAGCCCGGTGATCCTATAAAAGTGGGTAAATGTGGGAGGAAATTTTACATATTGGTATCGTTTCTTCGAGGTTCAAACACTTGTAATAGATGGGCTAGATTTGATTGTTACGCATGAATGTTAGTCTAAGTATGTATTTTACCTCCTATGGTTGTCATGTATATAGTCGGTGTTACAATTTCTGTTATCATGCGTCTTGAGAGATGTTGATAGGTTGATGTTATTATGTGTATATACATGTATATCATGTTAATATGGACTAATTTGTGTAGACGAGATATCCTCCCATTAACTTCATTAAGGTATGGTTTTATTATGTTTTCTATTTTTTTTATCTAACATGGCATGTTTGCACAAAGAAGAAGATCATAGATGATAAGTAGAATTGTCGATTACATTTCACATGAATCTTCATACAAATTTTCTCAGTAGCAGGGAAAATTTTACTCTCCTGGTATAGAAAATACCTAAAGAAGTTTAAATTAATAAATTAGAAGTTTCAAGGAAGGTCATGACAGGATATTTGAGTCATAGGAAATGTTTTCTAGAGCTCAAGACAATCAAGTCGAGGTTAATATAGTAATCCTTTAGATCATATCATATTTGTAGAGATAAGTACAACCAAGGATCAATCATGGATAGGAGGAAAGGACTAATGGGGTTTATGGTATCAAGTCTCGACTAACATACAGTTTGGACATGGATGACACAGTTAGAGATGGAAGATGGTTGGATACACCTGACATGAGAGGTAGCGCTTATGGGTTCTACTCTAGTTCTATTTTGGAGAGACATTATTGTCATCATCGCCTTCATCCTTATAGTAGGAGTGAGAAGAAGTACTTTGCAGATGAGTTCTGGAAATCCAATCCTCCTACATTCGAAGGAGAGATGAAGAAAGTGGAATATATGGAACCATGGCTACTTAGGATGAATAATTTCTTCGAATTTAATGCTTATGCAGAGAATATGAAAGTGAGGATAGTTATTTTCAATATTTAATCAAAAGTACATATATGGTGGGAATATGTGAAGTGTTTTAGAGGAATTAAGGTAGAACAATTGAGTTCCCATTAGTTTAAAAGATTCTTCAGAAAGAAGTACTTATCTGAGAGATATTATCATCAAAAGGCTAAGGAGTTCTTTCAGCTTAAGATATTTGGTTCCATGACAGATGAATATTACATGACTAAGTTTTTCGAGTCGTTGAGGTATGTGCCTTATCTCAAGGATGAGAAGACAAAGGTCAAAGTTTTGATCAATAGACTTTCATTAGCATTCGAGGATTGGCTCGAGTATGATGAGCCTCAGTAATTAGAGGATTTTGTTGGTAAATTGAAGCATTTTTAAGAGTATTCAAAATTTTGAGCCTAAAAATGATTATAAAGGGTACAATAAGGCTAAATAAAAATTGCCTCAGAAGCAGTGTTATGCAGAATTTTCAATTGTAGAAAAAAAGTGTATTCCCTAGACCTAGTGGACTGGTATAGAACAAGAAAGGGAAAATAATACAGAGTTTTCCTTAGAGAAATTGAAGGATGTGAAAGAGGCTTACCTGGAATCTGTCACAAGTTCTACTTTCCTCCTTGCTTGTAAGTTGAAATCATAGATCCGAGTGCTATAGTTAGAACCTCCACATACAACCAAAAAAACCCAAGGATACACAACATCTAGATAGCATAATTCAATTACTCTATTCAATGAATTATAAAGGAATTTAAATGCATGAATGTAAATGTAACACAAGTTACATAGGAAAATAAGATACTCTTTGTATTAGTAGAAATAGGAAAGAGGTTACAAACAAGAAGAGCGGATGATCTTGTAGAAATCTCCCGAAGTTGACTTTTCCTTCCTTCTCACAAAGAACACCTCAATATCACCCTAATACATGAATATGACAACTCTCTTAGATTTGAGGAAACCACATAAGGGTAGGATAATTCTCCGAAATACAACCCTGATGTTATGGATGGAAATAGATTTATAGAAGAGGGAAGGTAGTTTAGGATTTACCATAATGAGCTTGAGATCCACTTATGATCGGAGGATGAGCTCAAGGGATAATATTTGAAGTCTTCAAGGTAGGATCATATATGAATCGATATAGTCATCCATATTAAATGGTTAAAACAACCTATAAAATCTTCTAGAAGAGGAAGGTTCAGAAATATTTTTAATTTTCTCTAACTTCTCGAATCAGTGCACCCTCAACAATTAGGAGGTAGTGTTGATTAATGTGGGTGTACAAGGAAGAAACCAACGTTGAATGCATGTGGCTAAAGGGGCAGGGTGCGATGGAGCTAAAAACAATTTCGGGAATTTTGAGGTCTAAAATGGTTCTCCTAAGGAAATTATAAAATAATAGTGGAAATAATAAAATAATATTAGATTACATCATCAAATTTTAGAGGGAAAAAAAAAAATTAACTTGTATTTTCAGCTTATCTCCCCATGGGTTTACTCAAATTTCTAGCGGGAACACTCGTTGGATGCATAACTTGATTCATCATACAAGATTAATAGAATATTAGGGTGCCACGTGGAGAGGATAAAGAAAATTATTTTTACAGTAACTAGTTCCAATATGTTATAAGGATGGAACGAAAAATATTCAAGAGAGAATGTTATTCAAAAGCCATAAGAATCATAGAATGAATAAGGGATCCTAGATATAAATAACTATCTTATAACATCTATGCTATCATTACAATTTTTATTTTTTGGGGGTTCATTTTATATAATAAGAGGAGGTGTGACAAATGTTAACAGAGCCCTCAGGTTCAAAACCTAGGGCTTAATGGAACCACTACAATAAAAAATGAGTACATAAGGTAGTTATAATGTGTGAGATGAACAATGGTTAAGTTGATCTAATTCATAGTTGTAATATGTTTTATAGGGTAGGACGTAAGGACAACAACAAAAAATAGCAGAGGATCCTCCTCCAATAGTAATCGAGGGAGAATTATTGTATGTTGAATTAGGATATGGAAGGGATTCACAAATATTTGTGTTGCTAGATATTATCAGGAAATTTTAGCAAGAACTGTGATATCTTAGAACCAAAAAAAAAAGTTTGTTAAAGGAAAACAAAGAACATAAGAAAATGATTAGAGGATTGACTGAAAATATAGTAACAAAATAGTGGAACCTGATATGGAGAAAGACAGAAAAAATAGTACAATATCTGAAAAATCTAAAAGTGGGGGTGGACTCTGATAGAATATATCCCTGAAAATAGAAGATAAGGAAACAAATAGTATTACAATGGGAATTTTGGAAAATAAATCCCCTGCATTTGATGGGGAAAAGGAGGAGGAGCCAGAAGCTTGGTTACTTAATATGACTAAATTATTTCAAGTTTATGATTATGAGAGAAACCTGAAGGTTAGGTTGGCTATTTACCAGCTACAAGGTAAAGATGCCATCTGGTGGGAAGAGACAAAAAGTGTGCACTTACTTGAAGAGAATACAGTATCTTGGGAGTAATTGTTCTGAAAACAGTTCAAAAACACATATTTAAGTGAACGTTATTATGATGGCCATGTCAAGGATTTCCATGAACTAATATTAGGACAACTCACAATGGAGGAGTTTGTGGCCAGGTTTACAAATTTTTTGCAGTACATGCCATATATTAAAGAAGGAAAGGCTAAATTACAATGGTTTATGAATTGCTTTCCTACTTTACACAAGGAGCATATTTACTTCGATATTCCAAAAACGATGGATGAAGTGATAAGGAAGGATAGACGGTGTTATTAGCAGTTAAAAAATAAGAGGGAGGGCCATAAATTCTTGCATAATAGGGATAAAACTAAATCTATAGTAATAATTAAGTGATAGAAACCTGTATATCTTAAGAATTTTGGAAATTATCACTATAGAAAAAAATTTAGTAAGGCAAGTGTCAACCCACCAGCACAATCGCAAGTGGGTTCAAGACCTATGGACTTGAATGTTAAAAGGGGTAATGGGGATGAATAGAGAGGACCACTGAAATTTTGGGGGTGTGGTGGGCCTCATATGTTGAGAGATTGTCCACACAATCCTATATATCTACAAAACATATAAGTTTTCCATGAAGCCACTACAGTTAACAACCTTGCTAGAAACATTCCCATGATAAGCGTGATATTGCATGATAATCAAGAAAAACATCAATATGTGATGATTGAAATTGAAGGTACTATATCAACCAGCCTATTTCTATTTTAATTCATCCCGAGTCTAGTTTAAGTTAAATGGGACCACAAATAGTGGAAAAGTGTAAAATTAAAACTGAAAAACACAATACTGTCTTGTTGGTACAACTAGCAACTGGTACTAAGAGAAGAGTAGTAAGCCAAGTAAAAAAATGTCATCTTGATTTAAATGGTTACACGAAAACAATGAATTTGGATGTACTCCCACTAGGATCATATGTTGTCCTCACAGGTATGGATTGGTTGGAAAAGCACGAAGCCATTATAAATAATTTAACAAAAATAGTAACTTGTGTGAATCAACAAGGATGGACTCAAATACTTTAGGGGGTGCCAAAACCCATATCAGTTAGACAAATTATAGTTTTCCAAATGAAGAAGAGTGCTTAGAAAGGATTTCCATTATTTATGGTTTGAGTAGAAGTGAGTGAACAACAAGGAGAGAAACCAAATTTCAATACCCTGCCAATTATTAAGGACTATCGAGATGTTTTTGGAGAAGATATTCACATACTACCACCTCACATGGATATATACTTTTCCATTCATTTAGTACTTGGTGCACCCCAAGTGTCTAGAGTACCATACCATATGAGTTCACTAGAATTATTGGAACTAAATATGCAGTTACAAGAGTTGTTGGGAAAAGGCCATATGAGGCCTACTATTTCACCATGGGGGGTACCATTGCTATTATTTAAAAATAAATATGGCACATTCAATATGTGAATTGATTATAAGTAGCTAAATAAGCTAAATATCAAGAATAAGTACCCATTTCCCAATTATGACTTATTTGACCAAGTGATGGGGGCAACCATATTTTCAAAATTTTCCTTAAGAACGACATATCATCAATTAAGGATTAGAAGTGAAGATATTCATAAAACAACTTTTAGGACCCGATATACGCACTATGATTTCATAGTGTTACCATTCGGTCTTACTACTACTCCAAATACCTTCGTGTTCTTTATTTATTGACAACATCCTGGTGTATTACAAAAATGAAGAAGAACATAAAGAACACTTAGAATTGGTGGAACAATTTTTAAGCAAAAATCAGTTGTATGTAAAATTCAGCAAATGTGAATTTTACAAAACCAAAAAAAAATATGTCGTTCATGTCATTTCTAAGGAAGGACTATTAGTTGATCTCGAAAAGGTTAAAGACATTATTAATTTTCCAATACCAAAATATGTGTCTATTGTTTGATCGTTTATGGGGCTAGTAGGGTATTATCGTGGGTTCATAGAGGGATTTTGCAAAATAACATATCCTATCACGTCATTATAGAAAAAAAGGGGAAACTTTTGAATGAACCCCTGAAAGTCAAAATAGTTTTCAAAAGCTAAAACATTTACTCACAATATCTCCCATTTTAAAACTTGCAGATCCAAACAAGTTATTCACAATTTCTATTGATACTTGTATGGAGGGATTATGGGGAGTTTTATCGAAGGATAACATTGTTACATCCTATGAGTCTAGAAAAGTTTAAAATCCATGAAATAAATTATGATGTATATGTTTTAGAGTTAGTTGTTGTCACAAATGCCTTGAAAATTTGGAGGCATTATTTGTTAGGAAACAAATTCACTTTAGTAACTGACTATCTTAGCTTAAATTTTTTTTTTCAGTCAACCAAACCTTAACGCTAGACATGCTAGATGAATGGCATTCCTTAGTGAATTTGACTTCGACATATAACATATAAAAGTGAAGGAAAACATGATAGTTGCCTTGAGAAGACATGCTTACAATCTCATTGAAGGGCCAGTTAATAGTGCTACGATAGATTCCATAGAGAAAATTAGGAACATTATATTTAATTACCCAAAATATCTATAAATGAAAAAAAAATTACAACAAAGTCACATTCTTGGTTATACAGAAATCTCTAAAAAAATATTTTTGTATAGGAAGGGATTGTATGTTCCCAATGTATCTTCTTTGAAACACATGATACTTGATGAGTATCATAAGAAACTATATGCATGACATCCTAGGTACCAAAATATGATCGCGGCATTAACAAAAATCTTATTTTTGACCAATATGAAAAATGAGGTGGAAACATACCTCTCAAAATCTTTAGAATATTAACATGTAAAATAAGAACATAAAGACCCTGCTAGGATATTAAATCCACTTCCTATTCCAGAATGGTAGTGGAAGACATTCTCCCTATATTTTATCACTCGATTACCGATAAATGAAATACAACATGACTCCATCATTGTAGTGGTATATATCTTAAGCAATGAAACACATTTAATTCCAGTCCAATCTATGTATGGTATGACATAGATTTCCAATATTTTTATGAAAGAAATTTTCTGGTTGGATAGAATACCTAAAATGATAGTGTCAAATAGGGATGTTGAATTCACCTCAAGATTTTGGAAGTCATTATTCGGGGGCATGGATACTAAATTAAATTTCAATATAACATACTATCCTCAAACGAATGAACAAAGTAAAAGAATCAACTAGATTTTAGACGACATTCTTAGAATGTATGTTATGGACATACCCACAAAATGGAAATATTTTTTGTATTTAGCTGAATTCCCTTACAACAATAGTTATCTAACATCTATAAAAATGAGCCCTTTCGAAGCATTGTATGGCATAAAATTCCATACACCCCTCATTTGTAGCCAACCAAAGGATAGACTAATTTTAAGGCCAGATACATTGCAATAACCTAAGTACACAATGCGAATAATTCAAAATAATATTAAAACAACTCAAGATCAAAAAATTTGTTACGCAGACAGGAAAATAACATACAAAAAATTTAAAGTTGGGGATCATGTGTAGTTGATGGTGAGACCAAGGAAAAGTAAATTGAGGATGGGAACATGCTATAAATTAGCATCACCATTTTGTGGTCCATTTGAAATTTTGGATTGGGTTGGACCAGTAGCTTATCAGTTAGCATTATCTGGTCACATTAAAGTTCATAACGTCTTTCATGTGTCTTTACTTAAGAAATATATACATGATAGTGCTCATATTACTGATTGGAAAATTATGCATGTTGAACCTGAAGGCGGCTTCCTGGCATGACCTATATGTTTTCTAGACAAGAAAGAGAATTGGCTCGAGAATCAAGTCGTCATTCAAGTTAAAGTGCAATGGAGGAACTTTACTCTTGAAGAGGCTACCGAGGAGTGGGAAGACGAGATGTCGAAGAACTATCCAACATTGTTCTAGAAAGAATAAAATGGAAAATAAACACCGAGGACGATGTAGCTAAAATGGGGTAAATATGTGATATCCTTGACGTAAGATGCCGTAAAAAAATCATAAAATGAGGGTTGTTGAATAATTAAATATTATTATTTTTATATTCATATTGACTGAATAATATTCTTGTAATTCCTAACTATAATAATATTACAAGAAATAATTCTTAATTCTTTTATTTAGAAGAATTTATATTATTCTATATAGATAGATTATATTTCCAAGTTGGTATATTTTATGAGTTTTATAAATAATGAGTAATAGTTTTAGAAAAACTATGGATAAGTGATATTTTTCTCATAAGGAAAAATAAAATCTACCTTGAAAAGAAAATAATGAGATATTTATAGAGTGATTTTATGATTTACGAAAAATCATATTTATGGAGTGATTTATGGAATGCTTTTAAGATTTAGAAAAGCTATTGCATTCTATTAATTCTATTTATTGTAATCTTATGATAAAAATAAAGCAAGGAATGAAAGAATACATGGAGAATGAAGCCAAGAGAGAGGAAGAAGGGATTCCAAGCGTGCATCAAAAGATAAGTAACTATGTTCTTTGAAAATTATTGTGTTTGCATATGTTGGATGATGAAATGAGAATTTCATTTATTTTCTTGAAAAAACTCATATGATAAATAATGAATATTATTTCTTGATAAAACCTCTATGGAATTTCGTGCATAGAGGACTAATTATTTTGTTCATTGAATTCTTAGAGTATTTATGTGCTTTGAATTGATCAAAATTTTTCATGGCTAAATAATTATATGAATTGCATGAGTTTTTGGAAAATATGGTCCAAATATGTCTTCATATCTATCAAACTGAGGTATATGAGTAAAATGTGAAAGAGGTTTTTGTAAAAGAAAAAATTTTAACAAGAAAAATGTTTCAAATTTGAAAAATTAGTTTTTAACTTCTCCAAACCTATGTTCAAAGTTGATGACAAAAACAGGGAATTATTTAATATTTAAATCTGGAAAAATAGGTAGCAAATATTCATTCTAATCTTCCAAACCGTGACACCTGTGTAAAACCCTTAGAGGTTTTTTTTAATGAACCAGTTCCAAAAAAAATACTCTTTTGGATTTAAAAATATTTTTTTCATATGTTTGGAAACTATGTCGAAAGTTGATGACCAAAACATGAAATTATTTAATATTTAAATATGGAAAATGGGATGCAACAATTTATTCCAATATTCTAAACCATGACACCTGTGAAAACAATGAGAGAGGGTTTTTTCAATGAGTTTGTTCCAAACTAAAACCTCTTTTGTATTTTGAAAATTCATTTCCATATGTTTAGAATCTGCGTCCAAAGTTGACGACTAAAACATGAAAAATAGAGTAAAACATAGTGCTTCCATTTGATTTTTCTGACAGATAAGAATAGGTGGTTATGTACATATATAGATAGCTATTTTTTTAATATTATTGAAAAGAAATAAATTAATTGTATGAAAAAAATAGAACAATTATGTTCATATTTCTTGAAATGAAATGTTATTCACATACACAAAAATAGAAAAATTATGTTGATAATCCTTGAAAATGAATTAAGTTATTTCATTTAAAAGATTACCAAGGATGTTCTCATGATCCATATGCATTAAAATCTGTAAAGAGAAATGCTCAAGTCTTGAAGAGAATATGTGCTTAGGTGCACAATAATAATATCTAATATATTTGATCTACTAAAATTGAATATGTGACTTCACATCCATTGGGAGCTTTAGTCATGTAAAAAGAGATAAATGACCTTTTTAAGAAGTAGTTCGCATAAAACCTTTGCATAAAAGACAATTGGTTGTGTTATTTGAGAATTATTTTTTATTCATGTTATGTCATCAGGAAATATTACAAATCTGGCTCATGTGTGAAATGATAAGAAAATATTTTGTATTGCATGCATAATAGCTAGTGAGTTAGCTAACTTTTTGAAAAAAGAAGAATTAGCATGTTATATTCGTTGGAATATATATATATATGCAAGGAATCATTTATTGTGTTATAACTCTTCAAAAATAATAGAAGATAAAAACGAATGTTTGTATGCATTATTGAATTATATTCTTTGAGAGGAAAATTAGTAATCACATACTTTATTATGTTAATATTCTTTAGAGAAACATATACACTTCCACACATGGAAAATTATAGTTTTTCCAATATATTTCTAGAGAAAAGGAACATACAGTCACATAATATTGATTGTGTTAGCCTACTTTTGGGAAACTTAATATGCATTTTCACACCTAAAGAGATTAACTATGGTATTAGTTTTATTTGGGAGAGGATTATTTATTTTCATGAGATGAAAATTACTATTTGCATGAAAGAATACATATTATGCATTGTATCCCTTGGAAAAGAAATGTATTTATTTTTTCATGCAAGATTTAGTTAGTTTCATTTGCAAAGAAATATATTTTTCACATGCAAGAAGAACAACCTTTCATGTTATTTTTTTTAGAGGAAAATTACTTGCATGCAAGAAACTATAACCATTATGTTATGTCTGTTTGAAATAAAGTTTGCATTTTTATATGTAATTGCCATTGTGAATATCTCCCTTGTGGAAAATATGTTTTTGAAAGAGAACATGCATTCATATGCATAAGTGTAGAATCTATTAAGTTAATCCCTTTGGAAAATAAAACATAATAGTAGGAACAAAGAAAATTTCTTGTTGGGATAGTTATCTTGAAATATTTGTATCCATTTGCATGCCCAAGAATATTATCTAGTATGTTATATTTCCTTTGGAAAGAATATAAAATTTCATGAAAGATTTTGTTACTGTTTGTTAGAAATATGATGCTTGATAGTGATTTATTTGTTAGTAATGCATGTGAAAGGATTATGAATTTTTTTTTATGTTTTATACACGCATACAAATAGTTGTTTAAGTGTCACAAATAAATATTTATTATTGGTTTATTAATATTTTATCTAATCATGGTATAAAGTATGCTAATGACAACAATGGCAGGAAAGGATGGTGACTTAAGAAAATTTATTTTCATGTTTAACATTGCGGCAAATAAAGATTTGTTAGTCCATGCAAGTTTAGGAGTTCCAACTACAGGATGACCCAATGACTGAAACATTCTGACCACAAAGAAAGAGATTGAGGATTCATGGGTAAATGATATCATGATGATTGTAATAGATTATAGCTAGTTATGTTGCATTTAATATTATTTTTCCATGTAATATGTTATGAAAATGATCAAGAGATGGACTCCCTTATAACCATTGAGTGAGGGGAGAACAACCTCACAAGGTTTTAATAGTAAAATTAAAAGTTTGTTGTTTTTCACCCTACGGGGTTTCCAGGGTATATCGATGTATAATGATGTGATTGTTCATTGTGTCACTTTTATGATGTTAATTTATTTCATGATGTGATTGTTATATATCAAGTAGGTGGTTTACTAATTGAGTTAAAATTATCGTGGAATTGATGCATAGTTATAACACGAAATTTAAGTTAATATGTTACAACAGGGATAGTTAATGGTTGTGTAAATCACTATGATTTTAGTAAATATTTCTCTAGGTGATGATTATGGTTATTCTAATGGTAAATGAGAAAATATAGAAAGCTACACAATGGTAAATGTTTGAAAAAAGGTCCTAAATCCATGCATTTTCCTACGAGGTTACCGAGGTATGTTACAAATGGTATCAAAGCAAAAGGTTGAAACATTTTTGCCTATTGGGGAATCATTAAGCACAAAAGAAGTGGAGGTGTGATGCTAGTGGGAATCATCTCAAGTATGACTCTAACTAAACTTGTAGAAGACTACAACTGACATGAGATGCATGATGCATTATTAATGAACACATCAAAGAGTAGAAAGTGATAATGTTTCTTTAAAAGTTGTGTTCATGAAACGTGAATATGGATGTGGACAAAAGACAATAAAACCTATATTGCACATATGAACAATCTTAAGAACTCACTAGTTATAGTGTGAATTAATTACCAAGCTTTGCATGCACATTATTACAACAACGATTATGGTACATAATAAAAAAAAGAAAAACATGACTAAAATTATAATGTAATGATTATAATAAATGATGCATGTATGATTTGCGTGATAAATAAATAATTTATAAGTTGGGGTTGATCTGGATTTATCCAGGAACGCAACAAAATACACATATAACTAGAAATATAAAAATGTAGCAGAAATAACACTACATTTCATTAATATCAAAGAACTAAAATGTGTTTACAGATAGAATGGAAATAAACTAGCTAGGGTGTTGGTAGCTTATCTATGAGAAGATATGTGGTGGATACATGCCTCTGAACGATGTGTTTAAATGAGGCTCGAAGGCTTATTTATTATTGAGAAACAATGGAAAACCCTAAACATTCAAAACTTTAACCCTAGGAGATGAAACACCAGAATATGGGCCCCGTTGAGGTAAATTGGTACATCAATTTCCCGAGGTCGTAACGTTGGCATACAATCTCCATTTGACGCACATGATACATTGTTAGAAGATCTATTCGAGGACTACAACTAGTGAACGCGGATAAAAATTTTGAAACGAAATCATTTTCGCCATAAAAGCGATGCCCAAAAAACGTTGTTTAGGGCCTCAAAACGGCTCTAGAAGTTCGGGACCCCAAAAACTGCTAAAATTCTAAATTGTGCTATTATTAAGGAAACTAGAAAACTGAAATAAATAATGGTGGAGCCCCAAGTGGAATAGTTGGGTGGACACCAATTTCCACCTAGATCATTCCTCCCCCCTTAGGAAGCAATGTTCCCCATTGTGTTGAGTTCCTCCATGAGATGAGGAAAATTCTGTTGAACTTGGTCCGTGGTGAACCACTTGCCTTGGTGCAGGAGTTGGCTAGCTTTGACCTCTCGATATAGTTGGATCTTCTATTGGCAAGTGTTCTTGACTTGCATGTCCATGATACAATTTGTGGTAACATGTTCCATGTAGTCTAGGTTTAACTTCGTTGGTGGGAGTTGTTCTGCAGTGTCAGAGGTGTCCAGTAGAGGTGGGAAATAGGGGCGAAGGCGGTCGACATTGAATACTAGGTGCAGACCAAGGAATGGTGGAATACTGATCTCAAAGGAATTGTTCCGTACAACCTTGGTGATGATCTAAGGCCCATATCGGAGTAGGCAAAGCTTGTGGTGGGTTCCGGTGAGGTGATCCTTCTGCAAATGTATCCACACTTTGTCGCCCACCTAGAAGTGGTGTGGAACCTACTGGTGATCATGTCATTTATTGTACTTAGCATTGGCTATGTCCAATATGTCATGAACCTGTTGGCGAATGTGTTGAATGTGCTCAATGAAGTTGTTCACTTTGTCAGGTTCATATTTGACATGAGACAAATTGGTTTGTGTAGCCACGAATGGCATGGCTATGTCAATGGAACATAGTGGTTGGAACCCTAGTCCCACCTGAAAGGGGTTGTGGTCGGTTGAGTTGTGGAGAGCCTAGTTATAACTATGTTGTACATAGGGAATGCTCTCATCCCATGTGCATGGATGCTTTGAATTGTACATGTGCAGAATGTGTACCATAATCCTATTGACGACCTCTGTCTGGCCATCAGTTTTAGGATGGAAAGTTATGGACATGGTAAACTTGGTGTCCAGCATTGACCAGAGGTTGGACCAAAATGTGCTAAGGAACCTGTTGTCCCGATCTAAGATGATATATTGTGGGATCCGGAAGTTCACCCACACTCGTTAAAAGAAGAGTTTAGCAATGGATTTTGTTGTGATATTCTTCTTGCAGACCGACATAATGGCCATCTTCGAGAATCTGTTGACGACCATGAAAACACAGTCATTTCCATGCTTAGTAGAAGGAAGGCCCCACATGTAATCCATAGAGATGGATTCCCAAGGTCGACTAGGGGTAGGTAGTGGAGTATAGAGGCCTTACTTCTTCATGGTCGGTTTGGCAATGGGGCAAGCAGTGCATAATCTAATGTACTTCCCAACATCATGTCAAAGGTTGGGCCAATATAAATACTTATGCAGTACTGACACTGTTTTTTGGACCTTGAAAATTCGAGTGACTCGATTGTAGTGTGCTTCCAAAATCATCTTGGCATGCTCGCTCCTAGGTGACATAGCAGTGCATTTTTTTGGTGAAAATTTGCAACTTGCATACCACCCAAGAGTGTCTTGTATGTGTGACCAAATTTCGAATCTCTCTTGTAGAGAAGTAGCCAATCATAATTCTCATGCCCACAAGAGTTGAGAACGGTGGTTAGCACCACGATCGGTGGTTGCCTAAGGCAGTTTGCAGCATTATTGGTGTCACCCTTCTTCTACTTGATGTTCAAATGAAATTTTTGTAGATATGTGGACCACTTTTTATGGCGATCAATCTGAAACTTTCCTTGTGTCTTTACGAACTACAGGGGTTAGTGGTCTATGTGGATGACCATTTCCTTCCCCAAAATGTAATGTTTCCATTGGTGGCACGCCTGCACAATGGAATACATTTCTTTGTCATACGCGGGATACTTGCGGACTGTGTCAGACAGTGTCTCACTGTGATATGCCACTAGATGCCCCTATTGAGTAAGAACTACCGCAATAGCATTGTCAGAGGCATCTGTCTTGATCTCAAATGGTTGTTTCAAGTCTGGTAATGTGTGCATTGGGGCAGAGCAAAGGCGATGTTTCAATTCTACGAACGTCTTCTGTTAAGATTCCAACCAAGACAATTTTTCTTTCACTCCTCCCTTGGTGACTTGACTCAACGACCAAGTGATATGAGATAATCCCAACACGAACCTACAATAGAAATTTTCAAGGCCCAAATATATGCGAAGCTCTATTAGAGTGGTTGGGGTCGGCCAATCCTGAATTACTTGGATCTTGTTTGGATTGACATCCACCGCCCATTCTGTAATATTCCCAATTAGCCCAAGCTAATGGGAATATAAAATTTTGTCTCAATATTTTGTTTCATGAATAAAAATGTAAAGGAGGATCAATAAAACTCCTAATCAACAAATTAAGTCAATGCCACATGTGAATATGGACAAATATGGGCTATTTACATAAGCACACTTAGGTGTGAAAGACACTAGCTTACTTGACCAAGTCAATGAGGACCAAATCAACAGTGCTGTCTAGATACAATGAATCTCATAGAGGCACAACACAACTTTAGTTGGAGGCTTCTCAAGTGAATGTAGCTAAATCATTGAGATGGTTTAGGGTTTGACAAGACTTTCATCCTATAAGAGGAAGAGGAGGACAGCAGAAGAAGGTTGTTGATTGTGCATATTTCTGAATATATTTCCTGTTTAGACATATATCATTCTCTGTTGTTTAGCTGAGGATAGGGTTGTTTATCACTAGGGTGTTCCTATGCGGGAATCACACCACTTCCATTGAGGAGTTATTGGAAGAGTCTTGCTGATCTCATCCACTATCAGGCATTTGGCCAAGCTCATCTTCCAACTACAACATAGATCCTGTTGAGGGTTTGGTTGTCCTTGCAAGCTGTAGCAAGTGGAGGCTAGATCTGCTCAGATCTAGGCCATTCTAGGGCCTCTTTTAACTGGGAAAGTCTTCTATCTCATGGGCAAGAGAGTTCTAAACATTTGGAGTTGATATTTCAGATCTTGGCATTAGTCCAACCCAGTGCTTCAGCCTACAATGCAGTTTCACTTCCAGGACTGCTTTATTTGCAAGAAGGAAGTGGCAGGGTGTTTTGACCAACTTTTTGAGGAGAGATCTTTGGTGCTAGGGTTTTTCCCTTGACTATGGTGATCCATGGATTATATTGCTGATCCATGTTCTATATAGATCTAATATGCTTCTATTGTAAACATCTTTAGGAATTTCTGAATACTACTACAGATCTGCTACTTTAGATCTCAGATCTACTCTCTGTGTTGCATGATTTGATCAAAACCCCAAGGGGATCTTGTAAAGGATCCTTTCTAGTGTACAAATCTGAAATGGATCTGATCTTTTGTGCACAGATCTGCTCTAGATCTGGAGTGTAATATACAACTACTGCAACTCTTATAAATAGCATTGTCAAGCCATTTTTTAGTCAATACATGTGTTGCAGCCCTCTTCCTTGAAATTTTTTTTCTATTCTTGTCTTCTAAATTCTGTTGTATGCTGTGAGGGCCTCATTATGGATCTGATTTATTGTTGTATAGATTAAATTTGATCCCTCTTATTGATCTCCTGCTCATTCTCTCAAAAATGCATTATTTTCCAAAAATTATTGATGTGATTTCCTGGAAGATTTATAATTGAATTGTTGCATATTGCTGCAGCCCCATTCTTGGGTGTTTTTTAGCTATACTAGGTGTGGGAGGTCTATTTACCTCCCCTAGTTTGATTTTTTTTTGCTCCCCTTTTGGATTTAGATGCTATATCTCTAGATATAAGGGATCCAAGGGCTGCAAGCTCATTTTAGTACATATACTTCTAAAAAATGCGTTATTCTAGTAGGTATTGCTGAGTATTCCCATTGTGGGATATTACAGTGGTATCAAAGCTTCTTTCTTGGCACATCCTGTGCTTTCAGTGAAGGGAATAAGACAATATGACTTCAGAATAAGATGAGCCTCTTACCGATAGAGAAAAGAGGTATCTGAATAGAAGACAAAAGAAATTTGATTACACCAATGATGATCAAAACAAGGGTAAAGCCCTTGAAATTGGAAGTGATAAAGAAGGAGAAGAATTTGAAAGAACTCTTTTGGTATCCATGCAAGATCTTGCTAGAGAGATCAAAGAGATGAGACTTGACAGGATCAAAGAATATCCTAAGAGATTTCAACCTTGAGAAAACTCTGGCATATCTCACCACTGGAATGATCAACCAATGAATCAGCCACAAGTTTCCCAATGCTCCACTATGCCTACTTTTTTGGCTGTGGGAAATGAAGGGCCACAAGAACAAGCATCCCTTGAAGACTACTTTGAAGAATATGAGTCTCAGAATCAGAGATTCAAAGATCAACTAAGTTTTCAAGGTTCTGTCATTTGAAGGACAAAAGAAGACCAAGGTATCGGCATAGAGAAGGTGGATTCACTAATAATCATGATCGACATGACTCTATGGGCAGATTATTCCTACCCAATTTTGATGTCTCATCCAAGAGTTCTAGAAAAGCATAGGTAGAAAAGCTTGGCATCTACTTCCAGCTAAAAAAGGTCCTTGAAATGGAATCTATCAAGATTGTAGCACTGCACTTTGAAGGTGAAGCACATGACTGGTGGTTCCATGGCTTTGTCTACATTGGGTCATGCCAATGTGACTAATTATTCTAAGTTCACTAGAAGAGTGGTGGAGAGATTTGACAGAAGATATCTACAGGAACCTTTCTTGAGCCTTGCAAAGTTGAAACAATCAAGTAACACAAAGTCTTACATTTCTAAATTCTTGAGATTATCTATTATGGTTCCTGATTTATCTTTAGTAAGGAGGGTGTATATGTTCATCAGTGGTCTAGATGAACCTCTCCATGGGTAGGTAAAATCTACCAATCCCACTACGTTGCATGATGCCATTGAGAGAGCTAGAGACCTTCAATATACCTTGCCAAAAGCAAAGGAAAACTTTCAGAACAAGCCCTCTTACCTTTATAAAGGGAAGGAATAGAAAGCTTCTCCTTCCAAGGAGAGCTCAGTCAAGAAGCCTCTGGATATTGAAGTTAGGAGGGAGCTAAGGAAGAAGAAGCTATATTTCACTTGCCAAGAATCATGGGCACGTGGACATAGATGTGATTTTAGAAAAGCACACTACATAGAAGTCTTCTCAGATTTTGAGGAGGAAGAAGAAGATGATGAACCAAGAAGAGGTCATAGTGCTGACAATTTTGAGGGAGACCCAACACCATCAGGCGATGGGAGTGGATTTTTTTCTCCTATTGGAGGAAATCTTGCATCTTTGAGGGGAGTACCTAAGTACTTGACCTTAAGAGTTCATGGTTCAATCATGAATTAGAGGGTATCTATTCTTATTGACAGTGGGGCCACCCACAACTTAATTGATGCTCATCTTGTGCAAATTGTTGGGTATGTATTATATTCTTTCCATGAATAATCATGCACGGGGGGGAGATAGCCCCTCGTGTACGTTGCACTGGGCACAGCGTCGAGGGGGCCACAGGGGGGTGGTACCCACCCTGTTGGGGTCCAGGGAAGTGCCCCAAAAAAAAATTTTGGTCCTTATTTTTCAGTGGGCAGATCCACCCATGGTTTTTTGCATGGGTTTGCACATGGTTTTGGGGTACGATGGTTTTCGACCCCTAGTATTTTGTAGATCCGTTCAAGGGAACTACAGTTATGTTCTAATCTAGGGTTAATGGATTGGGTTTTATGTATTCTTCAGCATGTATATATATCTTTTGTAACACTAAAATTTTTATAATAAACAATCAAGCTAGTCATCCCGATTTGGGATCTAGCGGAAAATTTATGTATTTATCTGTTTACGTTTTATGCTCTTGCTATTGTTTATTTTCTATTTTTAAGATTCATTTGTAGATAATTTCTGTACAGCGTTAAGACCTACATTTGGTATCAGAGCAGTTTCGGCTTCAAGGGGACGCCTTTGCTGCTGTGGGGTTTTTTTCTTGAGCTTGAGGTAGACCCTGTTCAGTAGGAGATCTAGTAGATCGATTCTTGTAGTGAAAGAAGATGGCGAGTGGCGGGAAGATAGAGATCGAGAAATTTAATGGTCATAGTTTTGAGTTGTGGAAGCTCAAGATGGAGGATCTGTTGGTGGATAAAGATCAGGAGATCGCGGTAGATCCGAGTACTAAACCAACGACAATGTCAGATGAAGACTGGAAGAAACTAGATTGGAAGGCAAAGAGCACAATACAGTTGTGTGTCTCAGATTCATTATTGTTGAATGTATCTTGGGAAGCTATGTCGAAGACCTTGTGGGACAAGCTAGGGACTTTGTACCAATCTAAGTCTTCGGTGAATAAATTTTTCCTGTGGAAAAAGCTGTATAACCTGAGGATGAAGGATGGAGACTTGGTGACAGAGCATCTAAATGCCTTCAATATTGTGGTAAGTCAACTGTCATCTGTTGATATTAAAATCTCAGATGAAGATAATTGCATCAGTTTTTTGTGTTCTCTACTAGACTTGTGGGACAGTCTCGTTATTGCAATAGGTAGCAATACAACTACCTTGAATTTTGATGACACTGTCTCAGACTTGCTGTCGGAGGAAATGAGATGGAGAAATATGAAGGTTCAAAATGGAGATTCCTTATATGTACGAGGAAGGTCCCAGAATAGAAACAAGAATAAGGTTTCAAATGAGATATCTAAATCTAGAGGGAGATCTAAATCTCCTGGAAATTTCGTAAAGTTGTGTTGGAAATGCGGAAAGGAAGGGCACTAAAAAAAGGACTGCAGATCTAAAGCTCCTGAAAAAGGAAAGGGATCTGGTGATTCTCCTTCTGTAGAGGCAAAAACCACCTTGGGTGAAGGTGGGGATGTGTATTTGGCTTCTCCTTCAAATACACATGTAGATCATGAGTCATGGTTGATTAACCCGGGTGCATCCTTTCACTTCACTCCCCATAGGGAGTGGTTCTGCGAGTATGAAAAATATGATGGTGATGATGTCTTCTTAGGTGATGATAGGAAGGCCAGAATCATCAAAGGTGGAAAAGTCAAGCTGAAGCTACAAGGTGGAAGGATTAGAACACTTCTTGGTGTTCTGCACATTCCTGGATTGGCCAAAAATCTGATTTCTGTAAGAAAGATGGATGATGCAGATGTCAAAATAGTGTTCAAGAAAGATACCTATAAGATGGTTAGGGAGCACTAGTATTAATGTAGGGAGTCTAGATTGGAACTCTTTACAAGCTTTAGGGCAGCACTGTTATTGCTAGGTGCAACAGTTTTGTGGTTCCTAAAAGTGGAGCAGAAATCCTACCGGTCTTTGGAGAAAAGACCATGCTATGGCATCAAAGGCTTGGAAATATTGGAGAGAAGGGCCTTCAGATACTGCATGGAAATGGTATGGTAGAAGGTATGTCTAATAGCTCTCTGGATTTCTATTTTTGTGAACATTGTGTATATGCGAAGCAGAATTGGGTGAGTTTTCCTTTTGGTGCTAAGAGGGCAAACAAGATATTAGGTCTTGTGCACATTGATGTGTTTGGACCTATGTCGGTTCCATCACTGGGTAAGTCTATGTACTATGTTTCACTGATAGATAACTTCTCAAGGAATACCTGGATATATTTCTTGAGGAAGAAATCTGAAGTCTTTGACAGATTTAAGGAATTTAAGGCTCTGGTGGAAAACTAGACATAGAAGATGATAAAGGTGTTGAGGATAGATAATGGGGGGGGAGTTCTACAAGAAGGAATTTGAAGAGTTCTATAAGAATTATGGTATAGCACGGCAGAAGAATACTCCATACACACCTCAGCAAAAAGGAGTTGCAGAAAAAATGAACAGAACGCTGATGGAAAAGGCAAGAAGCATGCTCAGTGGTATCGAGTTAGGACAAGAATTATGGGCAGAGGCAGTGGAGACTGCATATTACTTGGTTAGCAAATCACATTCATCAGCGTTGGAGGATAAGACTTCACATGAGGTATGGACTCGTAAGACACCCTCTCTTTCACATCTAAGGGTATTTGGATGTGATGCATATGTACATGTTCTAAAGGAGAAAAGGACCAAGTTGGATAATAAATCTAAAAGGTGCATCTTTATGGGGTATAAGGATGGTTTAAAGGGTTACAAACTTTGGAACCAGAAACAAGGAAGGTTGTGTACAACCGAGATGTGGTGTTTAGAGAGGTGAAGGATGTTGTTAAACATGAAGTCCTACTGAAAGAACCTGAGAAGATAGAGTTTCAGCTAAAAGAGGATGAATCGGACTCTACAACAGAAGAAGACTTAGAAGAGGAAAAGCCACAAACTATAGTTGTGAGAAGATCAGCTCAGGAAAGAAGACAACTAGAAAGGTATATTCCATCTACTTCCTGTTCAAATTTTGCTTTAGCTATAACTGATGATGATCCCAGAAATTTCAGGGAGGCAGTAGATTCAGAGGATGGAAAACTCTGGAAGGAGGCCATGGTTGATGAAATGACATCCTTGCATAAAAATGAGGCATGGGATCTAGTGGAGTTTTCGGCTGGAAGGAAGCCCATCGAGAGAAAATGGGTGTTTAAGAAGAAGATGAATGTAGAAGGCAAGGTGGAGAAATACAAAGCTCGGTTGGTAGTAAAAGGTTATTCCCAGGTGCTGGGAATTGATTTTGGTGATATTTTTTCTCCTGTTGCCAAAGTTACTTCTATTAGATTACTTTTATCTCTTGCTGCTGCATTTTATTTTGAGGTAGAATAGATAGATGTGAAGACAAAATTTCTTCACGGGGATCTAGAAGAGGAGATCTACATGAAACAACCTAAAGGCTTTATGGTGAAGGGGAAGAAAGAACTAGTATGCAGGTTAAAGAAGTCTCTGTATGGGTTAAAACAATCATTAGGGGAATTTTGAGGTCTAAAATGGGCCTCCAAAGAAAAATGTACAACCAAAATAAAATTTATAAGAACCAATAGGATTCAAGATGATGATGTCAACCATGGGGGATGATTCACCATTTTTTTAAGTAAAAGGGTAAAAATATTAAAAAAATAATAAAATAATAAAACTAATTTTTCAACTCGTATTTTAAACTTATCTCCCAAAGTTTTTATTCAAATTTCGAGTGGAAGTACTTGTTGGATGCAAAATTTAATTCCTCATCTATGGAGTACCCATGTTGTATACTTTTTATGGACCCTACTAAGTGAAAAATAAGAAATACATGAAAAAACGTGATCACAATCACGTTTTTCATGTATTTCTCATTTTTCGTGTAGTAGGGTCCATCGAAAGTATGCAACATGGGTACTCCTTGGATAAGGAATTAAATTTTGCATCCAAAAAGTACTCCCGCTCAAAATTTGAGTAAAAAATTTGGGAGATAAGTTGAAAATATGAGTTGAAAAAGTAGTCTTTTCTTTTTTCCCTCTAAAATTTGATGATGTCATCAAATATTATTTGATTTTTTCCACTGTTGTTTTATAATTTCCTTAGGAGGCCCATTTTAGACCTAAAAATTCCCCTAATGCACGAAGGATGTGGTATCAGAAATTTGATACCTACAATCGAGGACATGGCTTCACCAGAAGCAAGGAGAATCACTATGTTTATTTTAAATTAATTGGTGACTGTGTTATTTATTTGGTCTTGTATCTGGATGATATGTTGTTGATTGGAAATGAAAAAGAAATTATCCAAGATTTGAAGACCCAACTGTTCTCCAAATTCGACATGAAGGATCTTGGTGCTACAAACTATATTTTGGGCATGCAAATTAAGAGAGATCGGGCAAAGAGGAAGCTTTGGTTAAACTAGAGGAAGTATGTCGAGACTATATTGTAGAGGTTCAATATGCAAGATAGTAAACCGGTGAATGTTCTGATTCCTATAGGTACAAATCTGTATGCTGAACAGTGTCCCAAGACACAAGAAGAAGAGGAGGATATGTCCTATGTTATATATGAAAATGCAATGGGTAGCCTAATGTATGCAATGGTCTGTACTAGACCAGACATTGCACATGCAGTGGGAGTATTGAGCAGGTTTATGTCAAACCCAGGGAAGGAGCGTTGGACAACAGTGAAGTAGGTTTTCAGATATTTACGTGGAACTAGTGATTATGGCTTGTGCTACCAGGGAAGACCAGGATTGGAAAGAGTGTTGGAAATTCTTGGTTTTGTTGATGCAGACTGGGCTGGATATCTGGACCAAAGAAGATCTACAAGTGGGTATGTTTTTAGCCTATTTGGAGGTGCAGTCAGTTGGATGAGTAAAATACAGTTTGTAGTGGCTCTTTCAACTACAGAGGCTGAATACATAGAAGCCACTCATGCAAGCAAGGAAGCAGTTTGGTTGTAGAAATTGTGTTCAAGTATGGGGTTGGTGCAGCAAGCTATAAGAATATATTATGATAGCCAAAGTAAAATTTTCTTGGCTAAGAACCCTGCTTATCATTCAAAGAAAAAGAACATTGATTTTCACTATCACTTTGTGAGAGATATGGTTAAGGATAAAAGGGTGTTGCTAGTAAAGGTGGACAGTTTTAAGAATGTTGCAGATGCATTGATGAAGTCTATAAGCACTCAGAAGTTATCTTGGTGTAGAGAAACAATGGGTGTTGTAGAACTAGGCTAATGACTAAGCTCTCCTGTGGCCCCCTGCGAAAAGAAAACAACAAGTGGGAGAATGTTGGGTATGTGTTATATTATTTCCATGACTAATCACGCGTGAGAGGGTCACAGGGGAGGCGATAGCCACCCCTGTATGTTGCATTGGGCGCAACGTCGGGGAGGTCACAGGGGGGCCTACATGGTTTTGGGGTATGATGGTTTTTGGCCCCTGGTATTTTGTAGATCCGGTCAAGGGAACTAAAGTTATGTTCTAATTCAGGGTTAATGGATTGGGGTTTATGTATGCTTCGGCATGTATATATATGTGTTGTAACAATAAAAGGTTTATAATAAAAAATCAAGCTAGTCGTCTCGATTTGGGATCCAGGGGAAAATATCTGTGTTGATCTGTTTTATATTTTATGCGCTTGCTACTATTCATTTTATGTTTTTAAGATTTTTTTGTAGATAATTTCTATACAAGGTTAAAACCGACACAAAGGAGGGCCATACCCAGTGATACCTTTGAGGGGTTCTCTGTTTTGGTCCGAGGACATAGAAAAATGAAATGCATGCATTATGTCCCATCACTTTCAATCACCATGGGATCCTACACTTTGGTGGATCATTTATTTGTAGTTGACACCAGACACCAATGTTATTTTCGGTGTTTAACGGCTGATTACATTGGGGAAATTCACCACTGATTGGGAGGCTTTGCAAATGGCATGGGTGAAAAATAAGAGTGGTGCACCTCAAATGATCAAAGGCATGCATTCTTACCCCTCACATAACACTTCCACATAGAAAACAGAGATGGATTTGCGCAGTGGAAGCAAGGACCTCATTGTCCCTTCTCTCATGTTCATGAGATTCTTGCAAGGGACACTCTCATCTAGTAGCAAAGCACCCGGGAGGCCACTTGATTCAGTTTTAGTGGGAGATATCTCACTACTTGATGCTCGAAAATCAGATCCAAGAGGGAAGGGAGCATTAGGAGACACAACTACAGTGGTGGAAGGTTTGGGCAAGCATAAGAAGGAGGGATATTTTCCTCTCTCATCATCCTCACCATCCTTCATTCCTGATTCTATGTTGTTGGAGGAGGAAAAGGGAAGGTATGTTCTTCCTACTTGTACCTTTGGCATAATAAATTTCAAAGAAGAGATCAACAACATGGCAGGAATTCCTATTGATGCATCATCAACACTGTCTTTGTTGGGGAGTGTAGATCTATATTGGAAATCCCAGCTGTTGGTGGATTATTCCAAATATCTCTACACTTGTATGATGCTTGATGACCAGTTGCATGAAGGGGGCTATCTATTCCATGAGGGAGTTATCTATCATCATGACAGAATATTCTTACCTAGAGCCTCCAAGCTCAAGGAGAGGATGCTACAAAGGGCCTTCAAAGAGTTATGTTTCAGCCCTACCTATTCTATGAAGATCTACAACACTATCATGAGATACTTTGAATGGGAAGGCTTTGGAGGAGAGCTACATCAGCATTTTCTAGAATTCAAGAGCTATGTGGAGTTGGGGAAGCCAAAGGACTCTATGCAAGAGTCATTTCAGTCATTTCTCCATTCTCTTGAAAGGGGGGAAGAATGTGTGCAGAATTCCATGTATAAAGGAAACATTGATGATGAAAAATCTGATCATGTAATACAAGCTTCATTTTCTGATTTGACACATTCTTTCACCATTTTTTTATAGGCCATGACTCCCAAGAGGATTGTTGTATCATGTAAATATCATGGCAAACATTGGGCCACTGCAATTTCTGAATTTGGCCACTCCCTTGTTGCTCAAAGGGAGATTCTTTTTCATGATGGGTGCTTCCCAAAGGCACCAAACATATCTCACGTTTTCAGCCATGGTGAGATAATTGGTGCAGCAAGTAAGTGGTGGGGAAACCACTTACCATACCTTGATCTAATGCAGGCAGGAGATGCACTGCGCTGGCACCATATGTGGGACTTTGACCCACCTCCTCATGCCCAAATTTCTGTTTGTGTATATGTAATTATGCTTCCATACTTGGATGATATAATTGTACTTTTCATGGGATTGCATGGAGGGAGGATGGGCAGTTTGTATGTACCACATGGGATGGAAACCCTCTATGTACCTTATGCTACATGCTTTACAGAGAGTATTGGACCAACCATTTTTGGTTCTGTTGAGTTCTTGACTCCTTGTGGGATGGATTTTGTAGATCTCATGATGACTTTGGAGGAATAGTTCATGGAGGCTTGGATTGGTGAACACTTAGCTCATAATGAAAGCTTGATCTTTGATGGTGTCACCAATGAAGAAGGAGAAGTGTTGTAGCACTCACCCTATCAGTTTCTTGAGGACAAGCAACATTTTGGAGGGGAGGACTGTAATATTCCCAATTAGCCCAAGCTAATGGGAATATACAATTTTGTCTCAATATTTTGTTTCATGAATAAAAATGTAAAGGAGGATCAATAAAACTCCTAATCAACAAAATAAATCAATGCCAAATGTGAACATGGACAAATCTGGGCTATTTACATAAGCACAATCAGGTGTGAAAGAGACTGGAGCACTCGACCAAGTCAACCAAGACCAAATCAACAACACTTTCTAGATAAAGTGAATCTTCTAGAGGCACAACGCAGTTTTAGTTGGAGGCTTCTCATGTGAATGTAGCTAAATCATTGAGATGGTTTAGGGTTTGAAAATAATTTCATCCTATAAGAGGAAGAGGAGGACAACAGAAGAAGGTTGTTGATTGTGCATATTTCCGAATATATTGTCTGTTTAGACATATATCATTATCTGCTATTTAGTTGAGGATAGTGCTGTTTAGCACTAGGGTGTTCCTGTGCAGCAATCCAACCTCTTCCATTGAGGATTTATTGGAAGAGTCTTGCTGATATCATCCACTATCAGGCATTTGGCCAAGCTCATATTTCAACTACAATGCAGATCCTGTTGAAGGTTTGGTTTTCCTTGCAAGCTGCAACAAGTGGAGGCTAGATCTGCTCAGATCTAGGCCATTCCAGGGCCTCTTTTCACCGGGAAAGTCTTCTATCCCATGGGAAAGGGAGTTCTAAACCTTTGGAGCTGATATTTCAGATCTTGGCATCGAGCGAGGAGCCAACCAGTGTTTCAACAAACTAACCACGGTTCCCTTCCGGAACTATACTATTTTCAGAAAGAAGTTCTGCAGTGTTTTGACCCACTTTTTTTGGGAAGAATCTATGGTGTTGAGGTTTTCCCTTCACTATTGTGATCCATGGATTATGTGCGGTCATGTTGCAGCCTTAGATATGATCTACTTCTATTTTAAACATCTTCAATAATTTATGAATACTACTATAGATCTGCTACTTTGGTCTCGAGATCTACTCTACGTATTGCATGACTTGATCGAAACCCGAGGCGATGTTGTAAAGACACTTTTCTGAACTGCATATGCGAAATAGAAATGATAGCACATTACACGGATACATATACGGAGCGTAATATGCAAGCTGTTACCAACTCTTATAAATAATGTTGTCAAGCTATTTTTCTATAAATACATGTGTTGGAGCCCTCTTTCTTAAGGAATTTCTTCTATTCTTATCTTCTACATTTTGTTGTATACTGTGAGGATCTCATTATGGATCTGATTTATTGTTGTATAGATCAAAGTTGATCCCTCTTATTGATCTCCTTCTCATACTCTCAAAACTGCGTCATTTTCCTATAGTATTGTTGCATATTGCTGCAACCCCATTGTTTAGTGTTTTTAAGCTATACTAGGTGTGGGAGGTCTGTTTACCTCACCTAGTTTGATTTGTTTTTTCTCCCCTTTTTGATTTAGATGCTATATCTCTAGATCTAAGGGATAAAAGGGCTAAAAAATCATTTCAGTGCACATAATTCTAAAAAGTGCGTTATTATAGCAGGTATTGCTAAGTATTCCCATTGTGGGATATTACACATTCATCAATGATGTATCCCAGATACTGAACCTGGGTCACGCCAAAAGTGAAATTCTCCAAATTGGCACACAACTTGTGTTTTCGCAATGTTTGGAGTACCTGTTGGATGTGGTGAAGGTGCTCTTCCCAAGTCTGGCTAAAGATCAGGATTTCATCCAAGTACACTACTACAAATGAGTTGTTGAATGGCCACAATATGTCGTCCATCAGCCTCATGAAGGTTGTGGGATCATTCATCAACCCGAAAGGCATGACCAACCATTTGAAAAGGCCCTCCTTGGCTTTGAAGGCAGTCTTCCACACATCATATGGTTCGATTGGTACCTGGTTATACCCAGACTTCAAGTCGATCTTGTTGAAATATTTCTCCCCTTTGAGTTGATCTAGAAGGTCATCAATCTATGGAATCGGGTACCTATTCTAGACAGTTATCATTTACAATGCTCGATAGTCAATAAAGAGTCTCCAAGTCCCATCAGTCTCTGCACTAACAATATCGGGCTCCCACCGGGCGATGAACTCAGCCAGATGTGACCATTTTGTAGCAACTCCTGAATCTTCCTCCTGATTTCATCGTTCTCCATAATAGAGCACCAATAGATTGGTCCATTGGGAAGTGGTACACTTGGGGTCATATCGATGGGGTGCTTGACCTGACAGTGCAGATGCACCCCTATGGATGAGGTGAAGATGTCCCCATACTCCTCCATAGCCTTGTCAATTTGTTTTTATCGTGCAGAGGATCCTTGTCTAGAGATCGTGGCCGCAGTCTTCTTCTTTCCCTGGGGGTGGTTCATTCAGAAAACAAATTTCCCGGTTTTGGAAATGATCTTACTGCATTTTTTTGTAGTAACCAAAGAGATAGCCGTAGGCAGTGGTACCTATGGTATCCTTTACAACTTATTTCCCAAAGTAATAATAACAACGCGAGGTCGGGACTCATACACACCATGTTGCTTCCACAAGTATGGTTGGCCTAATAGTACATTTGAAACATCAAGAGGAGCAATGCCACATAATACTTCATCTGTGAAGGCCTTGATGTTGTAGGGAAGGTAGAAATGTTGGCTAACGTGGAGATCCCATCCTTGGTGAAGCCACCTGATGGTGTACAACTGTGGGTGTGTTGTGGTCGACAAGCCCAAATGCTTCATGACCTCTGCTGAAATAAGGTTATTTTGGCTCCCACTATCTACAATGAACTGTACGGGGGAACCCTTTACCCACATATAACAGTGAAAGAGATGCTCCTCCTCCTCTAGATGTTTCGGTTCCTACTTCTGGATATTTGTATTGGTAACGGTGGCGTTGGGCTATGCATAAATAATCTGCTTCCCATGGTCATTCCCCTTTTCAGGTTTTGATTCAGATTTAGAGCATGCATCTGATTCAGAAAACCTCATCTCGGTCACAAGTGAATGCTTGGCCTGACACTAACTTGTGTTGTAAGTGGAACTCTTATGAAACTCACACCACTTTCTCGTGTCCTTCTTCGGCTTCATAGTGTTGTTCTTTGCTTCTGGCTTTGGTACGTTATCATGGGCTGCCATGCCTTGGCTTTATCATTTTTTCTGTGGTTTTGGGGCACCTTTCCCTTGCTTTTGATTCACAAATCCAAAGTCTCACTTGAATTTCTACTCAATCTTGGCAACATACCGGTATGTCGTACCAAGTGAGGAGATGTTGAGGAAATCAATTTCCTCCTGAATGTATCTGAGTAGACAACTACAGTGCTTCAAAACCAAATTTTTCTCTGAATATTTGATATCCAACTTTTTTCATAGGCTATTGAATGGATTCGTCATCTCATGTACATCTTGATCCCGTTTTTGTCGCAGCGTAGTCCATTGTATGTACCTCTCCTCATAGCTCCCCACAGGATAATATTATTGCTTGATGGAATTTCAAAATGAATTCCAAGTGGGTACAACTGAGAATAGAGAGAGGTTACCTGCACCATTTTTCTCACAGTAGGTTTCCCACTAATCCTTGACATGGGGGGTAGCTTTGAGGAGTGAAAAAATAATCTTCTCCCTGTCGGAAAAGTCATGAACTGAGAAATATACTTCTAATAGATTCAAACATATATCTAGGGTGTCTGCGTATATTTGGGCCTCAAATATGGGAATGACAAAGTCTACTTGTACCTTAAAAGAAGTTGCACCTCCACAGTGGCTATTGGATGCAGATGTGTTGCCAGTGGGCAGTCATTGAAGGTTCTAGGAAAAGTTATCCATCATCATGTTCCTTTTATTTTTGAGGGCCTCCTCGAGCAATATTTTGATAGGATCTTCTACTCTGTCATCCTTCTTTTCATCCCCCATGGACGATCGTCGGGGTTTGTGAAGCTGATCTTGCAAAGGTTCAACCAGATCAAGCCCTAACTCCTTATACCCCGACCTCATTGGGGACATGCAAAGAAGGATCGAGAAAGAGCAGATCGCTCTGATACCACTGATCCATATTTATGAATAAATACAACAGAATACACATATAGCCACAAATATAATAATGCATCAGAAATAACACTTCATTTCATTAATATCAAAGAACTAAAATCTATTTACATACATAATGGAAATAAACTAGCTAGGGCGCTAGTAGCTTATATCTAAGAAGAGATGTGGTGGCTACAGGCTTATAAACTTTGTTTTAAAATGAGGCTCAAAGGCCTATATATTATTTAGAAACAATGGAAAACTATAAACATCCAAAAACCTAACCCTCGGAGATGAAACGTCAAAATATGGGTCCTGTTGGAGTAAATTGGTACATCAATTTCCTGAGTTCGTAACTTTGGCATACTATCTCCTTTTAACGCACATGATACATGTTATAAATATATATACGAGTACTACAACTTCTTACCGCTAATATTGATTCACGAACAGTGTCATATTTACCAGAAAAATGATGCCCAAAAAATGTCGTTTAGGGCCTGAAAACGGCTCTAGAAGTTTAGGACCCAAAAAATTGCTAAAAATACTAGATTGTGCTATTGCTAATGAAAATAAAAAACTGAAAGAAACAATGGTGGGGCCCCAAGTGTAATAGGAAGGTGGACACCAATATCCACCTGAATCAGGGGTTGACGCTAAAGAGGACAATCGTCTGTTGCAAAAATAAAAAATAAAAATGAAAGAACCTCTTTAGGTGTTAAAAATAACAATGAGTCAAGTGGAACTCATATAGAAAACTTAAATTCAATGAACAACTCATATTAGCATAAGTTTGGGTTGTGTTTATTCATTTAGAGTTGTAGATGAAATTTGCATTCCATTTGTTTTACAAAATTGGTAAATGAGATCCAAAGTTTTGTTTTTTGAAATAATTGCATCTGTGGGGGTTTTGGATGTGATTTATATTAACATAAAGTGGTGTTTGTACCCTAAGGTCGTGTAAACCCCATGTTTATTCTAAGAAAATATTATATTCAGACTTGGATCCATAATCTGGTTGAATTTTCTGATTTTTACGTTCCTGTAGGGATTAGTTGTGTTGTTTTGCAGAAATTTTACCATTGATGATATTAATATGATCCATGCTATTTTGTAAATTCTAGTTTTACTATCTCTCTGGTATTTTAAACATATTTATGGAAATTTATTTCATGTACGCTAACTATTTGTTAAAATTCCTCAATGGTGGTAGATTTCATGCTTGCAAATCACTTATTAGAATGTATCACTGAATATAGATTGCATGCTTGCAAACTGTTCTTAAAACTCCTCAGTGGATGTATATTGCATGCTTGCAAAATAATTTTTACAATGCCTAATTGGTTGTATATTTCATGCTTGCAAACTATTTGATAAAAGGATACAGTGGTTGTAGATTACATGATTGCAAATTATTTTCCCAAAATTCCCCAATGGTTGTCTCTTACATGGCTGCAAGCTAATTGTAAAAAAAAACATTATGTGTCCTAGTGTTCAATGGGATAGCTATTTCTTTATAATATTGATGGTTGGTAAGGCAATATCTTTCAGAAATTATAATTCTATGGTATGAAATATATGTTAAGGTTTTTTTTTTCGAAGTTGCATGATTGTTATTATGTGGAAATTTGGAATGTATATCACCTATATTACATGTGATGATTTTTTGTCAATATACTTGGAAAAATTGTGGAACCCATGTTGAGCGTCAAGTATAGATGTGTGGTGTACATAAATATTCCTTCACTTCAATGATAATATGCAAATGGAAAATTATGTAAATTACAATGGATTTTTAGACATTGACTATTTTTAGACATTGAATTATTGTTGGATTCAATGGCTATGGAAGCCATGATGAGGCGAATGTGATGATGTAATATTTTACTTTATGATTGAGTTAATGAATACATTGGTTGGGATACTCAAGAAATAAATCGAGAGTTTTAGAAGAATTCTTGCTAGCCTATGAAAACTTATTGGTGGTTAAGTCAAAGGTGGACCTTCCCTAAAATTCTCTTAAAAATCCCTAGTAGAAAATAATAAAGAGGAAAATATCAACATAATGGGAGATAAATATTATTTTAATCACTTGGTTGGAGATAGATACTAAGTGGGGTAAAATAAAGCACAATGGGAGACAAAGGAATGCTCTAAAGAAAAATAAAAATATCTATTTTGAAAAATCTAAAACAAAAACGCCTAGACAAGAGGTTGGCATACCTTAAAGCAGGACATTGCTAAAAACCTATGGGGAAGAAATCACCAAGGAATCACTGAGGTTTTTTATTCTAGTGGAAAGCAGATCTTAGCTAAGTAGGGAACTACTGGAGATAGTTAATGGTAGGGTGGAATATGCTCGGTTCTTGATTAATTCCCATAAATTAACTATTGTTAGAAGAAATTATGTCTATATTTTGTTATTGATTTCAAAATTGTCTAAAGATGTTGGATGTTACAATACAATATAAATTTGATGTCTCAACGTTGTTTCATGTGTTATATTTCAGCATGTATGACATGTTAATTTATCTAAGCGACAATTTCGATGAAATAGGTTGCGTTTGTAGGTTTTTATGAGCAAATTAACATGTCTAAAATGACTTATTTATATGCATGGATAGAGGAAATAAATTGAAATATATATGCGACTGAAATAATTCATATTAGATAAAACAAGGAGTTATTGAAATATAAATTCATAATAGAGTAGAGGAAAATGGATGGAGATAAATTCCATGATTTTTAATTTTATTGAATTATTGTGGGAGAGAAAGATAGTAATTTGGAAGCAACACGAGTGGGAAAGAAAGACTAGTGTAACTCCTAAATAAAATACAACATGCACTTGATAGAGTTTTTCTTATCATTTTGATGATTAGAGGGTTATTTCTCCTTTAGTTTCTGTGGAAGTATTATGATTAAAGTACTATTTGACATTGCCTAAATAATTGTTAATGAAAAGTAAAGGTTAATGTTACAACAAGAGAGGAAGGCCTAGAGTGCAGAAGAGTTAGGTTTTGCAGGCTTTGCAGGTTTGGGCCTTGTGGCCGCGCGGCTGCTGATCCTCCTGGTTGCGTAATAGAAGGGTTTGGCACTCTTGTTCACATGGCTCTCGTTTCCATGAGTGGGCAGCCTCCGAACTCTGGACCTGCACTGGACTTTTGCGGCGCTTGGGAACTGGATTTTACGGCGCTCTCCACCAGAGGCCCCCTATCTTCCATCGCTTGCCATGGGCATGAACTTGGGCCTGTTCTAGTTGCCTCGCACCCGCATCTGGTAACTTCTGGTTTTTTTTTCGCTATTTATGCACCAAAAGCTTGTTTGTTTCCCCTGGACGGCAGGTATATTGCGAGGGCCGAAAGTCCCTGCGGGCTTGTGGCCTTATTGGTTGTCACCACTCTGAGTAATCATTCATTGAATACTAGTTGTGGGTCCGTGTGTGACAAGGGGCCGAGCACCCTGTCTCTCTATGTGAGATTCCCTCTATTTCCTACTTACTTTTGGGGCTCTGGCGCTGAGAGCCATCTTGGTGGTAGAGGTATGAGTGGTAATAGTGCCGGAAGATGGGATTTTTTGGTTCCTCGTCCAGCTAAGAAGCCAGCCACAGCATTCCCTTCTTTGAAGGCTCTCGTGCCACTTTGGACCTCGAAGGTCCTCATTCCTGCATCATCTGCTCCGCTCAGGTCCTGCTCTGCAGATCTGACTTGGCAGATGCATCTTGCAGGAAAAAAAAGATGGCAGCTACATCATCTTTTAATTTGCAGAGATTGTGTTTTCAGGCAGGAGAAGTCCGACTGGCTTTTCATTCACCCTGCTTCCCAGTCCTCTGGCTCGGCTCTGTTTTTGCCCAGCAATGACAGTTTCTGTTTGATGGGGAAATTTCCTCCCCATCAAAGCCTTGGAAGATTTGCTGTCGGTAGCACAAGCAATCCTAACACTGTGTCATGGAACCTCTTTGATTCTTTTCAGATCCAAATCTCACAACCAACCGGCAAAACCATCATGCAGTGGGTCTGTTCCACAGATTTGGTGCTGGATCTCAAGCTGGTTCTCGAACGGCGGAGTGGAATCCCTTCTGGCCTTTAGAGGCTTCTCTTTCAAGGGAAACAACTTGAAGATCTTCTACCCATCTCTTCTTACAGCATTAACAGGAACAGCTCTCTGGTGTTAACCCTACGTTTGAGAGGGGGTGCACCGGGACAGTCGTCCTCCGCTCCTCCCTTCTCTTACAAAGATGCAGTACATTCCGAGATCCCCAAACCCTCGGAAGCCCTTAAATCCAAGCCTTTCTTGGTTAACAAAACAGAGGAAGTTCCCTCTGTTGATATTTCCCATGCAGATCCTGTAAATCAACTTCAAGAATATGCAGAAAGAGCCATCATTTGCAGATTCAACGGACTGTGGCCACGATCTCAGGACCTTTATGCTTGGGTTCATGCAAACTGGACACATCATTGTAAGGTCAGTTTCTGTTCTAAAGGATATTTCATTGTTCTTTTTGATGACAGTAAGCATTATGAAAAGGCTTTAGAAGAAGGCCCTTGGTTCATAGGAACTGCAGGGCTCTTCTTAACGCCTTGCTTTCCAGATTTTGATCCAGCAACCGCTGTCACCACCAGGACACCTGTATGGATCAGACTTCCAAACCTACCTGTCCACTTATGGCATGTTGCAGTCTACAAAGCTATAGGCAACACCTTGGGCAGTTTCATTACGGGAGATTACAGGAGGGAAAGAGTAGGTCTCTACACATATGCCAGAATTTGTGTGGAGGTGGACTTAAGCAACGGACTTCCAGACCAAATCATTCTCAAAATAAACGATTTAGTCTGGACCCAGACTTTGGACTACGAAAATACAGCCTTCCGCTGTCGCCACTGCCACCAAACAGGGCATTTGCAGTCCACCTGCCCTTCTCTTCCGGCAAAAAAGAAAAAGGAGAACCTCTCCAAGCACAAATCAAAACGATGGGCTCCTTGCTCTCCACCTCCTGTCGTGGATTCTGAATCCTCTTGCTCTGATGAGGAAGCCAGCGATGCAGATTTGGATCAAGCCCCTCCAGTTGGGGTTCCTTCCAACGATGGACCGGCACACTCATCCGGCATAGCCATCGCCCAGAAACGTGCTCATTTGACCTCCTCCTTTGACTCAGAAAAGGAGGGGCCCCCCTCGGAGATCCCCAGTCTTCAAGTTATTGTTGCTCATTCGCCCCTGGATGGCTGGGTCAAAGTTAAAAACAGGAAAGGGAAAAAGCTTCGTGTTGTGACCTCTACCCATTCTCGGTAGAGATCAGTCTTTTAGCTTTCCTGTCTTTGGTTGTAGTACTTTGCTTGTTTTTCTCCTCCGGAACCGAGGTTGATAGTTCTATCATTGCCGGTTGCCGGTTTTCTGTCTCTCTTGATTGTATCACCATCTTGTATCATATTTTTTCTTAATAGAATTAGTCCAACTTCAGAAAAAAAAAAATGTTACAACAAGAGAAGAACATCGAGGAAAATGTTCTCTTTAAGTGGGGGAGTATGTAATATCCCTAGCGCACGCCATCATAAAAACTCTCATAAAAGGAGGGTTGTTGAATAATTAAATATTATTAATTCTTATATTTATATTATTCTTGTAATTCCTAATTATAAGAATATTACAAGAATTAATTCTTAATTCTTTTATTTACAAGAATTTATATTCTTCTATATAAATAAATTGTATTTCCAAGTTGTTATCTTTTATGAGTTTTAGAAATAATGAGTAATAGTTTTAGAAAAACTATGGATACGTGAAATTTTTCTCATAAGGCATAAGAAAATCTATCTTGAAAAGAAAATCATAGGAGATTTATGGAGTGATTTTGTGATTTAGGAAAAATCGTATTTATGGAGTGATTTATGGAATGTTTTTAAAATTTAGAAAATATATTCCATTCTCTTAATTCTATTTATTGTAAGCCTATGAGAAAAATAAAGGAAGGAATGATAGAATACATGGAGAGTGGAGAAAAAAGAGAGGAATAATGGATTCTAAGAATGAATCAAAATATAAGTAACTATGTTCTTTAAAAATTATTGTGTTTGCATATGGTGCATGATGAAATAAAAATTGAATTTATTTGCTTGAAAAAATGCATATGATAAATAATAAAGATTACTCCTTCAGAAAACCTCTATGGAATTTTGTGCATATAGGAATACGTATTTTTTTCATTGAATTTTTAGAATATTTCATGTGCTTTGAATTCATAAAATCTTTAGATGGCTAAATAATTCTATGAATTGCATGAGTTATTGGAAAACATGGTCCAAATATTCTTTCGTATCTATCAAACTGGGATATATATGTTAAAATGGAAAGAGGTTTTTGTAAAATATTTTGTTCTGACCAAAAAGGCTCCTTCATATATGAAAAACTATTTTTGAACTTCTCGAAACTTGTGTTCAAAATTTATGACAAAAAGAGGGAATTAGTTAATATTTAAATCTGGAAAAATGGGATGCAAAGATTCATTCAAATCTTCCAAGTTGTAACACTTGTGTAAAAAATGAGAGTTTTTTTTTAATGAACTTGTTCCAAAAAAAAACCTCTTTTTGTTTTCAAAGACTCATTTCCATATGTTTGGAAACCATTTCCAAAGCTGATGACAAAAACAAAAAATTATTCTATATTTAAATCTAAAAAAAATCGCTACAACGATTCATTAGAATATTCTAAAGCATGACACATGTGAAAAAAATGAGAGAGGTTTTTTTAATGAGATATTTCTAAACAAAAACCTCTTTTGGTTTTCAAAATCTCATTTCCATATGTTCGGAAGCTGTGTCGAGAGTTGATGACTAAAATAGGAAACATAGAGTAAAACATAGTGCCTCCATTTGATTTTTCTGCCAGATAAGAATAGTTGGTTATATACATATAGTGATAACTACTATGTTCATATTATTGAAAATAAATAAATAAATTGTATGGAAAAACAAATAGAACACGTATGTTGATATTTCTTGAAAAGAAATAAGCTATTTGCATGTACAAAAATAGAACAATTATGTCGATAATACTTGAAATGAATTAAGTTATTTCATTTAAAATATTACCAAGGATTTTCTAATGATGCATATGCATTAAAATATTTAAAGAAAAATATTGAACTCTTGAAGGGAATATGTGCTTAGGTTCACAAGAATAATATCTAGTATATTTGATCTACTAGAATTGCATATGTGATTTTACATGTATGGGGGGCTTGAGTCATGTAAGAAGAGATAAATAAAAACTTTGAGAAGTAGTTCACATAAAGCCCTTGCATAAACGGAAATTGGTTGTGTTATTTTGGAAACATTTTTTATTCATGTTATTTCTTGAGTAAATATTACAAACATGGGTGATGTGTGAAATGATAAGAAAATATTTTGTATTTCATGTATAATAGATAGTGAGATAGTTAGCTTTTGGAAAAATAATGATTAGTGTGTTTTATTCCTTGGAAAATAAATATATATATTTGTATGCAAGGAAGCATTTATTGTGCCATAACTCTTCAAAAATAATAGAAGTGAAAAAATATGTTTGTACGCATTATTGAATTAGATTCTTAGAGAGGAAAAGTAGTAATCACATGCTTTATTATGTTAAGGTTCTTTAGGGAAATGGATACACTTGCATGCCTGGAAAAGTATAGTTTTAGTATTGTGTTTATAGAGAAAAGGAAGGTGCAATCACATAATATTGATTGCGTTAGCCTACTTTTGGGAAAAATAATATGCATTTGCAGACCTAAAGGGATTAACTATGGTGTTAGTTTTCTTTTGGGAGAGGATTATGTATAGTTATTGGGCTAGATATTTTGGTGAGATGAAAATTTTCCTTTTCATAAAAGAATAAATATTATGTGGTTTATCCCTTGGAAAAGAAATGTCTTTATTTTTCCATGCAATATTTAGTTAGTTTCATTTGGAAAGAAATACAAGTTTCACATGCAAGAAGAAAAACCTTTCATTTTATTCTGTTGGAGAGGACAATAAGTTGCATGAAAGAAACTATAACCATTATGTTAAATTATTTTGTAATAGAGCTTGCATTTTTATATATAATTCAAATTGTGAATAACTCTCTCGTGGAAAAGATGTTTTTGAAAAAGAACATGCATTCATATGCATAAGTTTAGAATCTATTAAGTTAATCCCTTTGGTAATAAAACATAATAGTAGGCGCAAGTAAAATTTTCTTTTGGGATAGTTATCTTGAAAGCTTGTTATGAATTTTTATGCCCAAGAATATTATCTAATATGTTAGTTTTCCTTTGGAAATAATATGAAAGTGCATGTAATATTTTGTTAGAGTTTGTTGGAAATATGGTGCTTCATAGTGACTTATTTGTTACTAATGCATGTGGAAGTATTTCATGACATTCTATTTATGTTTTATACATGCATACAAATATTTTTTGAAGTGTCACAAATGGAGATCGATTATTGGTTTATTAATATTTTATCTAATCATGATATCAAGTGTGCCGGTGACATCAATGGCAGGAAATGATAGTGACTTGAGAAAATAATTGTTCATGTTTAACATTGTGGCAGATAAATATTTGTTAATCCATGCCGGTTTAGGAGTTCCATGTGTAGGATGACCCACTGATGGAAACATCCCGAACAATAATACAAATATTGAGGTTTCATGTGTAAATGATATAATGATGATTGCAATAGCTGATAGCTAGTTATGTCTAATTTGAGATTATTTTTCTATGTAATATTTTATGAAAATGGTCAAGGGATGGACTCCCTTATAACAATTTAGTGAGGGGTAAACACCCTCATGAGAGTTTAATAATAAAATTGAGCGTTTTTTTGTTTTCATCCTACAGGGTTTCTAGGGTATATCGTTGTCTAATGATGTGATTGTTCATTGTGGCATTTTTATGATTTTAATTTATTTCATGATTTGATTTTTATATTATCAAGAAGGTTATTTACTAATTAATTTAAACTGAGCGTGTAATCGATGCATAGTTATAACAGAAAATTTAAGTTAATATGCTACAACAAGCAAAGTTAACGGTTGTGTAACTCACTATGTTTTTACTAAAATATTTCTCTTGGTGATGATGATGGCTATTGTAATGGTAATTGAGGGAATATATAAAGTAATTTAGAAAGTTACACATTGATAATTTTTTGAAAAAATCTCCTAACTCAATGCATTTTTCTGCGAGGTTACTAGGGTATGTTACACCCATGTTTTTTGCAATCATTATTATTGTCTATTTTTCAATAAATTGACATTTTTTATTATTATTTTGATTTAAATTATGATTGGTTGGATGGTGATTCCATCATTTATGTAGATAAACAATATAAAAGTACTTATGCAATAAATATTTAAGTTATATATAAATTAGAGCAGGAAAATTACTTGAAATGGGACAGTTGAGTAGTGAGATAATTTCCAATCTCAAATGTAGATAAAATTGAGATAAATCTTCCATTGGAAACATATGTTTCCGAAAATATAAAATCTAATGGATGGGAGATAAAGATCCATTAGATCTTCTAGTTAGATAAAAGTACTAGTATATGGAAGAATAAAGCGCTACTGAAGAGAAAACATGATTTAACAGTAAAAAGCTTTCTACAAAAGTAGGACGCCGCTTATGGAAAAAATATCGAAGAAAAGGTACAAATAACCAGACAAAAGATGAAAGAGTGGATGTGATCTAAGGGATATGACTGGGAATTAGTCTCAACTCGGGGGGAACTGGTGGCTAGTTCATGGTTGGGTGGATAGTGGCCTCATTCAGTGGTTTTTCTGTTTCACTGGTTAGAAATTTTATATTGTTAATTCTACTAGAAATTTCGTTTCTGTAACATACCCCGGTAACCTCGCAGGAAAATGCATGGAGTTAGGAAAAAAAATCAACATTTACCAATGTGTAACATTTTAAATTACTTTCTATATTCCCTCTTAAGTATTAGAATAACCATCGTCATCATCTAGAGAAATAGTTAGTAAAAGGCATAGTGAGTTACACAACCATTAACTCTCCCTTTTGTAGAATATTAACCTAAATTTCCTACTATAACTATGCATCGATACCATTATCATTTTTACTCAATTAGTAAATAGAATAACTGATAATATAAACATCATCATCAAATAAATTAACATCATGAAAGTGACATAATCAACAATCACATCATTAGACATCGATATACCTTGAAAACCCTGTAGGGTGAAAAATAGAAAACGTTTAATTTTATTATTGAACGCTCATGAGGGTTTTCACTCCTCACCCAACGGTCATAAGGGAGTCCATCCCTTGACCATTTTCATAAAAAATACATAGAGAAATAATCTTAAATTAAACATAACTATCTATAATCTATTACAATCATCATGATACCGTTTACCCACGGATCCTCAATCTTTGTATTTATAGCCGGACTATTTCCTTCTGACTCATAAACCTGCATGGAATAACAACTCTTTATCTTCCACAATGTTAAACTTGACAAATAATTATCTCAAGTCACCCTCCTTTCATGCCATTGTTGGCATCAACACACTTGATATCATGATTAGATAAAATATTAATAAAACAATAATCAATATTTATTTGTGGCACTTCAACAACTATTTGTATGCATTTATAAAATATAACCAAGTTGACAGGAAATGCCTTCTTTAACATCATTTCACATGCATTAGTAACAAATAAATCACTATCAAGTGTCATCTTTCCAACAAACGCTAACAAAATCTTTCATGCACTTTCATATTATTTCCAAAGGAAAGCTAACATACTATATAATAATATTGTGCATGCAAATGCATAACAAGCTTTGAAGATAACTATCCCATCAAGCAATTTCCTTTTTTCCTACTCTAATGTTTTCTTTTCCAAATTGATTAACAAAATAGATTCTATAATTTTGCATGTGAATGCATTTTCTTTTCCAAAAAATATATTTTTTCACAGAAGAGATATTCACAATGGCTATTATGTATAACAAGGCTGACTATATTTCAAGCAAAGTTAACATACTAGTTATAATTTTATGCAGAAAATAATATAGCTTGTTCTTCTTGCATGTAAAACATATATTTATTTCCAAAGGAAACTAAATAAATATTTCATGAAAAAATAAACACATTTATTTTCCAAGGGATCAAACACATACCATTTATTTTTGAGTGCATGAAAAGGGACACTCCCCTCTCTTCCAAAAGATATAACTCAATAACTATGCATAATATTCTCCAAAAATAAAGCTAATACCATAGCTAATCCCTTTAAGTTTCCAAAAGACATATTATTTTTCCCAAAAGAATGCTAACACAATCAATATTATGTGATTGCATCTTCATTTTGTTTAGTCATCTAATACCCAAAACTATATTTTTTCCATGCATGCAAGCGTATTTTTTTCTCTAAATAATCTTACATAATAAAGCATGTGATTACTATGTTTCCTCTACAAGAATCTAATCCAATAATGCATATAAGGATATATTTTTCTCTTCTATTCTTTTTGAAGAGTTATAACAAAATAAATGCTTCCTTGCATATATATATATATATATATATATATATATATTCCAAGGAATTTAACACCCTAATTATTTTTATTCCAAAAGATAGCTAACTCAATAGCTAATATGCATGAAATACAAAATATTTTCTTCTCATTTCACACATTAGAGAGTTTTATAGTATTTCCTCAAGAAATAACATGAATAACAAATCATTCTCAAATAACACAACCAATTGTCTTTTATACAAAGGTTTTATGTGAGCTACTTCTCAAAAAAGTTATTTATATATTTTTGCATGACTTAAGCTCCTCATGCATGTAAAATCGCATAATCAATTCTAGTAGATAAAATATACTAGATAATTATTCATGGGCACCTAAGCACATACTATCTTCAAGAGTCCAATATTTATCTTTAAAACTTTTAATTCATATTCATCATGAGAACATACTTGGAATTATCTTAAATGAAATAGCTTAATTTTTTTAAAATAATTATCAACATAGTTATTATGTCCATATGTACATAAACAATTGTTTTTATCCAATTGAAAAAATCAAATAGAAGCACTTTGTTTTACTCTATTTTTTCCTGTTTTAGTCATCCATTTTGGACGTAGATTACGGACATATGGAAACCAATTTATCAAAATCAAAAGAGTTTTTTGTTTGGAACAGACTTACTAAAAATACTCTCTCTCATTTTTTTCACAAGTGTCATGATTTTAAGATTCAAATGAATCTTTGCAGCCCATTTTTCCAGATTTATATTTTTGAAATGTCCCTATTTTTGTCATGAATTTTGGACATGGTTTTCGAGACATGGGAAACAAATTTTTAAAATATGAAAGAGGCTTTTGGTCAAAGAATCATATTTTACAAAAACCTCCTTCACTTTGTACATATCCATCCCATTTTAGGAGATATAAAGCCATATTTGGACCCTATTTGATCTAAAAATGGGTTGGATAACTTGTTATGCTTTTCAAGAACCTCCCACTCAGTTAAACAAATAGAAGATCCAGCTTGTACTTGACTTTTTGCGGAAATTTTTACTTGAAACAGGTGTATGTCTTTTAACTACTTAAGTGCTTTAAGTCCATTTGTTTTTGCTGAAATTAAACATGTGCAACAACCTTATAATGAAACAAATAAACATCAAAACATAAGAGAAAATTTAATCTAGGAGTTAACCCGAATATCATGGGCTACGTCTCCCTGAGCTCTTGTCATCTTGACTTGGCTCTTTGGGAGTATGATGAAAATATTATTTTACAAGGAAATACTTAAATACAATGGTTACTAAACTGAGCCAGGGGGTTTAGAATACTATCTATATCCCTGTCATTGCTTTCATCACTCTGAAAATAGATCTAGGCTCCCTTAGACTTGATTCCTTTTGTTAGTGCTCTTGAGGTACATTGATCTTCTATATGGTACTAAATCCTTCAGAATTATTTTAATGTCCATAAAAAATCACCTAATATCTCTAGCACATATCAGACCTCCAAAGTAGATTGGCCATTTTCTCAAAATGAGCACTGCATCCCCTATCTAAGCCTCCATCGCTATTGGCCCTAGGCTACCCAAAATTTCCATGTGGCTCTTCAACATTCAGAAGTCTTCAAATGGCTCTAAAAATAATTCCAGTGGATTTATAATGCCAAAAATAGTCGGGATAGACTATTATTTTGCTGAAATTGGCCTCTGGCTGCTCCAGTTTCACCTCCAACACCTGGTGGCACGCCCTGGCTCTAGGGTCAAAGAAAACTTATATGTGGCTAATAGAGCTCTAGAAGTCCTCAAGAACTTTTGAAAACTCCTCCAATAGATTAATAAGTATCAAAATAATCATAAATGACTATTTTTTTGCTACAAATGGATACTGGTTTCCCTGGATACGCCTCATTCTCCTGCTGGCACTTGCTCACCCCGGTGGCCCCTGGAACTTCTATGAAGCATCTCAGCCTTCAAAAATACTCTACATGATATTTAAACCACACCATTAGTTCTATAATGTATCAAACATCCAAAATTTACTGTTGGATTGTTGAAAAAGGCCTTTATCTACCCTGGCCAGGCCTCAAACTGTTGTTGGCCCGTGGTGGCCCCTTGAACTTCTCTAAAGCAAACACCTCCTCAAAAGTCCCTTGATGGCTCTGCAACCCTCACAAATGAGTCTGGAATTTCTGAGATAGTCTAAATTGACTATTAGCACTCCAAAATTGGTCGAATCTAGCTTAGGATAGAGCCTGAACTCATTTTTCCCGATGACCCCTAAAAATCCTCCACCAAATGTGGAGAACTGAAGTTTAGCTCCAGTTAAATTCGTGATTATGCCAAAATTGGCATTCTCACTCCAAATATTCCACCATCTTGGCTGGTAGCACTAAATTTAGGTGGTTAGTGTGGGCACATGTACCATCATAGCTGCAGTTAATTAGTCGTAACTGTCGGGGACAGCCGTAGAGTTAAAAAACCATGACATGTGACCAAGTTAATCCGGTGGAGGTTATGGTAACTACACTGTTTGTTGTTGCGGTCTTCAAATGGTGAAATGTGACCAGTTTAACAGTTAAATGGAACCGTCAGTGGTTTTTGGGCTTACACCTTGCTTCATGGCACTAAGGCCACATGGGAGGCTGGCCCCTCAAACCCCCATATGCACATTACATAAAAGTTAAATAAATGCTGCCATACCATACGGTTAAGAACCATGGAATAGCTTGACGGTAACACGCAGGCATGTGAGCTCGGAGGTCATAGGGTCGACTTCAGTCATCACCCAAAAATTTTGTATGACCATTCTTAGGCCATGTGGCACCGTCTAGGCCTGCCACATGGGAGCCTCCTATTGCCCGAAATAAAAACATGTCATAATTTGCTTGGTCTAAATGGAATATTCCATGGAATATTCTAACAATATTATAGGAATATTCCCTAGAATATTTTCTTTTTGAATTTCCCAAAATCCATTCTATCTTGATCAAAGTAAAAAAATTACAGTTTACTAGACATTTCAAACTGCAATAACTTGTTCATACTGTGTCGATTTTTCGAACCATTCATGACACCAAAATCATGAATATGAGATCTATCCAGTCGCTCAGGTTTGGAACAATTTCGAACACTTTCAAATTTAAGCTATTACTTAGGTCCTTGATCCAAATCTGATCACACCTCTCCATTGGGAATCTTTTGGACCCCAAAAGACTGATATACTGATTTGTATAGTAGATGAGAGTACAAAACCCTCTCTTTTCAGCCTCCATGCACTTACCTTGCATGGATAGTGCCTTTGAACCACAACTTGAAGGTAGTCGACACTTCCCTTCCTAAATGCTCTTGTCCTCCTGTCAAGAATTATCTTCCTTGCATTCACTCAAAAATTTCTGGCGAGAAATCGATAGAAGGTAGCCGAACATCATGTCTTTGATCATCGATCCAAGGTGGCTCCAAAAAATGTGAGATTACAACAAAAAACATGCATACATAACCGAAATTTTCATATGAAAAAATGAGTGTATGTCTTACTGTGTCTAGAAGTCAAACCACTTCTTACGGAGCCACTTCCACGACAACTTTTTTTGCTGAAAATATTCTTCATGTGAAACATCTATTCTCACATCAATGATGGAATATTTGGTTCCACATCCAACAGTATTTCTATCTTCTTTCTTCATGTGCTTGGGACGATTAGTTGGATGCAGTGTCCAACAATGGGCAACAACATGTCCCATCTTCTGGCAATGTGGGCAAGTCTTATGCACCTTCTTTGCAAGTTTCCTTTGCCTCAACTATTTCCTGTATGCCTTCATCCTCTTACAACATCTCGAAACATCATCGTTAAACATACCACAGTAAACAAAGAAACTCTTTCTTCCATTCAAGCATGCAGAATTTTCATGCCTAGCAGAAACATAATCAACTTGACTATGGGAAGAATTATACCTCAAATATTGCTTTGCATGTCCATCCTTTTTACCTTCTTGAGGAGATGAACTAGTAGAGGCTCCAGCTTTTCTTTAAATACTAACATCAACATTCATGTCTTGAAAACTATCTGAACACTCATGCTTGACATAAGTTTCATATTTGCACAGATCTTGCTCCAACATAGGCTTCAAAAAATGGCAATCAACTTGAAAAAAAAAATTCCATGTTTGTGGTTTAGAAATTGCGACAAAATTTCTTCTTGAAGTGTCTCACATGCCTTCATGGCTTTTATAATTCTCTACCATTAGATTGAATATACCAAGACGAAACTTCTGAGGTCTTTCCTCAGCCAAAATAGGATCAGTCATGCCTTGTGCATGCTTTCCTAAACCCTTGCCTTCATAGCCCATTTTAAACATTAACTTGGACCCTATACCTCTATGTGCTTTTCAAATGAACCAACACATCTATCTGAAGAGGAAACTGAAGAAAATTAGAGTGAATTACCTCTGCTTCACACATGTTCTTAGTTAAGGCCTCTTGGGCTTGATAGAGTTGCATCTCCAACTCATGCATTCTTAGAAGAATTTATTGCTTCTCTTGCTTCATAGCAACCAATTTCTCACGATGTATAGTGCTTTCTCTTCTATCTTCAAATAGAGTTTGCACCATGTCCTTCAAGATGTAGAAGTCTCGCTTCATGTATAAATTGAAGAATCTTGTGAAGGAGGAGGATTTTGAAACCTCAGTTGAAGAAGTTGTCATCATTATGTCAATGAACAAAAGAACTTCAACAAAATTCACAAAGCTTTTAAAAAAATTGACAAAAATTCAAAACAAAATGGTTATAGAGTCAATCTCTACTTCAAGCAACCTTTTTCAAAAACCCTCTTATGCTTCAATGGTTACCTTGAGGTCCTTTGGGTAAGAAAAAATCCTTCTTCCTTCTTAACCTCTACTGGACTTAGCTATTAGTAGCTTTCCCTTCACCTCTAGCAAACTTAAGCAACAATGAGTTTGAAAATAGTCGAATTATTTGCACTTCTTAAACACCTTTCAAGTCAAAAAAGAAAGCTATTTCTTTGTCATTCAATAAACCAAGTGCTCTGATACCAACCAGATCTGAAAATCGGTTGTATAACTTGTTATTCTTTTCAATAACCTACCACTTAGTTCAACAAATAAAATAAACAGGTGTATGCTTTTTAACTGTTTAAGTGCATTAAGTCCATTTGTTTTTGCTGAAATTAAACATGTGAAACAACCTTATAATGAAAAAAATAAACATCAACACATAACAACAAATTTAATCTAGGAGTTCACCCGAATATCGTGGGCTACATCTCCTTGAGGTCTTATCATCTTGACTTGGCTCTTTGGGATTATGATGAAAAGATTATTTTACAAGGAAATAATTAACTCCAATGGTTAATGAACTAAACCAATGGGTTTATAATACCATCTATATCCCTGTCATGGTTGTAATCACTGTGAAAATAGATCTACGCTCCCTTAGACTTGATTCCTTCTTTCAGTGCTCTTGAGCTACACCAACCTTCTCTATGGCACTAACTCCTTCATAATTCATTTACTATCCCTGAAACCTCACCTAATATCTCCAACACATATCATACAACCAAATAGACTAATATTTTGCTTAAAATGAGAACTACATCCCCAATCTAGGCCTCCATCCACTGTTGGCCCTAGGCTGCCCAAAACTTCCCTGTGGCTCTTCGACCTTCAAAAGTCTTCAAATTGCTCTAAAAATCATTTCAATGTATTTATAATGCCAAAAATAATCAGGATATAATATTATTTTGCTGAAATTGGCCTCCGGTTTCTCTGGTTTCACCTCCAACACCTGGTGGCACCCCCTGACTCTAGGGTCAAAGAAAACTTATTTATGGATTATATAGATCTACAAGTCCTTAAAAGATTTTTTAAACTCATCCAATGGATTCATAATTACAAAAATATTCAGAAATGACTATTGGTTGCCTGAGAATTGATATTGGTTGCCCTAGAGAGGCCTCATTCTCCTGCTGGCACTTGTTGGCCCTAGTCGTCCCTGGAAATTATCTGAAGCATATCAGCCTTCAAAATTACTCTATAGGCTCCCTAAGCCACACCATTGTTTCCATAATTTCTGAAACATCCAAAATTGACTTTTGGATTGTTGAAAAAGGCCTCTAGATTCCTTGGATAGGCCTCAAACTACTGCTGGCCCATGGTGGCCCTGCAAAATCCCTTGAACTTATCTGAAGAAAAACCTACTCAAAATTCCTATGATGGCTCTGCAACCCTCATCAATGAGCATGGAATGTCAAAGATAGTCGAAATTGACTATTGGCACTCCAAAATTGGTCGAATCTAGCTCAAGATAAAGCCTGAACTCATTTTTCCCAATGACCCCTAAAAATCCCCCACCAAATGTGGAGAACGAAGTTTAACTCTAGTTAAATTTGGAATTATGCCAAAATTGGCGCGCTCGCTCCAAATCTTTTTCTAGCCTTACCACTAGCACTGAATGTGGGCAGTTAGTGTGGGAACATGTATCGTCATACCCGTGGTTAATTAGCCATATTTGTCAGGGACAACCACAGAGTTAACAAAACACGACATGTGACCATGTTAATCTATTAGAGGTTATGGTAACTACAATATTTTTTTTTGTGGTCTTCAAATGATATCATGCGACCATTTTAACAGTTAAACAGAACCATTGGCGGTTTTTGTGCTTAGCCCTTGGTTCATGGCACTAAGGCATGGGGGGGCTCGCCCTCGAGTTTGGCCCCCCAAAACCCCATATGCACATTACATAAACGTTAAATAAATGTTTCCATACCATATGGTTAAGAACCATGGCATAGCTTGACGGTAAGATGTGGGCGTGTGAGCTTGGAGGTTACGAGGTCGACTCTGGTCGGCACCCAAAAATTTTGTTTGACCATTCCTGGGCCACGTGGCAGCCTCCGAGCTAAGATCTAGTTTCCACTAGAATGAACAACCTCATTAATTCCTTGGTGCTTTCTTCCCAGCATAGTTTTAGTAGCATCATGCTTTAAGGTATGCCAACCTTTTTTCCCAGGCCTTTTTGTTTTATATTTTTCGAAAAAGATACACTTCTTTTTCTTTAAAGAACACCTTTCTCTCCCGATGTGCTTTATTTTACCCCACTTAGTATTGGTCTTCAACTAAGTGATTAACATAATATTTCTGTCCCATTATGTAAATATTTTTGTCTTTAATATTTTCTCCTAGGGATTTTTAGGGGACTTTTAGGGAATGTCCATCTTGGAATTAACCACCAATATCTTTCCATAAGCCAACAAGAAGTATTCTAAAGCTCTAGAGTTATTTCTTAAATATCTCAACCAATTTATTGATTAACTCAATAATAAAATATTTCATCATCACATTAGCCCCATCATGGCTTCCATAGCCATTGAATCCAATAAAAATTCAATGTCTAAAAATCCATTGTAATTTACATAATTTTCTATTTGCATATTATCATTAAGGCAAAGGAACATTTATGTACATTGTGCATCTATACTTTAACCTTAACATGGGTCCCATAATTTGTCAAACTACATTGACAACAATTCGTCACATGTAATATAGGTGGTATACATTCCAATTTTCCACATAATAACAATCATGCAACTTAGAAAAATACATTAACATATTTGGCATTCCATAGAATTATATGTTCTTTAAGGTCTAACCTTACAAACCATCAATATTATTGAGAAATAATAGTCCCATTGAACACTAGGACACAAAATGTGATTGTGTTCTTTCCTTGCCATTAGCTTGCAGCCATGTAAGGGACAACCATTGAGGAATTTCAAGAAAACAATTTGCAATCATGAAATCTACAACCTCTGTAGACTTTTATCAATTAGCTTGCACACATGCAATCTAAAACGAATTTGGAATTCCAACAAATAGCTTGAAAGCATGAAATATACATCAATTGAGGGATTTTAACAACATTTTGCAAGCATGCAATCTATGGTGAATGACACATTCTACCAAATAGTTGGAAAGCATACAATCTATCGCCATTGAGGAACTAGTTAGCGGACATTAAATAAATTTTTATAAATATGTTTAAACTATTAGAGAGATAGTAAAACTAGAATCTACATAATAGCATGAATCATATTAATATCATCAATGGTAAAATTTCTGCCAACAACACAACCAACAATCCATACAGGAGCGTCTAATCAGAAAATTTGACCAAATTATGGATCCAAATCTAAACATAAATTTTTCTTGGAATAAACATGGGAGTTACATGATCTCATGGTATGGATACCCCTTGATGTTAAGATGAATCACATCCAAAACTTCCACGGATGCAATTTCTTTAAAACAACAAAACTTTAGATCTCATTTACCACTTTTTTCAAACACATGGAATGCAAACTTTCCTCTACAACTCTGCATGAAGAAAGAAAACCCACAGTTTTTCTACTATGATTTTTTCATTGAATTTAAGTTCACTATGTGACCCCCACTTCACTCATTGATTATTTTTAACAATTAAAGAGGTTCGTTTATTTTTTTATTTTTATTTTTACAACATTTCATTGTCCTCCTCAGGGTCAACCCCAACTTCTAAATTATTTAGTCGTCACACCAACCATACATGCATTCATTCTTTATAAGAAATTAATGGTAACTTTAGTCATGTTTTTCCCCTTTTTTTTTTGATACACCATAATCATTGTTCTAATATTATGCATCCAAATGTTGTTAATTAATACGCACTATAACTAGTGAGTGCTCAGGATGGTTCACAGGTACAATATAGGTTTTATTGTGTTTTATCCACATCCATATTCAAATGTCAAAAACACAACTTTTAAAGAAACATTATAACTTTCTACTCTTTCATGCAGTCATTAATCATGCATCATGCATCTCATGTTAATTGTAGTCTACTACAAGTTTAATTAAAAGCATACCTGAGATGATGCCCACTAGCATCATACCTCTACTTCCTTTTTGCATAATTATTCCCAAAAGGCATCAATATTGAAACCTTTTGCTTTGATACTATTTTTCACATACCCCGGTAACCTCGCAGGAAAATGCATGTAGTTAGGAAAAAAATTTCAACATTTACCAATGTGTAACTTTCTAAATTAATTTATATATTCCATCATTAACCATTAAAATAATCCTCATCACCACCTAGAGAAAAATTTAGTAAAAATCATAGTGAGTTACACAATCATTAACTCTCCTTGTTGTAGAATATTAACTTAAATTTCATGTTATAACTATGCATTGATATCATGATCATTTTAACTCAATTAGTAAATCACATAATTGATAATATAAGCATTGCATCATGAAATATATTAACATCATAAAAATGGCATAATGAAAAATGACATCATTAGACACTGATATACCCTGGAAACCCTGTAGGGTGAAAACCAACAAACGTTTAATTTTATTATTAAATTCTCATGAGGGTTTTCAGCCCTCCCTAAATGGTTATAATGGAGTCCATCCTTTGACCATTGTCATAAAAATTACATAGAAAAATAATCTTAAATTCAACATAACTATCTATAAGATATTACAATCATCATGATACCATTTACCCATGGATCCTCAATCCTTTTTTTTGTAGTCAGATTGTTTCCTTCGGTGGGTTATCCTGCATTTGGAACTCCTAAAATGTTGGATGGATAAGTATTTCTTGCGGACAAGACAAACCTCCCAATTTTCCTACGAACAGCTAGCAAGAAACAAACAAATAAAAACTATTTTCCCTAGACAATATTCGATTCATTAATTAGTTACAACATGAGTTTTGAGGACCTACCTGTAGTCCAGTTATATTTGTAATAATATTCTTTCCAGTTGCTTGAAAGATTCATCTTCAAAGATCTGCAATCACAAACATGGAAAAATTAATAGCACCTGCATAGTATAAACTAATTCATGAATCTTATATCTATCAAGATGATCAAGGAATTCAAGAAATAAGCTAATTAATTAAATAAATTATTGATAAAACATGATAAACAAGATACTTACCTAAAAAAATCATTGAGAAAATGATATTCATTCATATTATCTTTGATGAAGAAGAACCTTACAATCGTGTCAGCCTTGATGTCGTATAGGCCTTCCTAGGGTCCGAAACAGGCGTTTCCTTTACTCTGAAAAGCTTTGCACTCTCTCGGCTAAAATTCACATGGGTGTGTAATCATTCCCACATAATGATTAGTTAGGAGAGTATGAGTCTCTACAGCATTTCTCCTCAAAAATTCTCAAATTCTAACTCACTAACTCTCAGTAAGTCAGTACCCTTGAAACTGAACCAAAGCTTCAATTTATAGGAGAAGAAAGGTGGTTGCAGCTCCAAAATTAAAGGGATAGAGTCCCCTTATAAAGAGATTAAGTTCAAAAATCCAAGGAATAGGCTCCTTTAATGAAGGAATGAATTTTCATGATAATGGAGGGAGTGAAGCTTCGACTGGATAACGCCTTCTAGAAGCTTTCAGCTGGGAGAATATTCGACCAGCTGGGCTTCTACAATTTACTTTCACCTTTAATTTTCCTTTTACAGAGGTCCACACTTTTAATACAGAAAACGTGTGGTCGGCTCTGCAATTTTTAAAATCAAAGAGTGCGGTACCGCAGGTAAAGCTAAGGAAAAGTGCGGTACAAGCATTTTTATGATTTTTACAAGCTTTTCTCAAAATTGAAGACTTGATTTAGGAAATTTAGGATTGTAGACTTCCATGGGAGCATTATATAGGTATTTATGAACCCATATAGACAATAAAATGTCATCGTGACAAAATAATGTGTAACAAATTCCCCCCTAAAGCACGAAGTCTGAGATAATTCGAAGAGTGAAGTGCTTTATCATTTCAAGGATTAGCCTATGGACACCCCAGTCGGAATCCTGTAAAAACATTATATATATATCATCACTGAGATAGGCATTCCCATACTCAGATCAAAAACTAACTAAACTTGTTCTAATACAAAAATGATTTTAATATTACATCAATATTGTAGACACAGCATAGACGCAGCCTCTGTAATGAATAGTCTACTGCATAATGAATAATTAAACTCCTCGTAGCCTGGATTGTGGAAACTAGATCCAGGGTCTTGATTTATGCTTCCCTAACTAGTATGATTCTATCCATGTGATTAAATGTGTTGAAGTCGAAAATGGTAGAACCCACTTGATTACCAGTCAATGATGTGAACTGTTAACAATTATGAGAGAAACCACCAATAATGACAATGGGTCTCAAAACACTCAGTAAAATCCGTGAAATGTGAATAAGTGATCTGAAGTCAAACATTTCACAGAATCATTCGATCGAAGGTCAATGATGCAACCTGTCATCGAAGGCAAGAAACCTGCCATTAAGGCATGCAGATTCCAAGGTACTGACAGATTCTAGATCAACTTCCTAGATGATGAGTTGTCGTTGATAGAAAGTGATCCATCGTAAGCAAGCTCACGACATGAAACCATAGATCAAGTTTTGAATAATTTTTTTGCAAGGACTGACTTAGGGATGGTCAACGCAAATCGATACAAATGTTTGTAGATGAATGGTTTGTTTGGATGTCCTCTTGAACACATAACGACACTCCATATGGGTTGGTAACAATTTCCCTAAGCTAATACCTAGAAACCAGCTGAAGACCTTCAATGTGGTTTGATTAACTGAAAGGAAAAGGTTTTTCCCAACCCAGATAGAAGTGTGACAAAAAGCGCCATGTTCAAGATGAATTCATTTTCTCTCTTTTCCCCCACCATTTTGGCAAGTACCTCTTTATTTTTTACAAACTTGAGGAGGATAACATTTGCTTGTTTATAAGCTCATCCTTCGGATGAGTCCAAATTAGTTTAAAATCAAACGCTAAGAAGGAGAGGTCTGTTCCTATTTTTAATCGACAGGTCCTTTACTGTTAAATTTTAACGAGTCCAGTATAGGAGAAACTCGGTGTTTTTCATTTTTAAGGAGTTAGAAGAAAAAACTTAAGAAAACTCCGTGGGTCTTCTTTTTCGTAATTTTAGTCTCTCAGGCCCGAAAAAGGATAAAATATTCTGGGAGAGAACTCTATTGACTATGATTAGTCAACGTATACCTTTTTCGTAAATATTCCATTTCAGTCCGGAAAAGGGGTAAACTTATAGTGAAGGGACGACTGTTCATTTCCTTTAACGATTTCGAATAGTCAAGTACTCGGAAATATTTTCATATTTAGAGAGTCTGGAAAGGGCTAAAAAAAGCACTCTATGGTTTCACTTTTATTAATTTTCAAGAGTCCGAAAAATTGATAAAAGTATACTTAGTAGTTTCTCTTTTTATGTAAATTTTAACGAGTTCGAAAAAGTGATAAAAATGTACTCATATGGCTGAATTTAAATTTAATTAATGAGCAGGAAAAGATGGAAAGAACTCGGCATTTTCATGTGTTTTACGAGAATTAAAGATAGAAAAATAATCTTGGGATTTTCATGAGTTTAACGAGTCTTGAAAATAATAACTGAAATGGACTCAAGATAGGTTTCGTTTTTATACAAGTTTTAAACGTACAAAAACTATGCTTGAAAAAGGTTTGTTTCATTTTTACACAAGCTTGAAGGAAAAGAAAAACCATGCTTGAAATTGGATTCATTTTTACACAAGCTTGAAACGTAAGAAAACTATGCTTGAGATAAGTTTGAATGCCCCCTAAGCGTAACTTGCTAGAGCGCATGCCCCCCAAGCTTCATTGCATTAAACTAAGTAGATTATTAATTACTAATAGGTGGATGGAATGAAGGTTCAATTATGAGATCAGATGAAAGACTCGAATTGACTAGGAAAGGATTTGTTTCATTTTTTAACGAGGTTGACACAGGAAAAGAACCATCCTCATGGTGACCTGTTTCATTTTTTAACGAGGCTGAAATAGTAAAAGGAATGATCCTCATAAAATACTATTTCTAATCTACCTACATAACCTACTGATTCATTTTTTAATGAGGTTGACATAGGAAAAGAACTGTCCTCATGGGTCTGTTTCATTTTTTAACGAGGTTGACACAGTAAAAGAACTGTCCTCATACCTTATTCATTTTTTAACGAGGTTGACTCAGTGACAGAAACTATCCTCTGGGAAGTTTTTTCATTTTTTAATGAGGTTGACACAGGAAAATAATTTTCCTCATGGAAACATGTTTAATTTTTTAACAAGGTTGACACAGTAACAAGAACTCGCCTCACATCCGACCTTATCATGGCTTCCAACTGGAAGAAAGACATGTCAAGGGACACTCCTCGATCATGGCTTCCAAAAGATCTTCATCAAATTGAAGAACAATTCTCTGTAAGGAACACATGTCAAGGGATTCAAAACAGATAGGAACATCACCTTTAAATAATCCCATAGAGTTTTCCATGTCAATTACCAGATCTAAGTCAAAGGAAGTCGAGAAAATAGTGAGAGGCTCACTTGCATCGGTAACTAAAAACATGGGACTGGTCACCACATAATTAACCCGTGGCGGGGTATATACCACTTTAGTATAAGGAACATTTAGGGGTGTCAGATTATTGGTAGTTGAATCAAGACTAGTGAATGAAAGTTGGTCAATAGTCACAATGTTTCAATTGTGAGGGAAAGACATCACACGAAAGAGTGTCGATACGACAACTTTCATTGCATAGACATAGTCTCGCCCAAGGAGTAAATTGAAATCGAAGGGCTCTCGAACTACCATAAGATCAATACAGACAGTTTTACGTTCCAAAGTAATAGAAAAATTATGAAGGATCCCTAAAGGTTCACTAATGGTTCTGTTAAAATCTTTCATATTCTATGTAACAGGCACAAGCTGAGGGGAACCCAAAGCTTTCCAAGCATTTGAGGATAAAATACTAACAGAAGCACCTTCATCTACATGTGTGCGGCATACATTCTTACGACAAGCCTGCAAAATTATTTGGAAAGGGATGGAAGAAGGAAGATGAGGTTCTGTTAGTCTATTCCAATCAAATGAGAAGACCTCGATACTTGAAGGGGGATATGTAGGAATAGGTGTAATGCCCCCTGGAATAGAAGAATCTGATGTAACAAGAAGAAATTGAGTGGCATGAATTTCACTCTTTACAGGGAGAGTGGGATAGACTGAATGTGAAATTGAGTCGACCACTTGATAAACTAATGAATCATCAACCTGAGTGATATCAATTTCACTCTTCAATGGAAGAGTGGGATCGACTGTACTTGGAATTAGATCAATCACTCCATCAGTTGATGGTAGGTTGGGAGGAAATTTGACAGTAACCAGTTGGAAGTTCTTGCTGTGGATCAGTAAGGTTTTCCAACAATTTTGAGGCTTCATCCATGTAAGGGAAAATGTGATTTTGATGACTCCCTTTGCATAACCTACAAGGAAGCCTAACTTTACCCTTTTTCCCAGGAACCTGACTATCACTTGTTGATGGATCAACAATAATTTTATGGGATTTATCTGACCATACTTCCAAGACCTTTGGAATACCAAGAAAATTGATAAGGAATTTGTCACCCTTACAAATCTTGCAAGGGAATTTGGGTTTACGATGCATGTTGGAGGTTTCTGCAACATTACTAACACTTACAACCATGGTTGGTTGGTTGACTTATTTCTTATTTGGATTCTTCTTCTTCTTCCCTTTCTTCTTCTTCTTGGCCACCTGGTTACTAGCGTCAAGGCTTTTACCAATTGAAGAGGAAGAAATGGAGGAAGAAATATGAGGCGAAGAAGGTAAACGGTCAACAGAAGGTTGGTGATGTTGAGATGGTGAACTCTATTGAGGTGAAGCATTCGTTTGAGGTGGAACAATTTGAATATTTGGGGCCAACGAAATTGAAAATAACCATATCAGTAAACCTATTGTAAATCTAGGTAATGACAATGTAGCCATATAAGGAGGACCAACATTTCCAAAGCAAGGAAAAGTAGTAGGATTCTTGTTAAGAGGGGTTCCTTGGTTGATAAATTCAGGAACAGTTGCCATTATATTCAACTTCAGTGAATTTAACAATTTAAAACTAAAATTCACAATTCACAATTCACACCTAAACAATTAAAATTCACAATTCACACCTATGGTCTCTAAAAGTAAAAACAAACAAATGAACACGCGCTATCAAATCTAGGAGTCAAACCATACACAAATAGTAGATTCCCACACTAAAAACACTAGTTGGTGATGAAATCCAACACCGTAGAATTTTAATGCAGAAATGGCAGTTGGAACAGTTACCCCAAAAACATGCTTAATGAAATACACCGGTGAAAGTTTCTCAACTATACCATCTTGAGTGAAGATAACCCTCCGAAGAGTCCAAGTGAGTCTAGCCGAAGTTTGTTCCAGGTACAGTGGGATCTTCCCTCCACCGTCACCTTGGGAAAGAATCCTAAAGTTAATGTCCACTAAGGTCACCAACAGGAAAACATATACCTGGGGGAACAATCTACGATCTGATACACACGCAAGGGCCGAGTAACAAAGCTCAATCCCCTTGAAGGCTCCTTAACATAATCCAAGTTTTACCGACAAGTGACCCGAGGCTCCTCGACAATGGTCAATCCGAGGTTTACCATTGTTAATACGTGTATATCTTATATCGTTCCCAATGAGGAAGGATTGATTACCTCACTGGTTTGGATATGATCTTGTGCTTGAATCCTTTAGGAGGATCTTCCTAGAGCATACATGCTACTATTGGAATTTTCCTACTGCAAGATCGACTACTTTTTTGTTTTACTGTTTTGGAGACTTAACTAAAACCTATTCCAAGACACTAGCCTGAGCTATGTTGGTGAAAAGATCCCTAAAAATGTAAAAATTACTAGATGAATTTTATTAAGCGCTGTGTTATTTAGGTTGTTATTACTCAAAGGGTAAATGCATATGAAACCAATGGTGTTATGACCCGACCCAAAACTGAATGCAATCGAATATGATAATGTAATATTTTCAATTCGATGAATCCTAACTAAAGTAAGGAGTTTCCATTCACTTCCAACAATGCAATAATTGATCAATAAGAGAAAATATAACAACTTATCTAATTCACTAATTTCATCAAGAAAAACTAATGCTAATCAATTACATTTTTTATTTTTGTGTTTTTTAAAACAAGCATAAAAACGTGTAAATTCAAATTAAAGAAACTGATCTAAATCTATGATTGTTTTTTCCAGAATGTAAACTTTGCAGTTGTAATCTATGCACAATTCACTTGAAAAGTATGCAAATGTAATCTATGCACATTTTTCATTCATATTCTGAAAATGAGAATTCTAATTATTCAAATGTGATTTATGCAAGAGAATTCTCAAACACAAGATGATTCTAATGTAATCTAAGAAATAATCAAGTGTAAGTAAATAAAATTATGTGAGACTTCCAAAGATAAAAAAATAAAAACACTCAAGGGCGATTAACACAAAAGCAAAAAGATGCAAAATTGTTAAGAGACTGAAACAAACCTCGAAGTAATGACCAAAGGAAATCAAAATAAGAATTTCTTCAAAAAGAAACTCAAAACACCCAATTAACTTAAGGGAGACTGATGAGATTGTAAGAGTTGCTGAAAGAAATTTACACAAAACTTTCTGACAGAAAATACAAGTCTGGGTATAGACTGAGAATCTAACAAACTGATCCAATGTAATATTCCTAATTAGCGACAGCTAATTGGAATATTCTATTTTGTTTAGTTTGTCGTCTATAGTTTGTAAATAAATAAAAAGGTAGTGAAGAGGGTCTAACTCACTTAAGTGAAATAAGACATCCACCTAGTAGCACAACATTGTGACTTAAGTGGGAGTCAAGGGGGGGCCTAACACCACGTAGAGGAGGGGGCTTATGTACACTCTAGAAGCTTCTGCAAGCTTCTGTGTAGATAAGGATGAGGATGTGGATAAGGATGAGGATGTGGAGGAGAGAGAGAGGCTACATTGGGTTTTGGAGGGAAACCAACATTATAAAAGATGGAGGAGCCTCCTCATTTCATTCATGCTTGAGTTGTTGATTGTTGAGTGAGACATTTGTCTTCTTTAGCACGCTGGTTGTTTAGCTTGTCTGCAACATTGTTTAGTGCACCGAGTGTCTCCGTGCGGATATCTCACCCTTAGCCTCGTGGGATTTCGAGTGCCTAATCGGGCAAGGTTATTTTTTTAGCATCATCCTCTAGGACAGCGTTATTGCTGCTGCAGCATAATATTGTGTTTTAGGGTGTTGTCATGGAGTCATCACGACACCTCTTCCTTCTCTTGATTTTCAGAAGGAGAGTCTTTCTTTCCTTTGGAGGGTCAGATTGGGAGAGACTGGAGATGATTTGCAGATGTTGGCATCAGGCCAACACTCATTCCTACCCTACTACGTAGTCCCTCTCAGTTACTGCATTATTTTCATGGTGTAGCTACAGTGAGGGTTTGCAGATTTATCTGAGGGTAAGATCTCAAGTGTGAGGATCCGCCTTCCACTTTGAAGATTTATTGGAGGAGGTATACTTTAGATTGTTCATCATCTTTAGCCTTCTTTACTTATTTCTAGAATTGAGTTGCAGTTGCTGCCTAGCAACTCCGACATTTTTTCCATTTTGTGTATTTTAGCCAATCACTTGGAGGATTGAGGTATTTTTCCTTATAATGGTTAGAGCTTTTCTCCCCTATTTTATTTGGTCCTTATATTTTCATATCCATGTGTTGACATCATTCTGGAGCAATGTTCTATCATGGAATGCGTTTTCCATAGTCTGGGTTTATGCAGACATAACAGTGTTCTTTCATTTCCATGTACATGTGTTGTTGGGGCTTGTATTGCTTTTCTTGAGAGATTTTTTCCTCAAGACTTGTACATATTTTACTGCTATACATCATTCTTGGCTATATATATATATTCATCTTCTTGTCTGACAGCTCACTGTAAAACGCTGTCTCTTCATGGTGTGCTCATTTATGTGTTTGCCTATTGCTGTAAGTCACTTTTGAGTGGGATTCTTCAAGAAGCTCTATAGATAGAGTCTGGAAAGGGCCAAATAGCATCCGGATCTTGTTCTCCTTAGAGATTACATATCCGGTAAATGCCCTCCCAGTCAATCTCTGGTTGGATTTTGCCGTGACTTAGAGATATCCCCGAAACGGGATATTATAGTGGTATCAAAACATAGTTCTGGCTCAACCCGTGGAGGTGAAAAATATGGGGATATCACAATAGTGTGACCAGCATTCAACCAGGATCATAATGCCTACATTCTTACCTCCAGTACCGAGTGAGAAATGGAGGTAGCATGATCTTATACCCTTTGGAGACTATTTCCATAAATGGCAGTCCATGGGGGAAGACTTCAGAGCAGCTTTGCCTTTCAAATATTACTGTCAGCTCAGGCAGGATGAAAGTGAATGGAACAATGGGGGATCTAGCATGCAAAGTTCAAAGTTGCAGCATACCACTGGGAGGTCACCTTTTCCCATGTATGAGGGATCCACTGATCCCTGTGAGTCCAAGCCCAAGAAGAACAGAACATTGAAAAAGATGAGTTTATTCTCATCTATTTTCAGATCCAAAGGAAATGCATCCACCTTTGAGGAGGTCAAGAAGATTGAAGAAAAAGAAGAGGAAGTACCATGCGCTTCCTCTTCTCATCAGGAAGAAGATATTGAGCATGGAAGATATTTAGATCATCAAATTCTCAGTGATTACCTTTTTGGGTATAGATATCAACCTAGAGCCTTTAGCAAGACAATAGATTTTCCTCATTTCATCCAGCTGAAGGAAGACAAGAGGCCATGCAGCATAAAAGAAATCAAAGGCAATAGATTTTTGGTGTCTACCTTTGATGGTTCATCTAATGCAAGAACTTGGGTGAGAAAGTTGGAGGCATTTTTCTTACTACATCCTGTAGCAGGGAAAGAAGCTGTTGAAATATTAGCGCTGCATTTGGAGGGTGAAGCCTATGATTGGTGGTGCAGCCACATGAGCCATGCAAGGGTGGAGACTTTTGCAGAGTTCACTCAAGGGTTGATCCAAACCTTTGATGGAGAAAGAGCAAACAAAGAAGATATCACATCACCTCTTGAGGAGTCTTGTGATAATGTTGTCACTCTCATGGAAAAGCAGCCACATGCATCAACAGTTGGGGCAGCCAACACTTGTGAGGAAGGAGCTCTTGTAGCCCTAAAAGGAGTTCCAAATGCACTTCAAGGTATGAGAAGATTTCCACATTCCATTGTTGCAGCAAATTATTTTGATCAATGTGGAGATTTACTTTTGCATGACCAAGGGTCAAATCTCATTGCTACTATAGAGCAGCTTGGTTGCACTGCGCTGTGCAACATGGAAACTCTCAAGAAGGAATCAAGCCATCATTTTCATGAGCCATTGTAGGATTGTACATCACATTGGAGATTGGGGTTTGAAGCCTTGAAGATTGATGGTAGACATCTTGGAGTAAGAAACCTTTTCTCCCTTCAAGATGACACTTTCTCAATGAGCTCTTCTCAACTCAAAAAGGAACTTCTACTTTCAGATCCAAGACCTCATTGGTTTTGGAAGACTATGGATGAAGGGGAGGTCTCAAGGAGAGATCTCACTGGAGATGCACTTCGACACACCATGGGATGAAATGACTTTCTTCCCTTCTCATAAGAGCAGATAGAATATGGAGGACATCTTAGGATGGATAACATATCTCATGCTTATGTTGGACATCCTTTGAACCATACACATCATGATGGGAGATTTTTTCCTACCACCTATTTGATTCTTGATAGGGTCTCATTGATCCTTGAGAAGCATACATTTCAAAATCCCATGAAGTGCAAAGACATGAATTTTATTTGGGAGGATGGTAGCCCTCATGGGAGGAGTATGAGGATGAGGAGAAGAAGGATGCATCCACAGGTGATTGAGTGGATGTGGATGATGAAAAAGGAGCTAGGGAGCTACCTGTAGATCGATGATACCGGGCAGCAGGAGGCTTGGCTGCGCTTGTTACTCTTAAAGGAGTTTGGTCATCACTTGTACTTGCAGATCTATGATACCGGGCAACAGGAGGCTTGGCTGCACTGGTTAATCTTGAAAGAGTTTGGCCATCACTTGGTAAACACTCTTCCTAAGAGTTGAAGGATGGGAAAAACATGGTAGGATACTTACATCATTGAGCAGCATAGAGTATGGATGCATGGTGTTGATATGATACTCATATCATTCATTATGTATTCATCACATGAGATGTATGATGGAAGTATGAGGAGACAAAAAAATACTTTGTTGCTTTTCTTGGGAGAGCAAGGGCAGATTTGCTCTCACACTTTGTATGATCCTACAGGAGGAGGGGATGGCACTATCTCCTTGGTCTTTAATAATGATTTGGAAGCACTCCCAACTTGGGAGGTATTCCACACTTGTTGCAGCATTATTAGAGGAGTCTTTGACAAGGAGCATGTCAAAGAATAGAGCTTTGTATTGACAGGAGCTTATTTGCATGAGCTCACAACGTTGTCACTTTGGAGCAAAGCCTTATGGATGAAGTGTGCCCCGCAGAGATATGATGGATCCATAACCCATAGGTCCCAGGAGCACTTCATATTTGTTTCACTTGATGAAAAAAGAGGAGGTAATGATGATAGAGACATCTATGGCATATTCTTCTTGACTTGGGTTTCCAAGAATAAGGAGGATTATCTTCTTGCAGCACATGGTTCATTCTTCTTCATAGCATGCCAAAACACTATGAAAGACTCGCGTATGGACCCATGTACCATATTAATTCTAGAATATGGTGAGAATCTTGTTTATACATTCATTGATTGGTACACTCTCACCATTTTCATACAGTTCATTGCTTCACAAGAGGGCAAACTTGTCAAATTGCTCCATGAATTGTATTGGGCCAATCTACATGATGGAGGCAACCATCTCCTTTGTGGCCTTGGGAAAATGTTTTATCACCACATGTATGTTCATTTGCTGCACTATATCATGTATCATATGAAGACATGTATGATTAACAGAAACATTTTTCCATGTACTCTTATCAAACAACAATTTGCAAAAATTCCCTATACTTGTTGGGGAAGCTGTTGGTGCCTCTTTGCATCACTTGTAACCTTAAGCGTTTTCTTCATTTTTCTGCTGATCATGTCTCCATTTGATGAAATAGATCAGATTTTTATGGGAGGCTTGATTATGAGGGAGACACATGAGTTGGATGTGTCCATGAGTGGGAAAAATTCTCACAATTTCTGCACTACATGTTCTAATGGGAGCATGAGAGGAGATATGGCCACCACAGCCAAATTTTTGTTCTCTTTTGAGGTGGGCCATAAGATTGATATTCATCCATTGTACAGCCATGGGCAAGTGCTTGATCATGTATTATTGTTGTTACATTCAGCCATTTACTATCCTTTAGTAGATGTGATGAATCATGGATATTGCTTGCCATGTAATTTTCTGAAGTTGCAGTGGATGAGACTGCATTGTATCCTTGTGAGAAATTGTTTGCATCATGTATCATCATGTAAAACCTTCAGAAAACCTCTCATTAGGATGTTCCATGACGACCATGTCCTATTCTTCATGGATGGATTGTTTTGGGCCAGCTTGTTCTTCATTGTTGGAGGAACCTTCTTTGGAGGATTGTTTTCAGCCTTTAAGCATTGAGGCAATAATTTGAATGCAGACTTGCAAATTACACTTAACATGAGTGGAGAGGAGGGAAGCAAGACAGGGCAACACGATGCTTAACTGTTCATACGTTCCACCTTCTCCTTGCGTGAGCTTGAGGTAACATTTTCTGTGAGTTGCCCTTGTTGGGAGGTGTCATTCTAGTTTGATAATTGTCAGGATGTGGAGGATCTGTCACACATAGGAGATATTCCTCATTATATTCCCGACTCCATGCCTTGAGTGGAGAGAGGTGATGAGTTGGTACACAGTCGATGGGACATCTTACATAGTCGCAGAAGCAGCACAGCAGGGGTCATGGTCTTTGCCTCTTAGAGCATCAGTCATAACCAAAGGCAGTGTGCAGTCCAAGCCGTGGGACTTGGGCTATTATTGGCCATGGTGGCGATGGGATCCGGGAGGATTGTTGGTTGGCTGGTACTGTGAGAGATCAGTTTGGGATCCTGAAATTAAGAGATCCCTTCATATCAGGATGATGTAGAGGACAAAGAATATTCAGTGATGCATCTGGGACCCAGGCACATTTTGCAGTATCCGTGGAGAGCATCAGCTACGAAGGAGACTTATTCAGGTAGTTGCTTGAGGGAAAGCAACGTTTTGCCGCGGAGGACTGTAATATTCCTAATTAGCGATAGCTAATTGGAATATTCTATTTTGTTTAGTTTGTCGTCTATAGTTTGTAAATAAATAAAAAGTGAGTGAAGAGGGTCTAACTCACTTAAGTGAAATAAGACATCCACCTAGTAGAACAGCGTTGTGACTTAAGTGGGAGTCAAGGGGGGGCCTAACACCACATAGAGGAGGGAGCTTATGTACACTCTAGAAACTTGTGTAAGCTTTTGCGCATATAAGGATGAGGATGTGGAGGAGAGAGAGAGGCTATGTTAGGTTTTGGAGGGAAACCAACATTATAAAATATGGAGGAGCCTCCTCATTTCATTCATGCTTGAGTTGTTGATTGTTGAGTGAAACATTTGTCTTCTTTAGCACGCTAGCTGTTTAGCCTGTCTACAACACTGTTTAGTGCACCGAGTGTCTCCGTGCAGAGATCTCACCCTTAGCCCCAGGGGACTTCGAGTGCCATCTCGGGAAAGGTTAGTTTTTCAGCATCATCCTCCAGGACAACGTTATTGTTGCAGCAGCATAATACTGTGTTGTAGGGTGTTGTCGTGGAGTCATCATGACACCTCTTCCTTCTCTTGTTTTTCAAAAGGAGAGTCTTTATTTCCTTTGGAGGATCAGATTGAGAGAGATTGGAGCTGATTTTCAGATCTTGGCATCAGGCCAACATTGATTCCTGCCCTACTGCACAGTCCCTCTCAGTTACTGCGTTATTTTCATGGTGTAGCTGTAGTGAGGGTTTGCAGATTGATTTGAGGGTAAGATCTCAAGTGTGAGGATCCGCCTTCCACTTTGGAGATCTATTGGAGGAGTTCTACTTCAGATTTTTCATCATCTTTAGCCTTCTCTACTTAGTTCTAGATTTTAGTTGCAGCTGCTGCCCAGCAACTCCAGCATTTTTGCCATTTTGTGTATTTCAGCCAATCCCTTGGAGGATTGAGGTATTTTTTCTTATAAGGGTTAGAGCTTTGCTGCCCTATTGTATTTGGGCCATATATTGTCATATCCATGTGTTGACATCATTCTGGAGCAGTGTTCTATCATAGACTGCGTTTTCCATAGCCTGGGTTTATACAGACATAGCAGTGTTCTTTCATTTCCATGTACATGTGTTGTTGAGGCTTGTATTTCTTTTCTTAAGAGATTGTTTCCTCAAGACTTGTACATATTTTACTGCTATACATCATTCTTGGCTATATATATATTCATCTTCTTGTCTCACAGGTCACTGTAAAATGCTGTATCTTCATGGTGTGCTCATTTATGCATTTTCCTATTGCTGTAAGTCACTTTTGAGTGGGATTCTTCAAGAAGCTCTATAGACAGAGTCTGGAAAGGGCCAGATAGCCTCTAGATCTCGTTCTCCTTGGAGACAACATATCCGGTAAATGCCCTCCCAGTCAATCTCTGGTTGGAGTTTGTTGTAACTTAGAGATATCCCCGAAACGAGATATTACATCCAAAAAAGAGAATTTTAAGATTTTCTAAAAATTTTCACAGGGTCTGCATGTTTCAGTGTAAATAAGTGCAGTCCCGCATTGTTTATACAAGAAAAGAATGGCGATGCCTGCACTGTTTCTAAAAGAAAAGTGCGGATAGCAGAAAACTAAAAGAAAAATAAAAAACACTAAAACATTGGTCAGGGATTCTACAGGGATAAACTACCCAAGCTAGTATAAACCAATCAAAATTAGAAAAAATAAATTCACAAGTCAAAAATAAAAGAAATCGAAGTTCAAAATCCATTCCCCAGCGGAGTCGCCATTTTGTTGGATGGATAAGTCGTTCTTGCATACAAGACAAACCTCCCAAGTGTCCTACGGATAGCTAGCAACAAACAAACAAATAAAAACTATTTTCTCTAGACAATATTCAATTCATTAATTAGTTACAACAGGAGTTTTGAGGACCTAACTGTAGTCCAGTGCTATTTGTAATAATCTTATTTCCAGTTGCTTGAAAGAGTCGTCTTCAAAGATTTGCAATCACAAACATGGAAAAATTAATAGCACCTACATAGTATAAACTAATTCACGAATCTTATATCTATCAAGATGATCAAGGAAGTCAAGAAATAAGATAATTAATTAAATAACTTATTCATAAAACATGATAAACAAGATACTTAACTAAATAACACATTGAGAAAACGGTATTCATTCGTATTATCTTTGATGAAGAAAAGCCTTACAACCGTGTCCACCTTGATGTCATACAGGCCTTCTTGGGGTCTGGAACATGCGTTTCCTTTATACTGACAAGCTTTGCACTCTCTCAGCTAAAATTCACATGGGTGTGTAATCATTCCCACATAATGATAAGTTTAGAGAGTATGAGTCTCTACAACATTAGTCCTCAAAAATTCTCAAAGTCTAAATCACTAATTCCCTGTCAGTCAGTACCCTTGAAACTGAACCAAAGATTCAATTTATAGGGGAAGGAAAGTGGTTACAGCTCCAAAATGGAAGGGATAGAGTCCCCTTATCAAGGGATTAAGTTCCAAAATCCAAGGAATAGACTCCTTTAAAGGAATGAATGTTCATGATAAAGGAAGGAGTGAAGCTTCGACTGGATAATGCCTTCTAGAAGCTTCCAGCTGGGAGAATATTTGACCAGATGGGCTTTTAGAATTTACTTTCGCCCTTAATTTACCTTTTACAGGGGTCCACACTTTTAATACAGAAAATTTGTTCTCGGCTCCGCAATTTTTAAAGCCAAAGAGTGCGGTGTCGCAGGTAAAGCTAAGGAAAAGTGCGGTACAAGCATTTTTATGATTGTTTGATGCAGGAGCATCAAGGCCAATTTTCATTTTTTAATATGTAATAAAGGGGGGTGTGAAATTTTTATTATTTTATTAATTAATTTGAGATAAATTATAAAAGTGAGGATTTTGTAAATATTCTTTTATTAATTAAAAGGATATGAGAGAAATAGAATTAGGAGAAAATTTAGGGAGTAGGAATTCTATGTATGGGACTTTGTTGAGTCCACACCTAAAAAATATTTAAAATAGATTTAGTTGAGGATTAGGTGGAGAGATTTTTGGAGTGAATTAAATTCATTATTTATGTATAAATATGAGGGGTTTTTGTGAGGAAAATACACTTGAAAAAGTGTGAGAGTGTGAGTAGAGTGTAGGGGTTTCTGCTTGGAAGCCTTCGGGCAGTTTGTAAAAGGGCCAATAATTTGGAAATCAGGCCAAGAAAGGAAATTGTATTGTAAGTATTGGGTATGTTAATACATCATTTGATTTTTTTGAAGTTTATGTTCATTATTGAGTTGCATAAGATTGGATTTGTGTGTTCAATGAACGAAAGGAAGTTCGATCCTTTTTAAATTCTGGAATTATTATGTTGTAAGGGAATTGTGTTTAGTCCCTGCGAAAGAAGTTCAACTTTTGCATAATCTCATTAATATTGTTTAATAAAGTCGACTCAATCGATTAGGCTCGATCTTTGATTGTTAGCTACGGTGGCAGAAAGGGTGTCTCGCCTTGCTGGTTTCAATTTGGTCTATATACACTGGGTTAAGGGAAACGAATTTGATCCATGAGTTTGTGATGAATTGTATGTATTGATCTGTGGAATGGTAACGATTTTGTATGTCGATATCAAATGGTATATGGGATTTATAACTATGTGAATGAGGACAGTAGCACATAAGTGCGCCTCAAGTGTGGTTCTTGAAGTAAAATCGATTGAATCGATCTATGTTTGACAAGGAATTAAATGATATACACTGCCTTGATTTGTATTGATTGAATGCGACTGTGTGAATTTGGTTTTGCTGGAATGTTAATTCACATATTTTCCAGAATGACGTTCTGAATATAACTAAGCGCAAAATTTGTTGAATTGTAACGCTGGTGGATAGTCTGGCAAAGTCAGCAGTGTTGAAGAATCTGTGTGCAGACTTTGGGTATAAATTCGATGAAGCATCGGAATGATTGAAGGCGGAGTTTGAACGTGTTTACATCCTGGGTGAAGAATCAACGAGTCATCGAAAAATAAGATACAGGTTTCGAGCCCTGAAATACAAAGAGTAAGGACGCAGAGTTTCTAGACTCTGTGTGAACGAAGTTGAATGCAATCGAATGAAGAGATCGAATTAAGCCTGACGCAGAATGAATTAGCAAAATAAGTGACATCATAATGAATGGTGCAAGGAAAAGGGCGATGTTAAATCGTATGAAAACTTGGTGTTGAGGAATGAGCTCAAACGCTGGTATCTAAAATCAAAACAGAGTCAAACTTTGGAGCAACAAATCGTGAACAGGTATGAAATTGGCGCATTCATTTATTGAATTTTGATTACAAAAACTAGATTGAAAGGGGTCGAATTCTCATAAGGAAAGAGAGGCTGATATTGAGTTGATAATATGGAGTATTTCATTTCACTGTTTCTATAATCATTGGTTAAAAATAATGAAGCTTTTACATGAAAGATATGGAATTGGGCATTTGGATTTTCTCAAGATTGGTATTTATGTATGGTGGCATTTCGAATTAATGCCCTAAAGGTGAGTAGATTGGAATTGATATAATTCCATATACGAAGGCATTTAATTAAGGTGTGAAATCAATTTTGAATGATTTTGAACCATATGTTGAAGGGCTTCCGCATGATAATGGTAGTGTGTGAATTTGCCAGCTATTGAGGTTTTAATTTGGGAAAATATTGAGATGGATGTTTATGTGCAGGGTATTTAGAGATTCTGGGTTTGCAAGGTTGGCCTTGCATCATTTTGGTATCAGATCTGGAAGGCTCTGTTGAAATGGAAGATGTTTGTTTTTTTTTTTCTGAATGAGTGCAAGAAGGTTCTGTTGATAACTGAAGAGTGTTTTATTTGAATGTGTTCTAAAATATGATATGCAAGCTACACAATTGCAGTAAACAGGATTGCAGAAATGAATGGAGGACAAGATCATGCAGGATCTTAAAGGTGAGATAATTGTCTGATTTGAAATTTGTGATTAAGGTTTATGGTTGCAGACAAGATGATGGCAGTGAACCTGACATTCAGCTAAAGGCTGGGTAGGGAGGAAAATTGCAGTGTCCTGAAGAGAAAGTGAGTTGAAGAGATAGCCTAGAGAGAGCAGAGGAGAGTGCTCAAGAGGTTCCAGAGGCAGTGAACCAGTACTTACAAAAAGACCAGATCCAGTGAAGTGGATTGGTGAGGTAAGGGGCAGCAAGAGAGCTTGTTGTTGCAGAGGCTAGTGCAACTCATGGTGAGTGAGAAACTCATGGAGAAGATGATCAAGGAGGATCAGAGAAGAGGTTTAGAGGAATTCCATAGAGGTAAGATGACTGATAAAGTCCGAGAAAGAGAAATTGCAGTAATGAAGGTACAATTGCAGGTACTAGAAGAATGGCTACAAGAACAGGAAAATCAGAAAGGAGGATGGATGTTTCCATTGAAGGGAAAGAGAGTGATTTGGCAACCATTGCAGATGAAGTTGAGGCAAAGTGTGATTGCCTTATTGAAAAAGGAACTTAGAGTTCTTGAGCCAGAGATGGAATTTGAAGATTCCACACGCAGATCTGTTCAAATGGAAGTGCTAGAGGAAGCAGCGAAGACTGAAAAGTCTTCTGGTTTTAAAACTAATGAGTTGTGTATGTTTGCAGGTATAGCACAGGGAGATGAGCAAGCTTTAGAGTTTGTTCAAGAAGAGCTGAATCTGAAGTCTGTTCAGATCGATGCTGAGATAGCAAGATCTCAAGAGGAAATGAAGACGAAAGAGTCTAATCAGAATGTTGGTGTAGAGAGAGAAGGACCATCTAATGATGGGTCAAGAGCTGGTGAAGGTATGGAAAATTGTCTGAAGTTTCCAAGTTCTACTCCTAATGAAATTTTTGAATTGTATAGGAAACTAGATCTTCAGAGAAGAGAATTGGAGAGACAGAGGACTTATGTACATGATAATTTGCTGAGGAAGCAAGGCAGGAAATTTTTCATGAATGAAAGTCATGAAGCAGAGGATGAAAAGAAGGAGAGACTAGCTGATAATCTCATGGTGAATGCAAATCAGCATACTAATGTGCTGACAAAGAAGTTGGAAAGGAACTCAGAGCAGCATACTGAAGTGTTGCCAGAGAAAGCTGAGGAAAAAGCCAGTGAAGATTTTCTAAGTCCTGAAGAAGATTTGGAGCTGTGGAGAGAAAACTTGGTGACTGAATCAACAAGGGAGACCATTGGGTCTTGTGATTTTCAAGATGACAATTTGATTGTGTTTATAGGTGATACAGAAGATAGACCATCATTTGGAATTGTCTTGGAAGAAGAAGAACTGTTGCAGAAAGAAGATAAGACAATTATGTCTCATAAGCAGAGGCTTGTTACCATGGGTGACAAGAAAGAGCTGGCTTGTCTGTATAGCCAAGAGAAGACTGTGGGGAAAATTTTTGGAACTGCTACAGTGATAGAGGATGAGGCTATAGTGTTTGAAGAACTTGTTTTGATTTCCAGAATCAATCAAGATGATGATGGACAATTACTGAATATTGTCGAAGGGGAAGATGAAGGTTATGCTGAAACTAATTTGTAGCATGTTGATGAAATGTTTGAGGAGAAATGGCTGAAATGTTTGCTGGAGATATTTGAACTAGAGAAAGAAGTTGCAGGTGATGAGCAAAAGAATTTTTTAGAGGGACAGGAAGTTCAGGAGGCAGCGACATCTATGGTGGCAGCTGAAGCAACATGTGAGGTGATATCTGCAGGAGTAAGACCAATGTTATCAACAATCGGGGAGATGACAGCTTAGACAACATTAGCGGCAGCAACAGGAAGTGAAAGCAGCAACAGTATGCTGGGCATATAGATTAAAAGCATCAGAATACTGATGATGAAGGTGTCTCAGAAGAAGTAGACAACAACAAGAAAGAAGAGGAATTTAAGCAAGGGAAAGACAAAAGCAGAATATGAAAGTATAGCTGGAGGCAGGATGCAGCATAAGATATGGAGACCTGGAGAAAATCAGCGAGCGACAGCAGATGATGACTTGCAGAACAAAGTATGGGATTGATGGAATACAAGGACAAAGACTTAAAATGCATGATCAGGAGATCATGATCATTTTCAACCTTGGAAGTCTGATGCAGGAGCATCAAGGCCAATTTTCATTTTTTAATATGTAATAAAGGGGGGTGTGACATTTTTATTATTTTATTAATTAATTTTAGATAAATTATAAAAGTGAGGATTTTGTAAATATTCTTTTATTAACTAAAAGGATATGATAGAAATAGAATTAGGAGCAAAATTAGGGAGTAGGAATTCTATGTATGGGACTTTGTTGAGTCCACACCTAAAAAATATTTAAAAATAGATTTAGTTGAGGATTAGGTGGAGAGATTTTTGGAGTGAATTAAATTCATTATTTATGTATAAATATGAGTGGTTTTTGTGAGGAAAATACACTTGAAAAAGTGTGAGAGTGTGAGTAGAGTGTAGGGGTTTCTGCTTGGAAGCCTTCGGGAAGTTTGTAAAAGGGTCAATAATTTGGAAATCAGGCCAAGAAAGGAAATTGTATTGTAAGTATTGGGTATGTTAATACATCATTTGATTTTTTTGAAGTGTATGTTCATTATTGAGTTGCGTAAGATTGAATTTGTGTGTTCAATGAATGAAAGGAAATTCGATCCTTTTTAAATTCTGGAATTATTATGTTGTAAGGGAATTGTGTTTAGTCCCTGCGAAAGAAGTTCAACTTTTGCAGAATCTCATTAATATTGTTTGATAAAGTCGACTGGATCGATTAGGCTCGATCTTTGATTGTTAGCTACGGTGGCAGAGAGGGTGTCTTGCCTTCCTGGTTTCGATTTGGTCTATATACACTGGGTTAAGGGAAACGAATTTGATCCACGATTTTGTGATGAATTGTATGTATTGATCTGTGGAATGGTAACGATTTTGTAAGTCGATATCGAATGGTATATGGGATTTGTAACTGTGTGAATGAGGACAGTAGCACATAAGTGCGCCTCAAGTGTGGTTCTTGAAGTAAAATCGATTGAATCGATTTATGTTTGACAAGGAATTAAATGATATACACTGCCTTGATTTGTATTGATTGAATGCGACTGTGTGAATTTGGTTTTGCTGGAATGTTAATTCACATATTTTCGAGAATGACGTTTTGAATATAACTAAGCGCAAAGTTCATTGAATTGTAACGCTGGTGGATATTCTGGCAAAGTCAAGAATTGCAGTGTTGAAGAATCTGTGTGCAAACTTTGGGTATAAAGTCGATGAAGCATTGGAATGATTGAAGGCAGAGTTTGAACGTGTTTACATCCTGGGTGAAGAATCAACGAGTCATCGAACAGTAAGATACAGGTTTCGAGCCCTGAAATACAAAGAGTAAGGATGCAGAGTTTCTAGACTCTGTGTGAACGAAGTTGAATGCAATCGAATGAAGAGATCGAATTAAGCCTGACGCGGAATGAATCAGCAGAAGCAGTGACATCATAATGAATGGCGCAAGGAAAAGGGCGATGTTAAATCGTATGAAAACTTGGTGTTGAGGAATGAGCTCAAACGCTGGTATCTAAAATCAAAACAGAGTCAAACGTTGGAGCAACAAACCTTGAACAGGTATGAAATGGGCGCATTCATTTATTGAATTTTGATTACAAAAACTAGATTGAAAGGGGTCGAATTCTCATAAGGAAAGAGAGGCTGATATTGAGTTGATAATATGGAGTATTTCATTTCACTAGTTCTATAATCATTGGTTAAAAATAATGAAGCTTTTACATGAATGATTTGGAATTGGGCATTTGGGTTTTCTCAAGATTGGTATTTATGTATGGTGGCATTTCGAATTAATGCCCTGAAGATGAGTAGATTGGAATTGATATAATTCCATATACGAAGGCATTTAATTAAGGTGTGAAATCAATTTTGAATGATTTTGAACCATATGTTGAAGGGCTTCCGCATGATAATGGTAGTGTGTGAATTTGCCAGCTATTGAGGTTTTAATTTGGGAAAATGTTGATATGGATGTTTATGTGCAGGGTATTTAGAGATTCTGGGTTTGCAGGGTTGGCCCTGCATCATTGTTACAAGCTTTTCTCGAAATTCAAGACTTGATTTAGGAAATTTAGGATTGTATACTTCTAAGGGAGCATTATATAGGTATTGATGAACCCATATAGACATTAAAATGTTATGGTGACAAAATAATGTGTAACATAAACCTGCATGGACTACAACCTTTTATCTTCCACAATGTTAAACTTGAAAAATACTTTTCTCAAGTCACCCTCCTTTCCTCCCATTTATATCGTGAACACACTTGATAAAACAATGATCAATATTTATGTGTGACACTTCAACAACTAGTTGTATACATGTATAAAACATAATCAAATTGACATGAAATGAATTCTCTAACATCATTTCACATGAATTAGTAACAAATAAATCACTCTCAAGCGTCATCTTTCCAAAAAACGCTAACAAAATCTTGCATTCACTTTCATTTTATTTCCAAAGAAAAGCTAACATATTATATAATAATATTGTGCATGCAAATGCGGAACAAGATTTCAAAATAACTATCCCAACAAGAAATTTTATTTTTTTCCTCCTCTTATGTTTTCTTTTCCAAAGGGTTTAAGACAGTAGTTTCTATACTTATGCATGTGAATGCATGTTCTTTTCCAAAAAACATATTTTCCACACAAGAGCTATTCACAATGGCTATTATGTATAACAACAACAGCTATATTTCAAATAAATTTAACATACTAGTTATAATTTTATGCATGTGATAACATAGCTTTCTCTTCTCGCATGTAAAACATATATTTCTTTCCAAAGTAAAATAAATAACTATTTCATGGAAAAATAAACACATTTCTTTTCCAGGAGATAAGAAAAATACCATTTATTCTTTCATGCATTTAAAGGGACACTTCCCTCTCATCCAAAATATCTAACCCAATAAATCTGCATAATATTCTCCAAAAATAAAGCTAATACCATAGCTAATCCCTTTAAGTTTCCAAAATACATATTATTTTTCCCAAAAGAAGGCTAACACAATCAATATTATGTAATTACATCTCCCTTTTCTCTAGAGATCTAATACCCAAAACTATACTTTTTCCATGCATGCAAACGTATATGTTTCTCTAAATAATCTTACATAATAAAGCATGTGATTACTAGTTTTCCTCTCCAAGAATCTAATCCTTGCATACAAATATATAAATTTATTTTCCAAGGAATTTAACACCCTAGTTATTCTTTTTCAAAATATAGTTAACTCAATAGCTATTATGCATTAAATACAAAATATTTTCTTATCATTTCACACATTAGAGAGATTTTGAATATTTCCTCAAGTAATGACATGAATAACAAATCTTTCACAAATAACACAACCAATTTCCTTTTATGCAAATGTTTTATCTGAAATACTTCTCAAAAAAATTATTTATATCTTTTTGCATGACGCAAGCTTCTCATGTATGTAAAATTGTATAATCAATTCTACTAGATCAAATATACTAGATAATTAATCATATGCACCTAAGCACATACTCTCTTCAAGAGTCTAATATTTCTGTTTAAAACTTTTAATGCATATGCATTATGAGAACATACATGGAAATCTCCTAAATGAAATAAATTAATTCTTTTTAAATAATTATCAACATAATTATTATGTCTATATGTACATAAACAATTGTTTTTATCCAATTGAAAAAATCATATAGAAGCATTATGTTTTACTATGTTTTTTCCTGTTTTATCCATCCACTTTGGATGCTACTTACGAACTTATGGAAACGTTTGATTTAAATATTAAATAATTCCCTATTTTTTTCATCCATTTTGGAAACAGTTTTCGAGACATGGGAAAAGAATTTTTAAAATCTGAAACAGCCTTTTGGTCATACCATCCTCTTTTACAAAAACCTCCTTCAATTTGTACATATTTATCCCGGTTTTGGACATATAAAGACATATTTGTACCAAAGTTTCTAATAGCTCATGCAATTCACAGAACTATTTAGCCATGAAAAGCTTTTATGAATTCAAAACACATGAAATATTCTAAGAATTCAATGAATAAAATACTTATTCTTCTATACACAAAATTATATAGAGTTTTTTCTCAAGAAATAATGTTGATTATTTATCATATGAACATTTCTTTGCAAATAAATTCAATTATTATATCATCATGCTCCATATACAAACAAAAGAATTTTCAAGGAACATAGTTACTTATCTTTTGATGCATGCTTGGAATCTCTTCTTCCACTTCCTTGGCTCTATTCTCCATGTATTCTCTCATTCATTTATCTATGTTTCTCATAGGTTTACAATAAATATAATTAAGAAAATGGAATAACTTTTTTAAATCTTAAAAGCATGCCATAAAGCACCCATAAATATGATTTTTCCTAAATAAAAAAAGCACTCCATAAATACCCCATGCTTTTCTTTTCAAGGTAGATTTATTTTTAACTTATGAGAAAAATATCACTTACCAATAGTTTTTACCAAAAAAAGACTCATTCTTTCTAAAACTCATAAAATATACCAACTTGGAAATATAATTTATTTGTATAGAATAATATAAATTTTCCTAAATAAAACAATTATGAAATAATTCTTCCAATATTATTTTAATTAAGAATTACAATAATATTCTTCATGTAATATCAATATAAGAATTAATAATATTTAATTATTTAACAACCCTCATTTTATAATTAATAATTACAAGAATATTCTTCATGTCATATCAATATAAGAATTAATAATATTTAATTATTTAATAACCCTTATTTTACTATATATTGAAAGAAGATATTAAAAAATAGATATTAATTCTATTGGAAACTGAGTTTATGGTGTAATGAAAGGTATGATTGAGTTTAGAATTATAGTCTTTTTATGATTAAATTATGTAGAAAATTTTATGTGGTACTAGAATTCCCTGTTGTACATAGTAAAGATATTGTAGAGATTTCTGGGTGTACTGTAGCAAAGATGCACAAAAATTAGTTGCATGGTTAATGATTTGATGTATGTAATCTAATGAAATCGGTGTACGAGTAGGAAGACAAATTATATGATTATTGTATATGTTGAATAGATTTAAATGATAGACTCAATGTTTTTAATAACCGTCATGGATATGAAGGTAGGAATTTCTGATAATAGGGGGTATATCTCTTAGGATGTTAACATTATTATGCTCTAACTCAGTTAAATTATACCTATTATAGTTAGAGTAATTTTTATTATTTCCTATGTTGTAGTTGAAGATATTATTCGAGAATTAGAAAATAACGGTCGCAGTAAGGGTGAAGTAGGGATATTTGGGCACTCCGGACCTAAATTAGCTGTTAAAATGGCCAAGGATGAACCTAGGTGTAACAATGATATGATGGAAATATTACGAAACAGTAGAAGACAATTATTTCTAAGAAAACCTATAACTTTAAATCCAACAAGAAGTAATTGAGATTAAACTGGAAACTAAATCTCTTAACATATAAAATGGAAACTCAAATTCATTTTGAAAATAGTATGAGTTGGGAAAATCATAACTAGATAACAAAACTAGATTTTAATATCGAAAAAATATGAAAGAAATTGAGTTACGAATTCATGCTACAAAAAAATATTAAGACAACTTACGGACTTATAAATCAAGACTTACTATGTTAAGTAACTAGCAGATGCATGATACGAGTTAGTTCGAACTTGGGAAACAAAATGATTTTATATAACAAGTATACACAAGTGAAGAGAAAGGGATGAAATGTACATGCAACATCCACATTAATTAAACTTAAAAAATCCACAATATTTTTTATTCTAAGTGCAAGAGTTCGGCTTGTAAAACATGAACTACTAACCTTGAAGGCATCTACTAAATTCACAACAGAATGTACCTAATTTCCTGTACAAATGGACTGTGTTGAAATACCCAACAGGGTTTCTGCAAAATTTTGAATTATAAATACTAAACTATTGAATCGAACCCCAATTAATGGCTAGGTCACATAATTGTTAAATAAAGAAGAACAAAACCCAACCAAGTCATGTAGATGTTTTCAAAAATGGGTATTCGACCAACCCATGTGCTGGAAAGTGCAACGCATAGGGAGGAATGGATTCACCGACTTGGAAATGGAAATAAAGGTGAGTTATATATGAGTCCAGAACCTTCACAAGTTGAAAACAGGGTAACTGGACAACAAGGGTACCAACGAGACAATATATCACGTCAATGTAGAGAACGAAATGAAGGGAATATATCATACATACTATAATATAAATAAATAATTCCTGGAACCCATTACCTCTATAGACGTCATGGATTTGGGATCCGGAACCACATAACTCTAAAGAAAAATTGTAAAATTAGCACTGTGGAGAAAAAACAAAAAAGAAACCAAGAAGAATTAGGATTGAAAAAGAGTGGTATACCATCATGTACAGGAGGACGAGATATTGTTTTTCCTGGAAGAGTAAGGTTGACATAATTGATTTCTCTATGTTGTATGTGATTTGGTTGGTAACCGAGACCATAGGAGTTGCAGAAAAGTTAAGTATCACGGCAACGACTAAGCTCCACTAGAAACCCTAGCACGTGTAGAGGTAAAATTTAGTGAAATCGATGTTCTGAAGCAGAGAACGTGTAAATCCTTCCATTAACAAAATGTACGTAAAGGAAATAGGAAAATGTGTATATGTTACCTGTAGTACACAAGGGGGATAACGTTCTGCCCACACTAGGCACATATTTTGAAATGTGTGGACGAAATACCTATACCAAGGTAGGGTTTTAGTGGAATGATCAAGATTTTCAGATGGGCATAATGAATCCTCACTGCCCACATTGTAGATTGTAGCCTGCCTGTGACTATCATGTGAATCCTCTCAATTGTCACCATTGCATTTGTTAAGATAGTGGTAGACACATGGGCATACCAGAGGCAAATAACAGGTCCGGTGATAGGTCATGTTCGCACCATCTATAATATTAAACTTGATGCAGAGTATCCAATACATTATCGTGCCCTTTGGAGAATTGAATAAGGAAAATTAATATTACAATAGGTTAACATTAATAAGGTCATGTACAAAAAAATCAACATAAAACCTTAGAAAATGAAAAAAGGTATAAATTAGAACACATGGTGAGGTTGATACAAGATTAATGCACCAGGTGGAGTGGTTGCATTATTTACCAACCATAATTTGAATGCGAATTAGAACACAAAATTAGATTAATACAAGATTAATGCACCATGTGGAGAGGTTAATGAAAATTAATGTTGCAGTAAATAGTTCCAATATGTTAGAAGGATAAAATGTAAAATTTTCAAGAGAGAATGTTATGCAAAATCTATAAGAATCATAGAATTAATAAGGGGTCCTAGATATTAATAACTATGTTATAACATGTTGCTAATATTATATTTGGGAGAGGCTAGGTTGATTTTCTATAATAAGAGGAGGTGTGGCAACTAGTCTTTTTTTTTTAAATTGACATTAAAGTTCTGAAAACATCATGAATAGCTTCAAGAATAGAAGAAAGAAAATGGAGATTTCTGATTGCAAATGGCATGGAAAGGTCATCGAATCGAATCTGCTAGAAGGTGCGTAGTTGAAGAATGATTTCTTCAAAATAGGAAATTACATAATGCAACATAATCTCAACAAACCAACCAATATGGAAATCAACATTGAATTAAATTAAATTTGTAATGTGCCTACCTTGGGGCAGACGAGATGCCACTTGTGCATTGATATAGCTATCCAAGTTGCTCTCCTTATTGCTAGTGACAATAGAGATCATTTAATCGTTTCAAATCGTTCCAACTTAAGGATAATCTTTTCAATTTCGTGAGGCGCCATGTTACGAGTGGCAAGAGGGGCAGGCCCATGGTTAAAATAGACTTCATTCAATTAAAATTGATTTGTATTCATGATTCAATTAAAATTGATTTGTAACTCTTTATTGTCCCACAAATCACAATTGCGGATTAGGTTACTAGATGGAGCATATTTGGCGCACAATGAATTTAGGTCATTAAATTTTGAAAAAAATGAAATTCTCCAATCCCACATTTACGGTGAGTCAAAATAAGAACGCCTATCGTCGTAATAATGATAATCCAAAAATGTGGCATTGTTGCTCTCAAGTGGAAGCTATCTAGATCTATGTAACTCTGGATATATCATGTGTCAAGAGAGATCAAATCCCTCGATGTGCAAACCTTTCTCAAATCCTACATTCTGAAAAAAAAAGACTTCCACCTTTGAACCTTCAGGGATTTTATCTTTGATACATGATAGATACGGAGTTAAATGGATCTAGACTTAGTCGTGATACATCCCGATCCACTAAAAATATGATAATCCCAATGTGCTTGAAATCTAATTATATACTCTCCTTTTATTTTTAAAAAGATTTTTTTTTGGTTCTTAATAAATCATAATGATCATAACACTTGTATTAATTATTGAATATATATATATATATATATATATGGTCAATTGAATCTTTTTCCAAACAGCAGTAATCTTAAATGCTAGATTGAGTTCGTATGAATTCTTTGTGTACAAACCCCCGATCAGGGTGCCTGTTGTCAAGTGCCACAAGGCAAGTGGAAGGTGATCGCACTGACCGGACAACTATTCATGCGTGAGAACTCAGTTGACATGCATATCACCTGGTACATTGCATTAGTTGAAATTATGGTGCATTTAGGAAGACAGGATGGACTGTCAGGAGAGCGTCGGAATATGCAAAATAAGGAAAACCTAAGGAGGCGGAAGGGTAATAGGCAAAAACCATTTCAAAGCAGGAGGCACGACAATTTCCGGCCAAGAACCAGTGCAGACATTGTTCAGTGGTTTCAAGTGTGGGTTCAGGGGTATGTAACTCTCTATTCCAACCTTACGTTTTTAGTTATTAATTGTCAGATGAGACAAGGTAGAGAAGGATTCGAAATGTGGGGAATTAATTCGATTATTAACAGTCGAAAGGTCAGGAATTCTAATTTATTAGTACTTCAGGAAGCCATTCAATCTTGTTTTCGTGATCCCTGGAGTGTCATGGATCTCCAATTCATAACCTTCATGTATTTCATGCATGGATTCAAGTTTAGTTCAGATGGCAAATTGAAATTGTTTTCAAATTATTATAATTTCTTGATGCATGGAGTTGAATCTAGGCTTATTGGAAAAGTGACCTCATTTGAGGAATTTGGAAAGTTTTCTCGCTCATGTTTATGTTTTTGTTTGGTAAATCTAAATGACTTAGGGGATAATTGGGGCCTTTGTTGTCTATATGAATGACTTGTCTATTTTAGGCATGGGATCATCTTGAAATGACCATGTTTGAAAATCTGTAAAACCATAGGGGAAATTCATAATAGTTTCTGTGAATATCTTGTTTATCTGGTTCGGTAACAGTACGAGCATATCTTGAATACTAGTGGTAATCACAGTGAGGGTAAATTTATGATCTCTGTCATATTGGGAAGTTTTCCCATATCATTTGTCAGAGTCTCTATATCCGACAACCTAACTGTCCAAACCTAATTGTAAATTACCTTAGTCAACGGAATTACAACAATCATTCAACGAATTATATGCGAGAGGAAAATTTATCTCTGAAAATGAAAACTTTAACTGTTATATCTCCGTTCTTCCGTCATACAGACTCTCAAATAGTCTACACAGATTTTAAGCAGAAAATTAAGAACAAAACTATGGTGAAGAGGCAATTGAAGAAGAGTAAAGTCAATACACAGGATAAAGGAAAGTAGAAGATGGTCAAACCCATAGCTAAGATTAGTAAAAGAGCCAGGAAGACTAAGCAAGAGGCATTATAGAATATCTCGCAAGTGAATTCTCTTGGGAACCCTCCCCAAATTAAGAATAAAATCCAGGGATGGGAAAAAGAAAGGCACAATAATGAGGAGGATAATGAGGCAGTGGAGGAAATAATGGATTCCATTACTGATCTAGGAAATACAAGATGACGTCTCTCCCTGTTTAATCAAACTATTCATACGTATTGGATAATGAAATGTTTTCGGGCTAAAAGAATGCAAAGTCTTCATCCAGGGCAGGGGAATGAAACACCGTGAGTTATTGCACTTTTTCAGGATATTACCATTTAGCTTCAGCAAATCAAGGTGTCACAATATCAAATGACAGCACGAATAGACCGAATTGAGAAGCATATTCAACAGATGCAGCGAGTGGACATGCCTGGCTCCACTGCTAAGGACCCTACACGAATAGAATCTTCAGATGGATAGTAACCCAATCAATGTTTTATGAATTTTGTGGATAGTGTTTATGCTTTTACTTGTGAGTTAGTTAATGCTTTAAACAGTAAATTGGACATTGGGGCAAGTAGAAGAAGGAAACAATTTCAATTTTGGATGACTTTTAATTCGTTAAAGTTGCGAATAAACCTGGTTTCCTACGGGCAAGTTAAGGCCACTAACTTTATATATGATGCAATCTGCTTTTATGATAATAGAAAATAATAAAGACCTACCAAGTTCACAAAAAAATTTCTTTGTGTGCAAATAAATTCCAAAATATAAATTTTCATAGCTTCATAAAATCTCTTGCGGCGCTTAGGGTTTCTCGTTCGGCAGAGCACGGAATCTCTTCATATGAATCAATATATGATGACATATAAAGAGGGAACAAAAATCAATATATGGTATGGACTTCACGTGATGTAAATTGAGTGCATAAAAGGGCATTGTCTTTTCTTAAAAGAAAACGCCACCTCCTGTTCAGTTCGTCCTATTCGAAAGAGAATATATTGAATGGATCTGGCGCGCCTCCCGTGGCCTCTCGTGTAAGTGTGGGGCATTTGGACCGAGGAGACCAAGAATCAATTTACACTAATCGTCTTTGCTCTACATTTTCCTCATAATAATGAATAGACATTTAAATAATAAGAGCATACTCTTTTGTCAAAGGACGAACATACTGTTCTGAATCTGAACTTACCATATTTGAATTGCTATTTGCAGCGGCGAGAATGACGACTCGTTGTTACGAGTGAATGTAATTTAATTTTTTATTTTTATGTGACATTATTTTATTTAAAATAATTCATTAATGATTTCGAATGTTAATTTATTTTATTATTTTAAAATATAATTTTTAGTTAATTGAAAGTAGCTTTAGATTTAATTCAAATAAAATGACCTTATCCTAAATAGTATAGGTAAAAATGGAAAGTAATTTTAGATTTAAATCAAATAAAATGATCTTAGCCTAAATAGTATAGGTAAAAATGATAGTTTCTAATAATTATAGTTTAAAGAATTTTAAAAAAGTATTTAACCTTATCCTAAGAACATTAAATATTATTTTGATTATAATTTATTTCTTAATCAAAAAATAAATATTAAATTTATCTGAAAATATACATTTTTTGATGATTGTTTTTGTCTTACTGGGTAAGGGCTTAAAAATGTTTATGCTGAGGTCAAGCTGGAAATAATATTTATAGAATTCTAACAGCTTGACAAAAAAAATATATTGTTTTCCTTCAAGTTTTAATCATATTAAATTGAACTTAAAATATAATTTTAATAATTTTAAATTTATATATTGAAATTATTTCACTTTTTCTTATAGTTTACAATTTTTTTATTTAAATAAAAAAAATTACACTTTTATTTTAAATAAAAAATAAAATGTTATTAATTATAATAAATAACAAAAATAAATATAACTATTTAATTTAATTAATTTAAAATATTATTGATATTAATGATTTACTTAATATAAATTCATATACATATAATAAAAATAATAATTTATTATATTTCAATATCTATGTTAACTTATATATTTCTAGCACATTTTTTAATATATAGATATTTTTCTTTATGTTTTACACTTCTATTTTGAAACATTTAATCTTTTAATAGTTGTTAAATATTATGTACTAATTTATAATTCGTCTTGATTTTAATTACAAGGGATATAAATAAAAACTATAATAATAGAATTTGGAAGTTTGGATAGGTGGTTTGAGATACTATATACATTTAATCTTTTTGGGATATATAAAATAAAATAAAATAAAACCAATAATTAAAACATATAATGAGTTCTATAACTTAGTAATTTAATATAATAATGTTTAAAATATAATAACAAATGTAATCCTGACGCCAATTGAAATGTGTGAAATTAATACCACTAGTACTATGAAGTATAATTCATTAATTATTATATATTAAAATACAATTTAAAGAATATAATTTATCTAAGTCACTTTGAAGAGGAAATTCATTTATTTATTTATGAAATGAATATTTTATAATAAAACTGAGTCAATAAAAATTTCTTTTATTAAATAATTTTAAGATTTTTATTTTTTAATATATTTTTTTAAGGGCCATACTAGATTATACAAACTATGGATATTAATTTAAGATAAATGTTGAGGAGATAACCCAACAAGCCCTTAAAAAAATTGGGTGTGTAGAGATAGACCTAGTGATAACTAAACCCCTCTCAAGGAAATACTAAGAAACAATGAAAAATAAACCATGTGAATGAAGAGAGATACAACAAGGACAAAGAGGTACTCGGACTTTATATGCAAAGAGAAGCACCAATATTATGGATTGAGAAGTCGCAAAAATATCGATGGTATCAAATGCAGAAGGAGAGACAGAGAATCTATGACTAGGTGCACTAAAGTAACCTCTCGTTCTTATCCTTCTTTACAACCTAGATACCTCTCTAACATCTCCAAAAACTCAACTATACAAACAAAAATCAGAACTAGAATGTAAGCGCTCCCTCCATACTCATTAAGTATAAATGTAACTCACATATATAATTTATCTAACCGACATTGAAGAAAAAACACATTTCTTCAATTTATATAATTTTAATTATTTAATTTTCTTCAACTTGAATATCTATAGTATTGTTTAAAAATATTATGCAAAATACATACATCTAATAATCAGCATCTTTAAATATGCCACTACATAGGTATTCTCAATATGCCCAATTGGAAACCAAATATTTCTGACCATTTACTAATTTGTCCAAAATTCTAAAAGTTTCATCAATGTTAACATAAAGTATCTGCTACTGTATTCTAATACCAAAAACTATATAAAAACATTCAGAATAAAGAATCTAAGTAAGTGACATGAGTTGGATCTCTAATGTTGGAAGAGGTGGAACATGTGGAGGAGGTTCTCACTTGAGGTGAGGCTCAATATGTTCCAACCTTGCATCTAATCTTTCGAAGTATACTCTTTGATTTCATTAGACATGTTTGACATCCTCCAATGTAGCAAATATATTGTATCTTTCTTCTTGCTTGTCCTTCAAGACCCTTCCCAACAGGGTCTTCATCTGTGAATACAGTTCCAGAGAACTAAAATATTGCTTCCTTCTACCTTGGGTATGCCAAAGGTCAGGAATCTAGGTAGAAACATCTTCCAAGATCTCTGAGTTTGAAAAGGACTATATGTCATGAACAGCAAGAGATTTCAAATGGTGAATTTCATTTTTTGAGTTTCGGGGGGTACTATTGCATCATATGTATCGACAACTTTGTAGGCCTATTGTTGGGAATGATTACAGCCTTGGGGATATTGACCTTCCCCCCCACAATTACTACACATACATTGTCATTCCATGCCACAGAAATAGATATTTCATCAAAGTTTTATACACAAAATCTTGAAACCCAAAGCAATGATACCAAGAATCCCAAACTAGCTATATCATGAAACCAAAAATACCAGTAGACCAAAGAGTGCGTGAAAAAGGTTGAATAAAAATGAACACAAGGCTACGAGAAACATACCACAAAAATAAGTGTGATTATTGACATGACAGACTATGGATATCAACCTAGGATAAATGTTGAGGAGATAACCCCATAAGCCCTTAAGAAAATTGAGTTTTTAGAGACGGACCTAGTGACAAATAATCCCCTCCCAAATAAATACTAAGAAACAATGAAAAGGAAACCATGAAAATTAGGTGAGATACAATACAGACAAAGAGGTACCCAAACTATATAAGCAGAGAGAAGCGGCCATCTTATGGATTGAGAAGTTGCAAAAATATCCATGGTATCAAATGCCAAAGGAGAGACAAAGAATCTATGACTAGGTGTACTAAGAAACCTCTCATTTTTATCCCTCTTCGCAACCTATGTACCTCCATAGCATCTCCACAAGCTAAAATATACATATGACAATCAGAACTGGAATGTAAACCCTCCCTCCATAATAACTTTTAGAAAATACACTATAATTTTCTCAATTATGTAGTGACTAGGGATTATCCAACCACCCTCGATGCAACTTTCCTCTCGATCATGACTCCTAAGATCATGGTATCTAGTTGTTGCCTCCCTACACAACACTGAAACAAAAACCACAGTAGTTCATATACCATAATAACCTTCTTCATATCAATTTTCATGCTTATACACCTTCTCATGAACTATTCTCTCTGTTGTAGTTTGATAGGCTCATCCCCAATCCCACTCTCGCGGTGTCTACAAACACAAGATAATTTCAAAGACATAATTATCATCATCACGGTTTTTGTTTAAATCAACATGAAAAAAATCTTATAGTTTTTGTTTAAATCAACATGAAAAAAATGTTATGCAAAGAAATAGATGTTATAAAGTAAATTGTGCAATGTTAATTTGAACTTTACATTTAGTGGTTAAAAACTTAATTAATAAATGTAACACTTAATTAGTTTCAAGTAATATAAAACAAAAAAATATCATATTAATTAAGAGTAAACGTTTCATTTTCTATGGTTGAAATTTGAATATCATAGTACATTCATCACGAAAATTAATTTTAATTTCATGATACATTTATCGTGAAAATTTTAAACGGACAAACTGTCAATTTGTATTGTTAATAAGTAAGTGTATTAAAAATTGGACACATTATTACTTCCTTTTTATGTATTCCACGCAACTTTGAAGTACCCTCGAGTGCCCCGCGTAGAATAGAGTATTCTTTTAAGTTATTTAAAATTAGTAATTAATATTATTAATAAAGTAGAAATATATTATAATGAAATAGTATAATATAATAGATAATTATTTTTTCTAAATAATAAAATATAAAGAGAAAAAGAAATTAAGAAATATTTTATATTTTAGATAATAAGGTTTTATAGATGGATGTATATGAAAATAAAAAATTATTATTATTATTATTATTTAAAATTATAACATGACCAAAACCTAAAATGATTTATTTGTAAAGCAAATATTTTTATTCAAGAATGAAATGATAGTTTATTTTTTATTAGTTAAATATACCAATAAAATTTTTCATTTTATTTTTAAAATGACATTCTTCTTTAAATACATATTTAAAAAAAATAAGTTATATATTTATAAATATTTTAACAATTTCTGACATAATTAGAATTTAGAATATAGAATGTACTTTTTTATATACAATTACCATAAATTTAGTATATTTTTCTTCTCTAATATATTTCATTGGAATATAATATTATCATTTTTAGACTGTATTTATACATGTTTTAAGAACAACAAAATTTGATTTAGAAGAAGAAAACTATTTGTAACCTAATTTATAACATAATTTATAGATGTTTTTTAAAAAGTAGTATAAATTTTTTATGATAAACGACATTATTATAACTTTAGAAATTTTAAATGCAATTTACCATAAAAATTAATGAAAAGAGAGATTTACTTATTATATATTTTTATAAAGAATATATATTTTATCAACGTATAATGTCTATAAAAAATATATTTTATCAACATATAATGTCTATAGTGATAAGTGTTTGACCATACCCTTCCATATATTCATCTTGATCTGAATTTTCAATTATGCAGGTTATTTATTTATTTATTTGTATAAAATTTTCATTATAAATTATATAATTTTGATTCCAACATTGAACTTTTTGTTTTTATAAAAAATTCTAAAATATTTTTTCCTTTGTAAGCCTGATTTCTATTTTATAAAACACCAAGTGAATGAGAAGGCATAGAGAATATTTTTTTTCATCAACATCAATTTATTCATATACCATATTAATCATGAGGTGATTTTTATCAATTTCTTTTACCAATATCTCTCATACCACATAGTTATGGTATCTATTTTGTCATAAGTGTTTTTATTTTGGAATTCCTTGAAATCAAATAACTTTATAATACATCATTTTTTGAAATAGATGTTGATGCATTTGATCACCTCAATACAAATAATATAAACATACTTATTTTTGTTGGAATTAACATTATACTTAAGGGAGTTAATCATATAACATATATTTTTTCATTTAAATAAATTATTGAACATAGACATTCATCAATCAATATGCTCAAACAATGAACACTGTAAATACCTAACACTTTATTAGGAGAAAAAAAATAAATATTTTTTTGATTAGATATATTTGCAAGCACCAGATTCAATTATATCACTTTTAGTAGGCACTAACATCTTTGTTTCTTTGTTTGTAGGAAACACCAAATTCAATTATATCACTCTTATTAGGCACGAACATATGGCATACACCAATCCATATTTTTTTTTGTAGGAAATAACTTGCTAGAAACACCAATCCTCACTAGTTTATAGGTACAAACATGTAGGAGACATTGATCCCTAAAAACAACTTAATGTTGAAACCAATCTCCCTAATATCTGTTAATCCAATCAACTTTTTTCCCTAGTGTTATTTTTCATAGCATTTATAGACTCAATACATACATAAATTCTTTAACTCTTTCTAATAATAACTTTTTAATCTCAAATCCAATTTTATCTTCCATAAGATCTATTTTTCTCCCTGGTTAATCTACTTTAAACCACATTTATTTTTTATATCTTCAAAATTTCTTCCACAATTAGTATATGCCCTTAATCACTACTACAAAGACCCTATATATCAATCCTTTAAGCTCCTTTAATAGTTATACTTTACAGTGGATTCAAATTCTATCTTTGTCTCACATATTTTCTTCAATGGCTCAAATATGATCTCAACTAATTTTGATTCATAACAACTAATTTTGATTGATAAGCCACATTGATTCTTTTTACTATTGTATTTGATTGGTAATTCACATTGGTTTTATTTTCATGAATACCTTTAAATTTTTAATGACAAAACTCCTCTTTATTCCTTTGAGTAAATGATTTTTTTTTTTTTACATTTTACTTTTTCTTTAAATTATTTCTCTTTATGAGTTAATACTAATTTATATCTATATACAGATATATATGAAACTGAATAAATTAGTTTCTAGAAAGTGTAAGTGTCATTCAAAAGTGAAAATATAAAACTCTTTTCCAATTCTAATTAGTTTGATATTTTTCTAAATTTATATAAAATTGTGTTATTTGAGATGGACATCAAAATATTTTATATATGACTAGGAGCCAGATTGAAATAGTTTTACTATTTCTAGTTGTAATATCAACAACAAACCATGCAAGTACAATGAGAGTAAGATTATTTATGTTTTTTAATTCTTTTAATTAAATATAACAAAGAAAACATCTCCAATTTTGTATTTTTATAACAAAAAATATTTTAATCCTATTTTTAAAAATGACACAAGTTAAGTTAATGTTGAACATGAAGGAATTGCACATCTCTCTCATACTTTGAGTGAAAAATTTTCCTCTAACTATAGTAGTTATATAAAAGTGAGAGTGTTAATTCCTTTCATAATGTTATATGTATGGGTAAAACGATTAGGATGTTGATCTTGGTAATACTTGGAAAGAGGGGATATAGTAGTTATATAAAAGTGAGAGCGATAATTCTTTTCATAATGCTATATGTATGGGTAAAAGGTTTAGGATGTTGATCTTGGTAATAATTGGAAAGGAAAGAGGATAGCCGATAATAAAATAATTTTCTCTTCTTTTTTTTAATAAAATATATTATACTTTTTTATTGCTTTAAATGATTAAGTAATTGATAAAATAATAATAATAATAATAATAATAATAATAAGTAAAAGAGAGATATAGTGGGTAGATCGATCCTAAATCTAACAAACACTTAGAGAAATCAAATCTCTTTTCACTCCAAAAAACATTCTTTTGGTGCTTGGTGGATATATATATATATATATATATATATATATATATTTCAAAAATATTCAAAAAATCATTTAATTCTCAATATAAAGACTATTAATAAAACCTATTCAATTATTATATCAAATATGCATAGATTTATTTTTATATAATATTTAAATATTCATGAATTTAAAACATTAAATTTAAACTTATAAAAGTGTGTGTGATTAAATTTAAGAAATAAATGTCCAACATAGTGTGATAGGGTTTTTTTGTTAAGGTATTATGTGATGAAAAGGTTATCAGTCCAAAACTTCATGAGTAAAAAATCCAATCATGCTAAGATTTTGTGTAGGAGCTTAGATGCTCTTAGGTCACTACTATTCAAACCACATGTTAGGTCTCTCGTTCATCTTACTACTCACATTTCCTAACAAATAAAAAAATAAAAAACTTTCCAAATATTTTTTAAAAATTTCATTTAATTCAACATTAAAATTGTTGGGAATAAGTATTCAGTGGATATGTTCAAATTACAGAAACATGCTATAGTATTCTACTCGTTATCACAAAAACTATGATTTTGTGGTCTAGCTATGAGCAAGACTAAAATTTAGTTGGAAAGTGTATAGAAGATACTATTAAAATTAAAGATGGAGAGAGGAAGATGTTTGAAATTAAATGGATGTAAAAGCTATCATCATCCTAAAAAAAATCGGGAAAAAAGGAGATGATACTCATAGACATGAACTGAAAGGGCATACTTTAGAGTCTTGTGAGACTCCCTATAAATTGGATCTTTGCTTTAGAATGGAGCACTAAAATTTAGTTTAGAAGAGTATGCAAGAGATTGTTAAATCGTGCTTTGGAGAGAGGAAGATCTTCGAAACTAAATGGAATAGAAATTTTGATGATCAAAAAAATAAATATTAGGAATGAAAGGAGATGATCGACATAGACTAGAAGTGTAAGAGCATATATCAATCTCTTTCTACCCAATAGCCATAATTTTTTTCAATGCAAGCCGAGTTAGGCTTAGGTCTTAGCACTACTTTCACCTTACACTCGAAACTTTAAACTAGTAAGATTTAAGAAAAGAAATAATGATCCAGAAGCCCATATTAAAAACTAAAGGACTTTATGAAAATTACAAATTAATTATTTTTTCTGAATAAAAAAAGAAATATAAGACTTTAATTTTAGTTTGAATATTTCTGAAGATAAAACTATTGAGATTGTCTAAACAAAAAGATAAACAATAAGTGAAAGGTTCTCATTTTCTTTTGCAGAAAGCATGTTTACCAACCACTTCCAATTAAAAAAATAATAAGTTCAAAAAATGTATGAAAAGATTAAAATTGTTGGAATATGGACACATTTATTTAGACTCTTTTCTCTTTGAAATAGGGTGTATTCTACATGAATAGCATAGATCAATACTATGAGTTGTCGTTTAAATTTAAAAGAGAATTGATACAAATTCATATATATTCAAGAATAATATAAAATTCAAAATAAGAAAACAAAGCTATTATAAATCTTAGAAAAGAGAGCTTATTATCATCTTTTTATTTAAATTTTTTAGCATTACATTATATAACACTTTACACCATATAACCTTTTAACAAAAATGTTCACATACTTACATTGCACCTACACATTCCAAAAATAGTAACTTTTATGTGAATTAAAATAGTGTTAAAATGATGTTTGTTGTTTTTTCTTCATTAAATTAAATGTATCTATCTTTTTATATATATTTTTATATATAAATATTTTACTTAAATTATATCTTAATCATTTTATTTATAATCATTTTATTTATAATTCATATTATTAACTAAAGAAAAAATTTTGAAGTAAAAATTAAATTGTTTAACTTTTTCTACATTTTCAATTAAAAAGTACATATCAATAAAATAAAAAATATTTTAGAACTAAATATCAATAAAATAAATAAATTTCCATTAGAAAACTTAATTAAAAGAAAAAATTCATTTTTTTTTTTTTAAATTCAAAACAAATAGCTTTGCTCACTAGTTCTTTTCCAAAGAATTTGAACATAAATATTTGTAATCACATTTATTTTATATTTCTATGAATAAATTTCCATTAGAAAACTCAATTAAAATTTTTATTAATATTATAAAAAACATATAACTAATACAATTAGTAATAATTTTCATTTTTATTTAAAAGGAAAGATTACGATAAATATCAAATTTTAATCTAACACAATCACACCAACTTTCCATTTACAATGAACTTTCGATATATCATTATTTGCGCTACATAATTAGGATATCACAAAGTGAGTGTACCAATTGTAATCTTCTCGTATACTACGACGTCATTAATGCAGTTTTACATTGTGAAGCTAACAAAGGCGTCACAAAGCAGATCAAAACCATAAAAGGTCATACTTTCATCCTTCTGTTCCAGCGTTTGGAAAGCTTTTATGTTTTGCTGTTAGACACCATAAGCACAATCCGTACAAACTCGTTTCTTATTACGATTTTGGAATATTCTTATTTACTCTCAGTCAGCATAGGTCCGAACAATCTGTACAATCTCATAATGAAAACAATGCGTACTGTTGAAGTTTTGCATGTTATGCATAGCATATAATCTTTCATTACGAAAATTCCAGATGATGCGGACTCCGATGAGATGTAAAGCGGGAACAAAGATCAATATTGGATATGGATTTCACGTGATGGAAATTGAAATCATGAATGGGTACTGCCTTTTCTTGTATTCTCTATCTCGAATTACAATACAAGCGGCCAATACCTGGACATGGTGCACTCCATAGCCATTTGGCCACTGTGAGAGCTGTCATCATTGTGCATTCATCGTCTTTATTTGTATATTTGGATTCGAAGCCCCCGATCGCGTTGCGAAGGGAGACAGGTACTCGTCAGGATGGGCAATTGGAATGATGGTCGAGCCACGAGTCACAGCCCACCGTAATCATTGTGCATTCATCGTCATCGTCTTTATTTGTATATTTGGATGATAACAATATCTGGGATTCAAAGCTCCCGATCCTGGTGCGAAGGGAGACATGTACTCGTCAGGCTGGGCAAGTGGAATGATGGTAGAGTCACGAGTCGGGCAGATTGGCGGCTCGCTCCACGCTACTTTATGCTCGGAGTAAATGAGGGCAGGTGTGGTGAGAATTTGTCACGAATGAGTGGGTTTGTGTGTCATAGTTGAGCCGCAGGTAAGGAGAAGAGGCAGAGTAAATGCGTTAAAGTGGATTTTTGTTTGGCAATGTGAAGGATTAGCAGTGCTCACAAAGTTGGAATGGTGGAAATTTTGGATACAACAAACAAAATATAGAGGGATATGAGTTTTCCCCGCGATAAGAAATTTATTTAGTTTTTTTCTATTTCAAATCATTTGCCTTTTTTTATAACATATGAGAAATTACACAGGTTTTTATACAAAATGGCCGAAGCATGAGGGTTTAAAGCAAGTCAATGCAGGATCTAACGTTTAATAAGCAAACTCGTCTTTCCATTCTAATTTGTTGTTTACACACGAAAACACGTAGAAAGAACTCAGAATGGCGGACTTGAAGTTTTATTGGTTTCACTTGCCAAACCACACCGCATTCGGTGCTCCATCACAGATCGGTGATCTCAACTTTTAACATTTGCGTTTTGTGATATGTGATGTGACTTGGCACATCGCATCGCATCCAAAACATAATAATTTGTGGGTGCTTATCCGTTATCTCATGAGACTTGCAATGTGCGCTTTTGCGCTACCCTCCTGAGCTTGACACGTGTCTCCTTTGTGATCAAATCGCAAACAAAAAAAAAAAACTTGGAGGCAGCTTTAAAACTTAAATGAAAAAACTTGCGAAGTGCGGGCACGATGCGGCTTAAAACATTGGAAAGTGTGGTAAGGCGGAAAGGTAAGAAAAAATGTGTAATAAGGAAGGTTTACCCGGATTTCAAATGCGATAAGGTTTGGTGGTGGGTTCCGCTGATATCGATTGGCGAAAGTTTAAGTTTGGCCAAATATTAAGGGTTAAAACAAAAAATTTGTGGGCGCGAAGTTGCAGGCAACGGTAAGTAAATGCAGCATGTAAGAAATAAACACATAGTGTGGGTTGCAGGTACTTTGTTTGATTTTTTGCGTGAATGCCTCTAGATTTGAAAACTAGGCTTGTCTCCCTGCACAGAAAATTCAAAGAAGTGTGGGATGGTGCCACATTTGTTCATGGTGGTGGTTGGGAGTAATTCCAACACTCCCACATAATCACAACTACCGTCATCAGTCATTCCGAGATAATGTCTGAGATAAACAGAACTCTTCCGTCCCAATGGCTTTGTGAGGATATCAACAAACTGTTCCTCTGACCTACAATGCTGCAAAACAATTTCACCATTGTTAACCAATTCCATTATAAAATGATATTTGGCATCAATATGCTTCGTTCTCTTGTGGAAAATAAAATTCTTTGACAATGCTATTGCTGAATTGTTATCACAATAAATTGTGGTTCCTTTGTTTTTCTCATGACATAAATCTCTCAGCATCCTTCTCATCTAAACTAATTGGCATGTTGTTATTGTTGCTACTACATGTTGAGCTTCTGTTGTTGATAATGAAACTATTGACTACTTCTTGGAAGCCCGTGATATGGCTCCCAATCCCAAATTAAATACATACCATGATGTGCTCTTTCTGCCATCTACACTTCCAGCCCAATCACTGTTAGTGTAACCAATCAACTTAAAATTATCAGATGTGGAGTATAGAACACTATACTCCTTTGTTCCATTCACATACCTCAATATTCTCTTACCTGATTGTCAATGTGTCTCCTTAGGTTTCTCCATGAATCTAGATATCAAACTTATTGCATACATTATATCAGGCCTAGCTGCAGTCAAATACATTAGACTTCCAACCATGCTCTTGTACAATGTCGGATCGACATTCTTGCTGCAATCTTCCTTGCTCAACTTCAACCCCATGACAGTTGGAGTTGTTGATGCTTTTTTTTTTCCGCATATTGAACCTCTATAAAACTTCTTCAACATACTTTTCGTGGGAGATAAAAATCCTCTTTTATGATTTCTTTACTTCTATGCCCAAAAAATATCTCAGCAAACCCAAGTCAATGGTTTCAAATTCACTTTTCATGATTGCTTTAAAATCATCAATGAGAGAAACATCATTGCTAGCAAAAATCAAGTCATCTACATATAAAAAAAAAATAGGGATTTTATCGTCATTTTCTTTAATGTAGAGTGTGGGTTCACCATCACATTTGTCAAACCCATTATTTATCAGGTAAGCATCAATCCTTTTTTACCATGCTCTTGGTGCTTGCTTCAGCCCATAAAGAGCTTTCTTCAACTTACACACTTTGTGTTCTTGGCCTTCTTTTTGATAGCCAGGAGGTTTTTCAACATACAACTCCTCTTTCAACACTCCATTCAAGAATGTAGAATTCACATCCATTTGATAAGCTTTCCACTTTTGTTGTGCTGCTATGGACAACATTGTCCACACTATCTCCCTCCTTTCAACTAGTGCAAATGTTTCCTCACAGTCTCTTCCTTGTTGCTGCTTGTAGCCTTTGACAACAAGTCTTTCTTTGTGCCTTTCTATATTGATTTTAATGTTTCTCTTGGTCTTACAAACCCATTTCACTCCAATAACTTATTTTCCTTGTGGTAGGTCCACTAACTCCCATGTGTCCTTCTTTTCTATCACTACTATCTCTTCATTCATTGCTTCAATCCATTTCTCTTCTTTGACTACATCTTCAAAATGGATTGGGTCATCAACATGAAAAAATAAAGCAAATAAAGAATTCAAACCAACATTAGTATTTACTTCTTCTTGCTCATAAATTTCACTTAAATTTCTGAGTTTTTGTCTTCTTGTGTTTGTTAAAGATGTGCTTGGAATTTCACTTGAACTCGAGGGAGTTGCTGATCCATGTGGTGTGCTTGGAGAAGCACTTCCTTGGTTTTTCACTGTTGTTCTATTTCTTGCTTGTAGTGTGCTCTGTTGAGCTTCTGTAGGTGGAGGAGGAGACACCATTAAGGAATTATTTTCTGCAATCAATTCCTCTTTATCTTCATGTGAAATACATATCTTCACATTCATTGTATTCTCTAAAATTCCATCACAAGCTTCTTCTTCAATGAACTGAACATCTCTGCTGATTATTACCTTCTTGGTTGATGGATTATAGAGCTTGTAGGCCTTGGATTCATCACTCTACCAAAAAAATATACATTTCTCCCCCTTGATGTCCAACTTCTTCCTTAACTAATCCGGGACATGTGCATATGCCACACATCCAAACACTCTCATGTGAGTGACAACTTGCTTTGTTCCACTCCATGCTTCTTCTGGAACTATGTTCATAACAACTTTGGTTAGACATCTATTTAAAATATAAACTACATAATTGACAACTTCTGCCTAATACTCATTTGGAAAATTCTTTGTCTTCTACATACTTCTTACCATGTCCATGATGGTCCTATTCTTTCTTTCTGCTACACCATATTTCTGAGGAGTATACCTTGTGGTAAAATGCTTGCGTATTCCATGCTCTCTACAGAAACGTAGGAGGTCTTTGGAGATATATTCTCCACCTCTATCAGTTCTCAACACTTTTATGTAGTGTCCACTTTTCTTCTCAAAAAAAGCTTCGAAGTGGTAGGACTATTCAAACACTTCGCTTTTTTGTTTTAGGAAATAGACCCATGTCTTCCTTGTGTAATCATCTATAAGTTTCAACATATAGTGATTTCTAGCTAATGATGGTGTTTGCATTGGTCCACACAAATCTGATAAACAATCTCTAAGGGTGCCTTTTCCCTTATGCTCTTTCCTACTGGAAATGATTCTCTGTGTTGTTTGCCCAAGAAACAACCTTCACCTAGGCTGTCTGGTTTCTCTATGAGTGGTAATCCCTTTACGATGCCTTTTCTATGCAACAAGTTCAAACCTCCGAAATTGAGATGTTCAAATCTCAAATGCCATAACCAGTTCTCATCTTTCACTTATTCTTGAAATACTTCTTGTGTTACTGTTGCTACAACACCTCGTTCCTTCAAATCTAATCTGATCTTGAGAAGAAACATCCTATTGCTTCTCATACGCACTTTTGCAATGCCCTATCTACTTGGAGGTATATCCATGATTGTGCACACATCATTCTTCAAAAACACATTGTAGCCCTTATTCACGAGCTTTCCAATGCTTAGAAGGTTACATTTCAGGCCATGTACATAATAGACATCTAGCACAAACTTCTTCTCTCCCTTCTTTGTCAATATTTGTACTCTTCCTTTCCCCATGACAGAGACTTTTCTATCAGTCCCCATTGTTACTTCAGATTTTACACTCTCATCTAGATTGGCAAACATTATTATGTTTCCAATCATTTGGTTACTACAGCCTGAATCTAAGAACCATACATCTTCTTGTTTTTCCTATGCTACATTACAAGTTAAAAGCACATTTCCTTGGTTCTATTTTTCTTTTGTAAATTTTACACTAGGTTTATTACCCATGTCGTTTTCTTTCTTTCCACATTAATTTGCATAATGAACAAAATTTTCGCAATAATGACGTTGGACTTTAGATTTATCATACCTCTATCCTTGTTCTTGAGTATGGCTTGAGCCTTCACTTGGATTCTGGTTGTTGCCCCTTCCACTTGTGCTTGCAGGGTTGTTTCATCCACCTCTATGTGGGCTTCTTCCTCTTCCTCGGTAGTTTTATCTTCCTCGACCTCTAACTCAACCAAAAGACATTTGTGTCTTGAATGCATGCTCTAATGAGGAGTTTGTTTCTCTGTTTAGTCTATGCTCATTAGACATCAGTGATGCATCAAGCTCATCCACTAAAAACTGTGAGAGATCATTTATCTCTTATATGGCCACTACTATGGCATCAAACATTGATAGTATACTTCTTAAGACTTTCTTCACTATTCTCCTTTCTTCAAGTGTCTCTCCATGAGACCTGATTTGGATAACCAACCCAATCACATGTGTGAAGAATGAGTCTATGTTATCAGACTCCTTCATACAAAGAGATTCAAAATCTCTTCTCAGCATTTCAAGTTTTGTCGTCTTCACTTTTTCTATGCCTTGATAGGTTGTGTGGAGGGTATCTCATGCCTCCTTAGATTTTGTTGTTGCTGCAATCCTTGGGAAAATACTCTCACGTACTACTTGGAAAATATAGAAGAGGGATTTGGAGTCCTTCTTATTTTCTCTCAACAAATGTATTTCTGCTTGTGTCAAAGAATTAAGTGATATTGCATCTTCTAGTTCTTGGAAACCATGTTCCACTAGCTCCCAAATATCTTGAGACGAGAACGGGGCCTTCATTGTAATAGCTCAATAATCATAATTCTTCCCATTGACCTGTGGTATTTTGGGATTAGTCAGGCTTGTACTTGCTGTTGTCATCTTGATTATGTAACAAAAACCTCCTCACTGCTAGTGAATCAGTTTCTCAAACAACCTTTCATCTTCTTCAGTAAAGAATCCTTATTTGACTGAGAGCCTAGACCTGCTCTGATACCATGTTGGAAATCTTGAATAAAACAAACAAAACACAAAGGGATACGTGTTTCCCCCACAACACATAGAATGCACAACTAATGCGAAAATAATAGTCATACACAGACAGACAACGAATTACAAAGAAGAGGAAATTTATTCAACTCTTCTATATTTTAATTCATTCCCCTATTTTTTGAACATATGAGAAATTACACAGGTTTTTATACAAAATGGAAGAAGCCATAGTGTTTAAATTAATTTAATGCAGGATGAGACGTTTAATCAGCAAAATCGTTGTTCCATTCTAATTTGTTGTTTACATACAAAATCACGTACAAGGAACACAAAATGTTGGATGTGAGGTTTTATGGTTTCCCTTGCAAAATCACATCGCATCGGCACTCCATTGCAGATAAAATATCGGCAATCTCACGTTTTAGCATTTGTGTTTATGGGAAAAACTTAAGTTTTGCAATATGTAATGTGACATGGCACATCACATCGCATCCAAAACATAATAATATTCGGATGCTTATCCGTTATCTCCTGATCTTTGCAATGTGCGATTTTGTGCTACCCTCCTGAGCTTGACAAGTGCCCCCTTTGTGATCACATCACAAAAAAAACAAAAAAACTTGCGGGCGGCTTTAAAAATTAAATGAAAAAACTTGCGAAGTGTGGGTGCGATGTAGCTTAAAATGACAATAAGTGTGGTAACACGAAATGGTAAGTAAAAAGGTGGAATAACAAAGGTTTATGCAGATTTAAAATGCGATAAGGTTTGCTGGTGGGTCCCGCCGATATCGCATCGGTGAAAGTTTAAGTTTGGTGAAAGCTTCAAGGTTTAAAAAAAATAATTGTGGGCGAGAAGTTGTGAGAAACGGTAAGTAAATGCGGCAGGTAAGAAATAAACATAGAGTGTGGGCTACAGGTACTTTGCTTGTTTTTTTACGTGAATGCCTCCAGATTTGAAAAATGAGACTTTTACTTCCCTCCACAGAAAATTCGAAGAAGCACGGGATCCTAGCACATTTGTTCATGGCAGTAGATGGGATTAATTCCAACAAGAATTACGGACGAGAAAGTGACTAAAGCTAAAAGGTCGAGCTCCATTCGAGTTGCACTATTACCATTATGTACTTTCAACCTAATTGTTAACACTTATGAGGTTAATAGAAATGGGAGGGTGGAAAAAAAAATGCAAATGTAGGATCCAAGTCCTGGGGATGGGGACAGAGAGTTGAAGTCGAACCTATGTCATGATACTGAGCATCAAATTGATATTGCATTGGTTCAAACTCATTTTATCTTTGTGTATATCTAGATAGTGTTAACACTCGAGTTGAATTAGCGAGACGAATGGGGCAGACACGGTTCTTGTGTCTTGTTACTGAGTGTGAGCTTCGCATTGCATTGGGTCAAACTCAATTTCTCTCGTTGCGCTTAGGGAGCAAAGGGATGGTAAGCGTAATTAAGGACAACACTATTGGTTCTTGTAACCAAACAAACTCATGGGCAGAGAGCTGTTGTAAGCAGGGTATGGGGTTAGAGTGGAAGGGATATTCCTCAAGCCAAATGATCCCTATAGAGGGTAATTTGACGAGGGGAAGTGATGAAGGTTTTTGAGCTCTAAGGAGAAGGAGCATCCGGGAACCAAGGGGAGAAAGATAAATCCTAGAAAGTACCCAACAGCACCATGATAGTGGTAAGCTTTCAACAAAATACTATCTATCCCATGGACACAATGGCTCGAAATGGGATGACAACAGGGTGAGGAATCCTAGTATGGCCAACAAAAGGTTGGCTCACCTTGGTAGAGGGGAATCTAAAATATGTAATAGAAACAATGATGAGGTGGCAAGATAAGAAGTTGAGGCATATAATAATGAGTGGATGAATTGGCCCTGTGAGGAACTAAATAATGAAATTATGAGTTTTCATTGTACATGTCTTCCTAACCTATTTATCTCTCTAGACTTTGCACGGTGGGTGGGAACCCAAGTGTGGATTCGGGTGCAGGTATAGTCATTGGGAGGCCTCAGAGAAAGGAAAATGATGAAAGATCAGGTAGGTAATGTAAGTGGATGGAAGGACAGTCAAGCCGAAAAGGTGGGAAAAGTCAAAGGGAAACAGAAGGCGGAGACTGGCAAGAAAACTCAGCGGAAGCAACGAAGGAAAAATGACCAAGAAAATATGCAAAACCAACTATATGCTTATGGTGTTAAGACGCTTGCTCATGTAAAATCATTGATATTAGGATGGGAAAGAGACCTCGATACTAAAGTTGAGGAAGACATCAAAGAGTATGAAATGGATCCAATGTTGACATACCCGGGAAACATAAGAGGATGAGTGACCCCGTTTAAGCAGTAAATCCACCTTTACTAGACTATGAAATGTATCACGGCAAAGTATGTCATGAAAATTCAGGAATCAAGAGGAAACCCAAACGTAGCCTCAACTCTCGCTGAAATGCATGGATACATTCAGGCAATATAGCTACAGGGACATCACCAGAATGTGGGTCTTGGATGCATAGAACGACAACATCAAAACCTGTACCAAGTAGAGATGCTCGGATCAAGTGCAAACGATTCAACTCCTATTGAATTATCAGTAGAATTTTAGAAATTTTGTTTGTTGAATCATGAAGTGGGTGGCTAGCATTTTCTTCCATAATAGCATGTTAAAAGACACAGTAGATAATATAGTTTATAAGGCATCTAGAGACAGAATTATACAATTTCAGTTTTGGTTGGCTTTTGACTTTTTGAGGTGGCCAACAAACCTCGTTTCGTATGGGCAGGTTGAGGCTACCAAGAATAAAAAAAATGATGATATAACAGTTGTTTTGTTAGAAAAATGAAGCAATAGAGAGGTACTACCAAACATAAAAAATAAATATCTCAGATTCAAATAATAACCTAATGAATTGTAATATATGAGAGTCAAATATTTAAATGTTAATAATATCTTGGATTCATTTATCCAATTTATTGAGAGGTGTAAAGTTTTTAATAAATGATTATGGTAATTTACTCTAACTTAAGAATTCAACTAAGTGCAAAGTTCATTAACAAGTAAGTATCAACCCAATGAAGTGCACAGTTCATTAACAATTTAATCTCAACCCAATGATGATGCATAGATGGTTCGGAGTGTAGCAGGTATTATTTAGGAAATATCTTATAAATTCAATTGATAGTAGCGAGATTAATTGTTTGAACTCTCCATTGTTTGAGATATTTGATTTTCAAAATATGCAATCTGCATAAGTTCAACAATAACGTATGCGAGATGTAGGTGGAGGTTATTATCTATTTATTTCTTTTTTTAATTAATTGTTTGAGATTTTCCTTGTTTGAGATTTTCATAATGTGTATTTTTTTTCAATCGAAGAAATTGTGGTTGGAGTAGTTTTCATATATATATATATGAAAACTACTCCAACCACAATTTCTTCGATTGAAAAAAATATATATATATTTATATATATATAATTTTGTCGAAGATTGGGTGACCAGAGGTGTGGGAACCAAATCTCCCTATCTAACCATTTAACAATGATACCATATATCATTTATAAAATATTTATTACAACTTATATTATTTATTTTGTTTTTTTATTTTGCAATCACTAAAATTATTTAGGGAATTATTTGGAATTTGATGCAATTTTTATTTGTTGAATATTCTCTAAATCTCGAATCAAACTAAGAATAATTGTTGTAATGATAGAGATATGATTTTATCGCACTAATTTTCTTTTTAAGATTAAGAAAGTTAATCATGTAACATGTCTATTAAATCTTGTTGGGAGGATGACCATTACTCATTTTAACAATCTAAAATAAATTTAATTCACATTTATAATTCACTTGGCATTTGTATGTTAAAATTTATTTTAAATTATATATATATATATATATATATATATATATATATATATATATATATATACTTTATTTATATCACCATCACCAATTAAACTACCATCCATCACTCATAATAACTTATAATTTTATTATTTTATTTTGCAAAAATCAATATATCATATAAGTAAAAAAAATTGATATTCAAAATATTTAATATTCATTGTGGTTTAATATTGATTTAAATAAAATAAAATTGATACATTGTTTAATATTGTTTAAGAAAATATATATTCATAAATTTAAATTGTTTTTAATACTTTAAGATTGACAAAAAAAAAAAAAGCAGGGAAAATTTTAAGGATGGAAGTTTATTTCAAAGTTTAGCAACCTTGGCAAATCTTACTAATCCCTAATATCCAAATTTTAGAATGTGTGATGGTAATTTCGTAAAATTGTTTAGATTTCTAATTATTTTATATTAGACAGTATATAATATTGGCGATTTTTGAGGTAAAATAATTGTATCCTATAAAATTTGGGCAAATTCATTTTTAGAAATATGGAAATTGGGGAATCTTTTTTTTTGGAAAAAGCATGGAATATTATCCCACCTACCAATATTAGCCCCTAAAAGTTTCTCTGAAAAAAATTCAACATTACGCATGGACGTTGTTATAATGAGTTTTTATGGACTCTTGGGAAAATATGAATGACAAGCATAATGCGATAAAAGCTTCATATTTTTTAGGATTCCACGTTATTTTTATTATTTTGAATAATTTTAAGTTATTTTTATTATTTTGGATAATATTATTAGTATTCGTTTGGCCAATTACTAGGTAACATCACCTTCTGTAACATATTCGATAACCTCACATGGAAGTCTAGGGAGTTAAAAAAATTTATACAAATTACTCATGGGTAACTATCCAAATCACTATTCAAGGTTCCTCATTAATCATTATATATAATTTTCGTCAACTCATCAAGTATCTTTAGTAGAGGAAGTAAGTTGCATAACCATTAAAAACCACTGTTGTAATATATTAACATAGATTGTATGATGTAATCTTTCATTCATTGCAATATTCCTTTAGCGAGATTAATTATTTACATACTTTACATTATCAACATTGGAATCTACATCATCAAACTCACAGAATAAGAAGTCACATCATTGAACAATGATATACCCTGGAAAACTCCTAGGGTGAAAACCAGCAAATGTTTAATTTCATTATTAAACACTCCTAAGGGTGTTCACTCCTCACTCAATGGCTCATAAGAGAATCCATCCTTTAACCATTGTTATAAAATATTACAAAGAAATATCATTTAAATAAAAAATATCTAGCTGAGGCTATTACAATAATTAGGATAACATTTACCAACAAATATTCGATCTTCATATCTTTGCGACATGGTTGTCCCGACAACAGACCATCTTGTAGTTCACACTCATCTTCATGTACCATTACCCATTTACTTGTACCATATCAAGAAAAATATATCCTATGCACAAACATCATCCTTTTATGCTATTACATAAAGTATTAATAAACTCATTCATAGATATATACTAGTGACGTATCACCATCTATACATGTACATTCATGACATGCATGTAAAATATCATGACATGCTTCCTTAACAACAATGCATATGACATGCAAGTAAAATATTGTGACATGCTTCCTTAACAGCACTACATATGTGTTAGTTATACGCATGTAACCATAAAACGATGTATATACAATAAATATCACATTAACTAATATTTCCTTTACACACGCACATGTTCTTACAAGCCAAATCATTACAATTGTCCATAAATTCCTTTAAAGGAAACTAACACATTGTGCATTCAAGTTACTTAAACTTTAACAAAATAAACATCACTTCAGCTATTTATTTTGGTACATGAAAATACATAAAGAAATATAACACAACGAATGTTGTTCCTATGTATTCAAATTCATATTCTTTCCAAAAGGACCTTCCCAAAATAATACTTAACACAATAGAGCATACAAACACATGTTTCAGTTTCAAGGAAATCTACCATAATAAGGCATGCAAAAACATGTTTTCTTTTATATAACACCAATTCAATAAAACATACAAATACATGTCTTATTTTCCAAGGATTATACCAACATTACCCATGTATATGTATTCCACGAAAACCAACATAATTACTATGTCTTTTTTACATGTAATTCATGTTCATTCGCAAAGAAACTTTTCCAATGTAGGTTAACACAACATGCTATCATTTCCCACGCACAAATGTATATTCTTTCCAATGAAATTTAATAAAATATTGCATGCATAAACATGATATTATTAAAAAATAAAGTTAGTATAATAGTTTTGATAGCATAAAGGTAATCACATACATTTTTCCTAAAGAAACATAGCTCAATATTTCTTCCATCTATGCAAATGACATATCTCTATAGCACAATGGTTATTCTTTATGAATGAAAGATCTTATTACAATAGATCTTATTTAATGCATGCAACACATATCCCTCCTTTTAGAGGGTATAGCTATTTATATTATGTATGGGAATAGTTTCCCTTTTCAAAAAAACTGATGAAATTAACTATTGTTTCTATGTTTCTACATATGTTTTATTCTCAAATAAAATTATTGTTTATTTGTGAAAATAATGCATACTTATTTTCAAGTACCCAAAATATTTTCTCTATCTCTTATGTACAAAGCTTTCATGCATTTTTTTTCAAGAAAGTACATAATCGACCTTGCTTTTGCACATAAGAACTAGGAAATAATTTTAAAATAATAACAATGTTAACTTTTTATGCATTAAACCATGCAATTTAGTCAAACAAACCAATATATAACACACAAATAACTTGTCCTTTTACCCACGAGAACATGTAACATTTGCAAAATCTTGCAAAGGAACTAATACAATGGACTTATCTTTCAGGCACAAGATAAAGATATTATTTCCAAAGAAGATCCTATGACTTATGTTATCTTTGTGCATGGAATATATGGTTAATTTTTAGAAGGTAGTACCATAAGATATTATTTTAACCAAAATTACATATTTCACTTCAAAATGGAAATCCCAACTTATTATCTATTCCCATGAAATATTTTCTCATATGTTTATTTCATCTTGCTATGGGAATAAAATTTGTTTATAATAAGATTGAAAAATAAGTCAGGTTAATAATATAGTAAATGTTTTTCACTCAAATCCTAATAAACTAATGCAATACCCTTTTGTTTTGTATATATGTAACCCATCCTAATAAAAATGAGGAAAATAATTGTTATTTATTACTATTCTCCCATAATATTTTCCCATCAAAATCTATATGATGCATTTTTTAATTTAAATGCACTTTTTTCAAAGAAAATCGATTCGTTAATAACCATGTAAATCCATACATTTTTTCTCAATATATAGCATTGTGGACATGCTTACCTCTAGCCAATGCTCTTAATACGAAATTCTACTATGGAATAATACTACCAACTAACTCACACGATTATATGATAGTTGTATCAACAACCGCATTTCTCTGGAAAATATAGAGTTACATTACCATGGACTGAATGATGGTATACTATTGGTGGTGGAAATGATGTGGGATCTGTGCCTCAAGAGGATAAATGCACACTCTTTTCCCTGAATTCACACTCTTGTCCTTTCCTTTTTAACCTGTATCTCCCTTTCAATTGCACACTCTCCATTTGGGGAATTTTGAGGTCTAAAATGGGCCTCCTAAGGAAAAATTACAACCAAAATAAAATTTATAAGAACCAATAGGATTCAAGGTGATGATGTCAACCATGGGGGATGATTCACCATTTTTTAAGTAAAAGGGTAAAAATATTAAAAAATAATAAAATAATAAAACTAATTTTTCAATTCATATTTTGAACTTATCTCCCAAAGTTTCTCCTCAAATTTCAAGCAGGAGTACTTTTTGGATGCAAAATTTAATTCCTCATCCAAGAAGTACACATGTTACAGACTTTTTATGCACCCTTCTACGTGAAAAACCATAGATACATGAATCACTTTTTTTCATGTATTTCTCATTTTTGCGTAGCAGGGTCCATCGAAAGTATGCAAAAAGGGTACTCCTTGGATGAGGAATTAAATTTTGCATCAAATGAGTACTCCTACTCAAAAATTGTGTAAAAATTTTCGGAAATAAGTTGAAAAAGTAGTTTTTTTGTTTTTTCCCTCTAAAATTTGATGATGTAATCAAATATTATTTTATAATTTCCTTAGAAGGCCCATTTTGGACCTCAAAATTCCTCTAATGCATCCTTTCCTTTTCAACCTGTTGGTCTACCTTTCAACTGCACACTCTTGTCCTTTCCTTTTCAACCAATGTTTCCCAATAATCATGCTTGTTTGTCTCTTTGTTTTTATGATAATAAAAGTAATATTTTATTCTCTCGATCGAGTGAATGCAATAAGAAATAGTATGAATGTGTAATGGAATACGTGTAAAATAAATAATTACACACTTCCTCCTCATTTTATTGGAACAGATAATAGGGTAGTTTCTAACTAATTCAAAACCCTTATGAATTCTTGATTTGTTAAACATAGTAAATAAGAATGATATTTCCAGAAAGAATTGTAAATTCCATTATAATATGTCAGTTGGAGGGATATTGCATGTACCCCATGTTGGGTTGAGGTGTCCTGACCTAGCTTTTTATTTAAAATGCAAGCAACAAAACCATCCAACTACTGGCCCTTTCGGCAGTGACCTGCTTGCGCAGATCAAATTCTCACCCAAAGCAATATGGGGGGGTTATTGAACCAAGTTTCCACACCCTGAGAAATTTTTTGATGTAGTGAACCTAAAGAAACTTAAAAGAGATAATAAAACATATGTGCTCATACATAGTCAACAGATCAAACCTTTCCATATATTAGACTTCAATATATATTTCCACAGAGTAATCAATTATAGTTATCCAGATATATTCATCCATCTTCAACTGATATTCACACAGAGATGCAATTAACCATTAACAAAAGTAAATATGCAATAAAAAAATAGATTAGATCTCATTTCAATTAACAGATAATCAATATAAGAAATCACATAAAAGTCGAGGTTCACCAAAACAGTCTTCTTTATTAAGAGATCTATCAATTCCAGTAGATTCAATCCTTCAGTCCAATAAATCTATCCTTTCGAGCACAAAGCTTGCAAAGTCCGCACATAGCCAGGACTTAGGCATTTGCGCACACAGCCAACTGGACCCTTTCTACACAAAAACCTAGACTTTAGATCAAAACATTAAAAAAAATTCATATCCGATAAATTCATTGTCTCTACTTGACTTAATCCTTACATATTTATGCTATATATATATATATATATATATATATATATATATATATATATATATATATATATATATATATATATATATATATATATATATATATATATATATATATATATGCGCATACCATGGTTAAGACTCATAGTTTTCCATTTGAACCCATTATAATCATTAATGGACTTTGACACACCCCAAAGCCCTTTTCACTCTTTTTCGCAGCGCACACAACAAAACTAATACAAATATTAACCAAAAAATGTACCTCAGGGGACCCCCTCCAACAGACCCCAATACAATATCACCACTCGTCCTAAGTCACGGCAGGGTGGTCCCCTTCATATTTTCTTTCAGTGCTTCGAAAGAGCTCTTAAGTGGTAAGATAACTTTGACACTCTGTGTGGCAGCACTCTACAACTCATCAACTAAATTTTCTATCGTCAGCCCCTCTACTACCAAATGGATTCTTTTTTGGGTTTGCTAAATAATTTTCAAGGAACCATTTGTTGATTTCTGGTAGCATCGGATGTGATCTAGCCTTGTAAATTTGTATATATGATAGGACACATGTATTCCATAAAACCTCAAAATGGTTTTGGAAAATTCCACTTAGAGATGGTTTAATTAAAATAATTAATCATTTTTTAATGTTTCCCCAAGTCTAAAATTAGGGAAACTGATTAATTAAAGGGTATTAATTAAACTAAGTGTGAATCTTCTAGATAAATTCATGGATCACCTCCAAGTTAATCTTAGCCCTTGATTATGTTTTAATATTTTTCATTTAAGGTTCAACATAAGAATATAAGGAGGGTGAGGGGCCTATGGAAAACGTATTGAGACACTTGAGCCATATAGCATTTTTCGAATTGTGTGAGGAGACACAACTTTTGATCAAGAATCAAATCACTAGGGTATGGTTTGATAAGTGATTGTGATTCAGTGATTAGATCTAGAGAGGGGAAGAAGCAGAGACTGGTCAGGAGATCCAGGATTGCATTTTAGAGAGAGCTTGTAGTGAAGCAAAGAGGGACAACGTATTTTTTTGAAGGAGTGATGTAGATCTTGCAGGAAATCAGGCAGAAGCAGCACAGTGTCTCTTGGAGTCAGTCCGGGGATAGCTAGAGGCTAGGTTTTCTTGGCCAGGAGGGTCAAAATCCAATCTTAGATTAGCCAAATCAGTTCCAGTAATAGGTGACTCAGTTCCTCAAGCTTTCCCACGTAGGCTTACACAGATCCAGTGTAGGCAATCACGCAGAGGAAGTGAGGGATTCACCAACATTGTTTTGATCAGTTGGAGACTTGCAGAGTGAGGTATATCTCACAATTATATTTGTTGTCTAGATTTATCTGAAGGGTTTACCAGATGTTGGCACCCTAGTTGTATTCAAGATTCTGTTGCTTAATAATACAAACCCTCAGATCTGCTGCACCGATTTTCCCAAGTTGGGTTTTTCCGAGGACTTAGTCCAAAAATAACTATGTAACATGTGGATGTTTTTCATTGTATTTTATTCAGATTGTTTCAACAGTTATATTTATTCTGCATCATTATTTGTGTAGATTTCTTCAAAAAGTACTTTCATATTTCACTGTAATGAGATAATTATGAAACATAATAGAAAAATTAATTCATATTTGTTGCAGTAGGAATCCACATCTAGGATTTTTCACATGGTATCAAATCTTATCCAAGCTGAAGTGTAGGTGAAACACAAGTGAACCAGTAGATCAGCACTAAAGATTCTAGGATTTGCGTAAGCAAGAGCAGACCCTCCTAGAAGTTACGTTGTCTAGGCCAGGAGGGCATTCTAGTGTAGAAAAGGCTTCCTCTGAGAGAGTTTACAGAGGGGTAAGCCTTTTCAGTTGCAGAAGAGGCAGCACAACAAATCAGCGTAGTTGAAGGACACAGTTACTGCACAACAATAAGAGCTGGTGCATAAGCATCAGAAATTTTTTAAAAAACACAGTTGGGGTTTTCTTGACCTAAGAGGGTTTCTTACTCAAAGGAACTCAGCTCTTTCCCATGCAACAGTAGAAGAGGTGACTTACTCCTTAAGGAGTTTGTAAGTCTATCTGAGCAGAGTGTTAGAGGAAGATTTCGACAGGTTGAGGAGATGGCTAGCAATGGACTGCGTGACCAAGATAGATTGGAGGGTGCCTCCAATTATGTTATTTGGAAATCAAGGATTGAGTTTCTCCTTGATGAGCATGATGTGAATTCCCTCATAGATAGCGTAGTTGCAGAACCTCTTGATGCAACACACCTGAGGCGATTCAAGAAGAATATGGCAAGAGACAGGCGATTGATCCTAGATGGTGTGAAGGATCATATTGTACCCCACATAGAAGCAAATTTCACTTCTAGGGGGATGTGGGTAGGGCTGGAAAAGATATACCAAGGATATTTCGAGTAGCAGAAGATGTACCTTGAAGAGAAGATAACAAATATTAGGATGAAAAAGGGAGACCGTTTTGACTCCTTCTTGTCTCGAATTCAGGAAAACCAACATCAACTGTCTACAATAGGATCTACTCCTAGAGACTCAAAGCTAGTAAGTCTCACTCTAAAATTATTTTTAGAGGACTATCAAGTTTTTCTGAAAAGTATATTGGGTAGCGAAAGTCTCCTAGGATGGGAAGCGATGTGGGCAGCCTTACAACAAGAAGAGTTGAGGAGATATCACCTAAAAATTCACTTGGAGGATGGCAATACCAGTTTAAAGGTCAAGAAGGAGGAAGAAGATAACATTTCCCTTGCATCAAAAGGGAAACAAAAGTAGAATAAGAAATATATCCTGAAGATCAAGAGCTTTTGGTGTGGGGAAACAGGCCATTATGCCACACAGTGTCCTCTTAAGAAAAATAATAAAGAGGAGAAGGAAGATCCATAAGCATGAGCTGCCAAGATTGAGGTAGAAAAATATTGTGCTATGTTAGCTCACAATTCGAAATGAGAAAAGTGGGCTGACTTGGAGTTGTAGATATAGAATATACAAGCAGGTGGGATCCTTCAATATTTCCGAACTCTTGGATCACATGTGAGCTACAACAGCCTAAAGACAGTAATAGGATGGACAGTTGCAGTGGAAGATGAGAAGACAGTGCAGTGGCTAGCAATACTAGAGCTTAGTCAGTGCAGAGAGGGAGCAACAACATCAATAGTTGAATAGAAACATCACAGTGCACATTTTTGTAGTGCAGTGAAAAGAAGTGCTCATGCAGTGCAGAGTAGCAACAATGCAATATTTTCAAACAGCTAGTATAGAAACTAGCAGCAGTCAATTTTATTTTCTAGTTGCATATTTTCTTGTCCAATTTTGGATTTTTTTATGTTGCAATTAGCAACATTACAGTAAAGCAACAACAACAGTAGATGAGTACCAGTAGCAGAAGAGCAGGAAAAACGCAGTGCATAGTGGTACAACACAGTGAAGAGTAGTTCTCTTGCAGTGTAGAGCAGTGCTCACGTAGTGCAACAGCATGGTTGAAGAATTCAGAAGGAGTTGCAGTATAGTGGAAGTTGGAAACAGTATGTAGAGTTAGTAATAACACAGATGCAACATGTTTTCTTGTGCAGTGTTGGTGAGCAGCATCAACAACACAACAACAGATGTTCCAGAAGTCAAAGGAGCACATTGACTTTTTTTTCTAGAGCACTTTCCTCGCTAAGAGGGAGTGTTGATTTATGGTAGCATCATATGTGCTCTAGCCTTGTAGCTTTTTATATAGACTAGGACACATCTATTGCATAAAACCCAGAAATGGTTTTGGAAAATTCCAATAAGAGATTGTTTAATTAAAACGATTAATCATTTTTTAATTTTTTCCTAAGTCTAAAGTTAAACTGATTAATTAAAGGGTATTAATTAAACTAAGTGCGAATCTTCTAGATAAATTCATCGATCACCTCCAAGTTAATATTAGCCCTTGATTATTTTTTAATATTTTCCATTGAAGGTTCAATAGAAGAATATAAGAAGGAGGGTGAGGGGCCTATGGAAAACACATTGACACACTTGAGCCATTGAGAATTTTCGAATTGTGTGAGGAGATACAACTTTTATCAAGAATCAAATCACTAGGTAGGATTTTGCTAAGTGATCGTGATTCAGTGATCAGATCTAGAGAGGGGCAGAAGCAGAGACTGGTCAGAAGTAACAGGAGTGCATTTCAAAGAGAGGCAGCAGTTAAGCAAAGAGAGATAGCACAGTTTTCTAAAGGAGTGATGCAGATCCTTGAGAAAATCACGCAGAAGCGGCGTAGTGTCTCTTTGAGTCAGTATGGAGATAGCTAGAGGTTGGGGTTTCTGAGCCAGGAGGGTCAAATTCCAATATCATATTAGCTAGATCAGCTGTAGTAAGGGGTAATGCAGTTCCTCAAGCTTACCCAAGAAGGCTTACGGAGATACAGCGTAGGCACTCACAGAGAGGCATTGAGGGCTTCACCAGCGCTGTTTTTGATCAGCCGGAGACTTGCAGAGTGAGGTATATCTCACAATTTTATTTTTTGTCTATATTTCTCTAAAGGGTTTGCTAGATGTTGGATACCTAGTTGTATTCAAGATTATGCTGCTTAATAATATAAACCCTCAAATCTGCTACACCGATTTTCCCAATTTGTGCTTTTCCAGGGATTTTGCCCAAAAATAACTATGCCACATGTGAATGTTTTTCATTGTATTATGTTCATATTTTTCAGCACTTAGATTTATTCTGCAACATTATTTGTGTAGACTGCTTTGGAAATTACTTTGATATTTTACTGTAATGAAATAATTATGGAACATAATAGAAAACGTAATTCAGATTTTTTGTATTAGGAATCTGAATTTAGGATTTTTCAAACCATCAAGACTCTCTGACAACTGTAGGGCGTCCTTAGCATGTGACTCGTTCAGTCATATTTATAGCATAGGTGTGCCTTAAACGGTATTCTATGCATTAGTGTAGCCCCATAAATTCTAAAATAGATCCAAATATAACATAATATCCACATTAAATGCAATTTGGATTCTCCTCCAAATGGTAAGAATGTTGTCTTGTGTAGATTTATTGTTCCAACGGCTATATTCTCGCACCTCTGTGACCCAGTCAATCTCCACACACAGCTACCACGCGCACGTCGCACCTATATGCGCATATCCATATTTCTGGACATATAGTCATTTGGTGTCCGTAGGGAGAGGGTCATCCATGTATGGCTTCAGTCACCTTCCATTGACATATCGAGGAAGGTCTTCTATGCTTAGTGTGCCTAGGCGTACCACACCTCCATTTGTGATTTTCTTGACAACATATGGTCCAAGCCAATGCATCTTGAACTTTCCTGGGTGGCGCGTAAACTTATTTTCATACAAAAAAACCAAATCCTCTTCCTTAAATACCTTCTGTCTAATGCGCATGTCATGCCAAGTATTTTCGCACGCCTTTTGCACTTGTTGATGGAAACCTGCAATGAATCGGTCCTCTGCGAGCACAACCAATTGCGAAAACCATTCTTTCGTAATGTCTTTTTCAGCCATATTAGTTAGTGTTGGAATGCGCAGACTTTGAATAATGTACTCCATTTTCATAACAGTTTCCTGCCCATACACCCTCCTAAACGTTGTATTCCATGTTAGCTTCTTGCATGTGGTTTTGTATGCCCAAAGAACCATAGGTGTGTGCACATCCTAATAATTTTGATTAGCAATGCATACCTTAGTGAGCACAGTCTCCAATATCTTATTAAGATCTTCCACTGCACCATTCGCATGTGGGTGATATCGAGTAGTCTTCTGATGATGAATCTGGAATTCTTCTGTCAGAGCTTTAATACTTTCATTCACAAAGTGTGTACCTCGATCACTCATAAAAATATTAGGGCACCCATACCAAGTCAAAATTTTCTCAATAATGAAGTACGCAGCTATTCCTGCACTACAATCCTTCACCAACCTAGATTCAACCCATCTAGTTACATAGTTTTTCACAGTGATTATGTAATGCGCACCTGTTTTCTTTCATGGACGGTCAATAGGTTCAACAAAATCATTGGCCCATTTGTAAAAATATTGCAATGCCATCTGTGGGTGCAAGGACATCTAATGTATGCGTGATGGTTTTCCTATCCTTTTGCATTCATTACAAGCATGAAAATATGAATGTGCATCATTATGCAGCATGGGCCACCATAAACCATCTCGTAAAATATTCTGTGAAGTGGCTTTCCTTGCATAGTGACCTCATATAATCCATCCATCAACCTCCGCAAAGGTATCCTATCTCTGAAAATCCAATACATACCTTGATTCAGGTGGATATTGGTGGCCAGCTACCTATTCCACTTGGGAACCCACCATTGTCTCTTTCATTTTTTCAGTTTCCGCACAACTTACTATTTTTGGAATTTTTTTGGGTCTTGAACTTCCATAGCCATTTTGAGGCCCTAAACGACGTTTTTTGGGAAAATCATGAACAACATGGGTCCATGGATTGATGATGATCACCTAGAAATTTTTATTCCTCATATATGTATTCATAACTAGGTATGGTGCACATAAAATAGAGATCGTATGCCAAAGTTACATCCCCGAGAAGTTGAAACACCAATTTACCCAAACGGGGCCCATAGTTTTGTGATGTTTAGGTTTTTCCATTTTTTCTAAATAATAAATATGCCCTCAAGCCTCATTCTAACATAGTTTAGAGGCTTATAGCCACCACATTTCTTCTCAGAGATAAGCTACCAACGCCTTAGCTAGTTTATTTCCATTCTATCTGTAAGAAAATTTCAGTTCTTTGATATTAATGAAATGAAGTGTTATTTCTATTGCATCTTTGTATTTATAGTTATATGTGTATTATGTTGCATTCCTGCATAAATCTAGATCATTTGTATCAGAGCGGTTTGCCTTTTCTTGATCCTTCTTTGCATGTCCCCAACGAGGTTGGGGTATAAGGAGTTAGAGCTCAATCTGGTTGAACCTTTGCAAGATCAACCTCGCAAACCCCGATAACCGCCCATGGGGGACAAAAAGAAATATGAGGGAGTAGGAGATCCTATCAAAATATTGCTCGAGGAGGCCCTTGAGAAACAAAGGAACGCGATGATGGATAATGTTTCCCAGATCCTTCAACGACTGCCCACTGGTGGCGCATCTACATCCAGCAGCCACTCTGGATGCACAACTTCATTTAAGTTACAAGTAAAATTTTAAATTCCCATATATGAGGTCCAAATAGATTTCGATGTCGTAGATAGATGGTTGAGTATATAATAAGTATATTTCTTGGTTCATGACTTTTTCGACCGGGAGAAGATTATTTTTAGACTCCTCAAAGCTACCCCCCATGTCAAGGATTGGTTGGAAACCTACTGTGAGAAAAAGGACGAGACATAGCCCTCTCTGTTCTTGGTCGTACCCACCTGGAATTATTTCCAAGATGCCATCAAGGAAAAATAATATCCCATTGGGAGCTATGAGGACAAGTACATACAATGGAGCACACTGCAATATCAAAGGGATCAAGATGTGCATGAGCTGATGAATCTGTTCCATACCCTGCGCACAAAATTGGGTATCAAAGATTCAGAGAGAAATTTGGTGCTAAAGTATCGTAGTTGTCTGCATAGATACATTCAGGAGGAAATGGAGTTCCTCGAAATCTCCTCACTTGGTATGACATACTGATATGTTTCTAATATTGAGTATAAATTCAAACAGAAGAAGCGAGACTTTGGATCTGTGAATCAAAAGCAAGGGAAAGGTGCCCCCAAACTGCAAAACAAAGGACAAAGCCAAGTCATGGCAGCCCAATACAACATATCAAAATCGCAAGAAAAGAAAAACACTGCGAAGCCAAAGTAGGACATGAAAAGGTGGTGTGAGTTCCATAAGAGCTCCATTCACAACACAAGTGAGTGTTGGGCCAAGCAGTCGCTGGTGGCTGAGATGAGGGCTTCTGAATCAGGTGCATTCTCTGACTCTGAATAAGAACCTGACAAGGGGAATGACAAAGGGAAACCGATTATTGATGTAGAGCTCAATGCCACTATTTCCATTGTGAATATCCAGAAGGAGGAACCAGAATATCCAAAGGAGGAGGAGCATCTCTTCCACTCCTAGATGTGGGTAAAGGGTTCCCTACTACAGTTCATTGTCGAAAATGAGAGCCAAAAGAACCTCATTTTAGTAGACTTCCATAAGCACTTCGGCTTGTCAACCATAGCACACCCACAACCATACACCATCGTGTGGCTTCACCAAGGACGGGATCTTTGTGTCAATCATCAGTGTCGCCTTCCTTATAGCATCAATCCCTTCATGGATTAGGTTTTATGTGACATTTCTCCTCTTAATGATTGTGATGTATTATTTGGCCAACCATACTTGTGGAAGCGACATGTTGTGTATGAGTCTCGACCTCGTGCTTTTATAGCTACTTGGGGAAATAAGTTGTACAGGATACTAGAGGTACCACTGCCTACTGTTATCTCTTTGGTTACTGCAAAAAAATGTAGTAAGCTCATTTCCAAAACGAGGGATTTTTTTTCTTGATGATCCACCCCCAGGGCAAGAAGAAGATTGTGGCCACAACCTCCAGACAGGGCTCCTCTGCACGACAACAACAAATGGAAAATTTTGTGGAGGAGTATGGGGACATCTTCACCTAACCCACAGGGGTGCCTCTGCACTGTCAGGTCAGGCATCCCATTTATATGACCCCAGGTGTGCCACTACCCAATGGATCGATCTATCGGTGCTCTATTCTGGAGAACAATGAAATCAAGAGGCAGATTCAAGAGCTACTATAGAAAGGTCACATCCACTGAGTTCATCACCTTGTGGGAGCCCGATCGTGTTGGTATAGAAGAAGGATGGGACTTAGAGACTCTGTATTGAATATTGGGCATTGAACAAGATCACTGTCTGGAATAGGTACTTGAACACACAGATTGATGACCTTCTGGACCAACTCAAAAGGGTGAAATATTTCAGCAAGATCGACGTGAAGTCTGGGTATCACCAAGTACCAATCAAACCCTCCAATGTGTGGAAGACTTCCTTCAAAGCCAAGGAGGGCCTTTTCAAATGGTTGGTCATGCCTTTTAGGTTGATTAATGCTCCTACAACCTTCATGAGGTTGATGGACGACATCTTGTGGCCATTCAGCAACTTATTTGTAGTGGTGTACTTGGATGACATTATGATCTTCACTTGGGAAGAGAACCTCCACCACATCCGACAAGTCCTCCAAACACTTTGGCAACACAATTTGTGTCCCAATTTGGAGAAGTGCAATTTTTGCATGACCCGAGTTCAATATCCCAGATACATTATTGATGAAAGGGTTGTGCGTGTGGATCCAACCAACATCCAATTCATTCGGTATTGGCCAGACCCAACCACTCTAATAGAGCTTCGTGGCTTTCTGGGTCTTGCTAATTTCGACAGCAGGTTCATGTTGTGATTCTCTCATATCACTTGGCCCTTGAGTCAAGTCACCAAGGGAGGAGAAAAAGCTAAATTATTTTGGTCAGAATATCAACAAAAGGAGTTGATAGAATTGAAACATCGCCTTTGATTTGGCCTCGTGCTCACATTACCAGACTTGCAACAACCATTTTAGATTGAGACATATGCATCTGACTATGCTATTAGGACAATTATTACTCAATAGGGGCATCCAGTGGCATATCACAGTCAGAAATTTTCTGGCACAGTTCGCAAGTATCCAACTTATGACAAAGAAATATATTCCATTGTGAAACATTGTCAACAATGGAATAATTGCATTTTGCGGAGGGAAACAATCATCCACACAGACCACCGACCCCTGCAGTTCATACAGAAAAAAGGGAAGTTTCAAAATGACCACCATCAGAAGTGGTCCACATATCTGCAACAGTTACATTTGAACATCAAGTACAAGAAGGGTAGCACCAATAATGTTTCAGACTACCTTACCTGACCACCGATCGTGGCGCCAACCACTGTTCTCAACTCTTATGGGCACGAGACTTCTGATTGGCTGCTTCTCTATAAGAGCGATCCAGAATTCAGCCAGACATATAAGGCACTCTTGGGGGGTACGCAATTTGAAAAAAAATTCCTCCAAGATGCACTGTTATGTCACCCGAGCTTGCCAAGATGATATGGGAAGCACACTACAGTCGAGTCGTTGGGAATTTCGGGGTCGAAAAAATACTAGAAATACTACAGAATATTTCTATTGGTAGAACCTTCGATAGGATGTCGGGATGTACATCATATCCTGCACTGCTTGCGCCAATGAAAAGTCGACCATCAAGAATCAAGGCCTCTATACTCTGCTACCTACCCCTAGTCGACCTTGGGAATCCATCTCCATGAATTACATGTCGAATTGTCCTTTTACCAAGCATGGAAATGATTGTGTTTTCATGGTCATTGACAGATTCTAAAGGATGGCGATTATGGTGGCCTGCAAGAAGAATATTGTAGCATAAGCCACTGTTAAAATCTTCTTTGAATGAGTGTGGGTGCACTTTGGGCTCCCACAGTCTATCATCTCAGATCAGGACAGCAGGTTCCTCATCGCATTTTGGTCCAACCTCTAGTCAATACTGGACACCAAGCTCACCAATTCCACATCTTTCCATCCCCAAACTGATGGCCAGACATAGGCTGTCAATAGGATGATTATACACATTCTACACATGTATACTTCAAAGCAACCACACACATGTGATGAGAGCCTCCCCTATGTATAACACACTTATAACCAGACTATCCATAGCTCAACTGGCCACAACCCCTTTTAGGTGGGCTTGGGAGTCCAACCACTATGTCCCATTGATGTAGCCATTCCATTTGCAGCTACTCAGGCCGATTCGGGTCATGTCTAGTCTAAAGCTCACAAAGTGAACAACTTCATCGAGAGAATTTAGCACATTTTCCAACAGGTTCATGAAATATTGGACAGAGCCAATGCTAAGTACAATCAAGGACATGATGAACATTGAGTGCCACACATATTCTAAGTGGGAAAAAAAGTGTGGCTACAGTTGTGGAAGGAGCACCTCACTGGACCCCACTGTAAGCTTCGCCCAATCCAATATGGGTCATACACCATCATCGAATATTTAGGTAACAATGCCTTCGAGCTCAGTATTCCACCATTCCTTGGTCTACACCTACTATTCAATGTGGACAGCCTTCGTCCCTACTTCCCACCTCTACTAGACACCTCTGACATTGCTAAACAACTCACACCAACAGAGTTAAACCCAAACTTCATGGAACAGACCAACAAATATTGTGTCATGGACATGCAAATCAAGAACACTCGCCAACAAAAGATCCAATTGTATCACGTTGTCAAAGCTGGCCAACTCCTGCACCAAAGTAAGTGGTTCACTAGGGACCAAGTTCAGTAGAAGTTTCCTCATCTCATGGAGGAACTCAATGCAATGGGGACCATTACTTCCTAAGGGGGGAGGAATGATCTGGGTGGATATTGGTGGCCACTTGCCTATTCCACTTGGGGCACCACTATTGTCTCTTTCAATTTTTCAATTTTGGTACCACTCACTATTTTTAGCAAGTTTTCGAGTCCTCAACTTCCAGAGCCATTTTGAGGCCCTAAAAAACATTTTTGGGAAAATCGAGAGAAGTTAGGTATGGTGTGCATCAAATAAATATCATATGGCAAAGTTATGTCGTCGGGAAGTTGAAACACCAATTTACCCAAACAGGGCCCATAGTTTTCGCGCTTCATCTCATAAGGTTAGGGATTTGGATGTTTAGGGTTTTACAATGTTTATAAATAATCAATAGGCACTTGAGCCTCATTGTAACACATTTCAAAGGCCTGTAGCTACCACATCTCTTCTCAGAGATAAGCTACCAGCGCCCTAGCTAGTTTATTTCCATTATGTCCGTAAGAAAATTTCAGCTCTTTGATATTAATGAAATGAAGTGTTATTTTCATTGCATCTTTGTACTTATGGTTAATTGTGTATTTTGTTGTTTTCTTGCATATTTCCAGATCATACCTTCTAAGAACATCATTTTTCACCCATCTTGTTTAGCTGATCGGAAATTAGAGTAAACTTAGTTATGCGCATGACCATCTCTTTATTTTTTTGCAATGTATACTCCCTTGGCACACTTCTAGTAGTCAAGAAATCAATAATGTTTGCAAAATGATCATCAAATACCTTTATAAAAAATATTTTCGCATCTGGTAAACCATATTCTGAGCTAGTGGGATCTTCTCCATTTTCAATGCACGACAGAGGGTCTTGCCCAGCATTCGGTCTCCCAGATTTCACAATAAATTCAAAATAATACTCCTGAAATAGCAGCAACCATCTACAGTTCTTCCCCCGCAACACAAGCTTATTGACCAGACACTTCAGAGCATAATGGTCAGTAAACATCTTAAGATGCCTTGCCAATAGATAGTGGCTAAATTTCTACAGCACATAGACCATAGGAAATCCTTCCCTCCCGGTAGTCGAGTAATTTCCCTCCACACTTCATAGCTTACTTAAAAATGCAATAGGATTTTCAATCTCCATGGCTCGTGGTTGCACTGAAATAGCTCTGAGTGTGATGTAGGAGGCATCAACATGTACGTGGAATACCTTCAACCAGTCTTGAAAGACCAACATGGGCGCAGTGAAGATCTTCTCCTTAATCAATTCAAAAATCTTTTGTCATTATTCATCACAAGACAATGACCATCATTATTTAACAATTTCTCCATGGGCGTAGTCATCAGTGCATAACCTTCGATGAACTTCCAGTAATGCCCTGTATGCCCCAAAATTGAGTGCAGTTGTTTGAAATTTGTGGGAACTTCCAGGTTAACAATAGTTGCGATCTTAGCTGTATCGACCATCAATCCTTGCTAACAAACAATATTTCCAAGAAATATCCCAAATGGCACATAGAATATACACATTTTGAGATTAAGTGATATATGATACTTCTGACAAGTATCCATCATTAGGCGTAGACTTGATACATGATTCTTCAATAATCCAAAGATATTAAGTCATCAACATAGAATTATAAGAATGAACGGATATATTCCTTGAACGCAGCTACTACCACACGAGGAGATAGTTGGTTCATTCTTCAGACTGAATTTCATGACTTTATACTGAAAGGATCTCCATTATGTTGCAAATTTTGTCTTACTTCTATCTCCTGACGCAATTTTGATCTGGAAATATCCTGAGAAGCCATTTGTAAATGAATAGGCATATTGTCCTCCTACATTTTCGAGGATCTCATCACAAAATGGGGTCAAGAATGGATCATGTACATAGGCATCATTCAATTTACGCAAATCCACTGAAATCCTTATTTCTCCTTTACTCTTATTATCCTGCACCACGATAAGACTTACCCAATCAAGTTCTTCCACTGGCTTTATGATTCCTGCAACAATAATTTCTCCAATTCTTCCTTAAATTTCTTCTTATATTTGGGATTCAACCTATATGAGCGCTGCTTCATAGGCCACGCATCAGGTTTCAAATTAATATTAATCACCCTAAGATCTCTTATTATCCCCTTTAGCTAAGAAAAATTTGTAAGAAAAAGGTCCTGATTCTCAGTCAATAGCTCAATGACCTTTCCCACCGTATCACCATCCCAGTAATATCCTATCTTTTCTAACTTCAATTTTTCCTCTGAGACAATGTTTACTTGTCAAATATGCAAGGGCTTAGTGACATCTAGTGACTTAATCGTAGGTCCAACAACTGTGTGTTGTCCTTCAGATTCAGAGATCATAATATTCCTTAGATCTTCCTCATTCTCTTCAACTCTTAAATACAATCCACAATTTCCATCATCTGCGCTTCCCATGTTGGCGAGGTGCCATATACCTTCGATTTTGTGGTGTTAAAGCTGACCTCCTTAATACAATGCAGTGCTTCATACAAGCATTCAAACTCACTTTCAAATCTGAAAGTTGAAATAAAACTTTCTATCAACGTAGTCCATTCATTAGATCCTAATCGTAGCTCAATTTCCAGGTACCAATCCATAGGCACCTTCCCCAAAGTGTGTATGAACATGTGCACCCATTCTATTCTTGGTTCAATGCCCCATGCTTCAGTCCATTTAGCCAAATTTCTACATGGATCACCTTTTCCATAATAGGTCTCTTCCATTATAGTATTTGTATGTTCAAATCACAGTCTCATCATACGAGTGCATTCTTCCCAATTACCCAAGTTTCGTTTATGTGTCTCCCACCAACGTGATTGGGTAGAGCGCGGTACTATATGAAGTTCATGTAATCCTTATGCTTCTAGAATGGTTTTTTCAAGTTCTCCTAAAAACATGTTAACATTATTCAAACCATAATAATAAGGCTATTTGTGTACCTCTGATGATATGCATCGAAGAGCTCTTATCACTCGATTTCAGGGCAATGTAGATACTTCATGCAGTCAGTTCTACCATTCTCGAGTTCTTCATCTAAATCTAAGAAGAAAGAACTATTCTTTTCCCAGTTGAGTCTTCCGATTGATCCAATCATAATCTCATGTAGTTAGCTTATAGATGTGATCAACATCATCATTTGCGTGCACCGACTCTGTATATCTTGCACCTTATGTGGGATCCAGGGGAACCAAAAATCTGTATTCTCAAATACTATAATTCTTCGCTTAAGATTAATGATTCCATCCATATCAATATCCCAATCTAAAACCAACAACATGGGATAGGGATTAGTATCATCCACAATTTGTATGACTTCAAAATCTGCAAGCACCTTTACTCCTTCAATATCTACTACAAACTGCGAGAGTTTCCATAATGGGATGATATTTTTCTGATTTTCCATACGAAACTGAATAGTAGACCATTCCAACTTAGGTTCTCCCATGCACTGCTAAGTCTACTTCGGTAGGACATTCACATCAGATCCTAGATCCAAGATGACCTGATCCACCTCATAGGAACCAATCTGAGCAGTCAAGTGCATCTCTTGTCCATTTTTTATTTTATTCTTATAGATTTTTTTAAGAGCCTTCTCATACATCTAGGGTTGTTCTTTTTTTGCGTAGTTATCTATCAATTCTTGGAGGTTCTCAACTGCCTTCTTATTTTGCAACAATTTGATACAAGCTTGTAAGAAGGGCTTTATCTCTTCATATACTCTGACCACACCCATAGGTTTGCTTGATGCTTATGTGCTTGCTTCAGTGAACCCATTTTTTCCCTTCTATAAAGGTGTCTTTTTCACATTGTAAGTTGAACCCATTATTTTTCTCAGGTGCTTTTCAGATCCAAAGATCAACATCTAGCTTATTCCCCTTGTCTTCACCAGTGGATGCACCACTCCTAGTGAAAAAATTCATGCTTGGTTCCTCTTCGTGGAGCTCCTCCCTTACCATATGAATATTCTGATTAGGATTTAGTGTCTTCTTTTCCTTCATCTTGGCAATCAAAACAAGAAAACCTTCAATAACATGATCAAATTGCCTACAGTACCTACAAGAATAACGTGATCAATTTCGAAAGTCGCGTGCATAATGAATTACATCTCCACAATTTTAGTAGATGAGTTTTCCACTTCCTTGACCAGCTCCTCATCCTCTTCCTCGTCCTTTATTCTAGAATCCACCACATGCAGACGGGGATGCTGGTGAGGTAGGTTCAACATGAATTCTATAGATATCACCTCGATCAATCTTCAAATCAAAGCTACGGTATTGTTGTTCTTCATGTCCCAACGTTGAACAAAACTTGTAAAAAATTGCTTCAGCTCAGGCACGTATTTTCCAATCCTCAGATAGTAGTCAGTCACATGCATACCCATAGCCTGAAAAATTGTGCACCAATGTAGGTGTCCCACATGGTTCGGTCATGCTCTTCAGCTAGCTTGGTCCTACAACTTGCAGATAATAATTGGATATAAGGCATTGATCCTTATAATGTTTCAAAACTTTGCATCGTCTGCAACATACATCTACGCATACCTCCTTTAGCTTATCCTTATGCAAAATATGTCTTTCTAAATGCATCACTTCCAACTGTCTTTGAGTTTTCTATGTCCCAATCTATGCAGCTGGTATAGGCGAAGCTTCTAACTTCATTGAAATTTCTACTACCTTGGCCTACATGGAAACATTCTGCTGAAACAAGGGTTGGAACATATGTGGGAGAAGCATAGTAATAAACCACTCTTTGTGTTAGGTATCATCAATATTTAATTTGTCATATCTGGTAGTGTGCTTGAACGTTTGATCCACATCCTAGATAGATTCATTTAATTCTTGATGAATCTCCTTTAACTTAGTGACACATTTCACAAATGATTTTGGCAGGTTGAGTTGGTATTTTAGTGTGGCCTTTAAATTATCAATAATGGCATGAGGATTCATTGCTACATACCTTATATACTAGTCCAACACATGATCTTGAAAACCAGTGGCTAATTTCTCTTTCTTAACATCATCATTATTCACTTGTTACGTTGTCCACACAACGTTAGTGACAAACCATAATTTATTTGTGACTTCATTCTCGATACCATGGAAAGTAGGAAAATTCATGAAGGCAACCATATTTGTGCCTGGTGATTGAGGTGGAGGTGGAGGTGTAGTGGATGACTTGTGAGATGAGTTTGGAGGTGGAGTTGATGGGATCTGACCTATGGCCAATGACCCAAGATTATTTTGATCTTACAAGACTTCTTCTTCAGAGTGTGTGGATTCACTAAAGCTACTAGTCTATGTTTTTTTGTCACTATTAGATCTACCTTTGAGAGAGGTATAAATAAAACGTTCTTCTAGATCTACGTGTTAAGGTATTCCATTGTGTGTAGTCAGGCCTCTTCGAGACATTCACTCAATATGACTACATAGTGTAACCTGTTTACATAATATAATTTTAATCCATAGCTTCAGAGAGTGCAGGAAATTAGGACCCTTGAAAAATATTTTTTCATCTAAAGAATAAGATAAAAACTGATCAATAGAAAACTCAGTCATAAATCCTCCCAGAACATGATCGATCCAATGGTCTACCATGCAGATGATCTTATTTATAGTCTTGTCTAATTTTTGTACTAACTCTGGGGTCCACTAGGTGATCGCGTCGTCCTTTTTGTGGGTCTAAAATTTAGTGTGTCGAGACAACCACTTATGCAACTTGGTCACAAAGGATCCAAAGAAAATTTCGTGGACCTGTGTATAGATATAATTTTGTACCCAATCTTCAGCAGATAATTTAGAGCTTGTATTCTCTTAGATCACAAATTCAAGAATCTTCTTATCAAGCCAATCTTGTAATTCGTTTTGTGTAGGATGCTAAAAGATCAATTCTCCTTCAAAATGAACCTAGCCTAGGAAAAATAACCATTTTTTTGGTTGATGTGTCCCCACCCAAGTTCCTATTTATCATGCAACCAAGAAAACCCTTCAACTACTGGCCCTTTCGGAAGTGACCTGCTTACGTAGATCAAAGTATCACCCAAAGTAGTATGGGGGGGTGTTGGAACCAGGTTTCCACACCTTGAGAAATTTTTTATGTAGTGACCCTAAATAGGCTTATAAAAAATAATACAACAGATGCACGCATACACAGTCAACAGATCAAACCCTTCTGCCGATTAGACTTAAATATATATTTGCACATAGTAATCAAGTATAGTTGTCCATATTGATTCATCTAAAGTCAACTAATTTTCATGCACAGATGAAATTAACCATGAAAAAGAGTGAATATGCAATAACAGAACATATTCATATCTTAACACAATTAACATATAATCAATTCAAAAAATCACATAAAATTTTAGGTTCACCAAAAAAATATTCTTTATTAAGAAATCTATCAATTCCAATACATTCAATCCTTCATTCCAATAGAATATATCCTTCTATGTACATATCCAATACTTTCGTCTCTAGACACATAACCAACAGGAGCCTTTCTACCCAATAACCCAGACTTTAGATCAAAACCTTAACAAACATTCATATCCGATCAATTCATTGTCTCCAATTGACTCAATCCCTACATATTTATAATATCTAGATGCACATAAACCATGGTCTCAAACCATGATTTAACACTCATGGTTTCCCTTTAAACCCATTACAATGATTAAGGGGCTTTGACTTTCCCTGAAGCCCCTTTTAGTCTTTTGTGCAACGCACACAACAAAACTTATACAAAATTGAACCCAAAAATGTACCCCATGTGACCCCGCTCCAACACCCCCCCTTGAAGCAAAAATCGTCCTCGATGTTTATCATTAAATTCTACCCAGTATATAATGATATAAACAACCAAGAAGGGATCCTTCCATTTTAAAATGACAAATATTGTTTCTAGGTAATATCAATAAACAAAAAAAAAATTTGTTTTATCAATATTCATAAGCATTTATAGCTGCTAAGTTAAGTAATTTCTCCTTTCAACCACTTAGCCTTTATTAAAATTGATAGAAACAAAACAAAATGTATATCCCAACTTACCATTACTTACCAATTAATCTTAGAAGTCGTGGTCATTTTTATGCAAGCGCTCCAATGGTTTTAAAACCCATCAATAATCGATGGAAAGAACCCTGAAATATATTACTAAAAAATCCAACATAATCACATCAGTCACTACATTTTAAGTCAAATAACATACTTTTAGCTGTCATTCAATTATGCAGTATGAGTTTATATTTTAGCCATAGTACTTTCACAAGTGCCCATCAAGAACCAACCCTCTAATAATCAAAATTATAAATCACTAAACCACATGCACATTGTCTTGGCTCCCACTAAAGACATCCACACAATACTTCTAAAAGTACCAAGAGAGCAGCTCACCCTCTAATAGTACAAATGATCAAATAGTGCACCAAGTGCATATTTTCCTTGTCATTACTAACACATTCAAAATATTAGTGATAAAATAAAGGAAATTATACTTTTAGTAATTCCTTTATGAGTGCTAGGATACTTTCATGTGAATATGTACATAAGATATTTACACAATCATATAAAAAATTCGTTTTAATTCAACACATCACTGATTAGTTACTTGGTTTGATATGAGAACCAAAATGGGAAGAATATGATCCTCCCGATCCATGGGAACTGGTGTCCACAACCAAATTGATTCATTTTCACATCCAGTCAGTTCCTTAATAAAGACCATACTAGGTCCAGCCCAGAATTCCAGTTGAAAACCAACTCAAGAATTCCAATGACCACATAAGCTCCAATATAGGATTCCTCTTAGCAACGTCCTGCCTTTTCCTTTGACAGCGTCTCGTCTATGAATAATTTTGGACCTCCTCCAACAAGCTCCAAAATCTACATATTTTCCGTAGGATTTTTCCCTCTTCACCATCTTATCCAACTCTTTTCCCTTACAAAGACCATATATCTCTAGGGAGAGGAAATATAGGTAGGAAATCACCATCAATCCCTACGAGCTGGCAACCACCATCAGCCTAATGCCTTACGACCTTTCACAACTGTCAAAAATTGTCTGGCATGTTAAATTTCTATTTTATCACTCTTTCCCACAGTAATTTTCATAATGAACCATACTGTCATTACTCATCAAGAAAAATAAACTTTTATGCATATTATACGTCATACTTGGTGCTCATCATGAGGCCACAATATATTGATTGGTAGGAAACATAACTGAAATACAGTTTATATGCATTATGATTTTCCAAATAACACAATCATGCACATCATGACATTATACTTTATTATTTACAATTTCAATTCATATTGCAATGTTTTAATTTAACACATTTTCTTTTTTCCATTAAGCTACTAATTCTTAATTTGATCAACAATACTAGTAATAAATATGCATTGTTAAACAAGTATTCACTTTCAAAATCACTTTAGCTTCATGTATAAAATGTTTTCATGCATTAAAGTACATAAAAATATTCATTAATGTGTATATGTCGATAACGGTTAGGGTAATAGCCCAAACATTTCCAATTCCCACAGTGTATTGTTACCAACAAACTGACACATGAATTAACTACCACAATCACTTGTTGACAACTTGCAATAATATTTAATCAAAACCAATTGATGCATATAATTTTTATTCGTTTGTCATGCAACACTAACTAATCAATTATTCTAATCATCTTAATCTAGCCATGACACGACTCATTCAGTAACTAGCCATTATATTCAAGTCTCACTACTCGACTCACTGTGTATTTTTTGTTTTAAAGCATGCTATCGTCCTCTTCAAGTAATTTCCCCATATTTTTCATTCATGCATTAGTTTCACACACCATCACTATACACATTCAAAATTTTTAAGTAGTTTATGGTAACTTTAGCTATGTTCATTAAATGTATCAATAATTTGTCATATATGCAAAAGTTTGTAGCCCATTCCCACATTCACTAGTGGGTACTCTAGTTGTTTATAAGTGAAACAAAGGTTTTATTATCTTTTATCCTCAAAATTTAAGTATCATGATCATAGATTTACAACAAACTTTATTACTTTCTACTCTTCAATGTTGTTATAAACATGAATCACACATCTGACCTCAAAAGTAGGAAATTGCGTATATTAATATGTATATTGTTAGACTCATACGTGAGCTGATTCCCACTAGTAGCCTACCTTGAATTTTTTCCACTTGATAATTCCCAAAGGTGCCAGTGCTACAACCATCAGCTTTTATACCACTTGTAACATCCTGTGATAACCTCACATGGAAATGCAGAGAGTTAGAAAATTTTTATACAAATTACCCATGGGTAACTATCCAAATCTCTATTCAAGGTACCTTATTAATCATTAGATAAAATTTTCATCAATTCAGAGTATCGTTAGTACAAAAATAGTAAGTTTCATAACCATTAACAACCATTGTTGTAATATATTAATATAATCTATATGATGTAACCTTGCATTCATTTCAAGATTTTTCTAGCCATATTAATTAATCACATACTTGACATTATCAAAATTGCACCATGCGAGGAATATACATCATCAAACTCACACAATAAGAAATCACATCATTGAAAACCAATATACCCAAGAAACCCAATAGGGTGAAAACCATCAAAAATTTAATTTTATCACTCATGAGGGTGTTCACCCCTCACTCAATGGATTATAAGGGAGTCCATCCCTTAACCATTGTTATAAAATATTACAAAGAAATATCATTTAAATACAAAATATTAAGTTGAAGCTATTACAATCATTAGGATAAGATTTACCCAAAAATATTCAATCTTCATATCTTCATGAGATGGTTGTCCCTAAAGTGGACCATCGTGTAGTTCACACTCATCTCCATGGACCATTAAGCACTTACCTGTACCATGTTAAGCAAAATATATCCTATGCACAAAATATCATCCTGCCCTTCTATTGTTGTTGTCATCATACATTGATGTCAATATTACATAAATTATTAATAAACCCATTCATAAATATATACTAGTGATGCTTCACCATCTATACATGTACATTCATGACATGCAAGTGAAATATCGTGACTTTCTTCCTTAAGAACACTGCATATGACATGCGAGTAAAATATCGTGGCATGCTTCCTTAACAATACTACATATGCGCTAGTTATAAGCATGTAACCATAAAAATATTTATATATAAGAAATATCACATTAGCTAATATTTCCTTTACAAAAACACATGTTATTGCAAAACAAATCATTACAACTATCCATAAATTCATTTAAAGGAAACTAATGCATTGTGCATTCGGGTTACTTAATCTTTAACAAAATAAACATCCCTTTAGCTATTAGTTTTGGTACATTAAGATACGTAAAGAAAGCTAACATAATGAATGTTGTTCCTATGCATGCAAATTCACATGCTTTCGAAAAGGATATTCTCAAAATAATTTTCAACACAATAAAGCATGCAAGTTCACATGCTCTCTAAAAGGATATTCCCAAAAGAATGTTTAATAGAATAGAGCATGCAAACACATGTTTCATTTTCAAGGAAATATGGCATAATAAGGCATGAATTTTTTTTTTTCTTTTCCATAACACTAATTCAATAAAAAATACAAATATATGTCCTATTTTCCAAGGATTATACCAACATTCCCCATTTTTATTTATTCCAAGGAAACCAACACAATTACTATGGTTTTTGTGCATGTAATTCATCTTCTTTACCAAATAAATGTTTCCAATGTAGGCTAACAAAACATGCTATCATTTCCCACATACAAATATATATTCTTTCCAATGAAATCTAATACAATATTTCATGCATAAACATGATATTATTCCAAAAGAACTAACATAATAGTTTTGATAGAATAGAGGTAATTACATATATTTTCCTAAAGAAACATAGCTCGATATTTCTTATATCCATGCACAGAACATATCTCTATAACGCAATGGTTATTTTTTTTGAATGAAAGAGCTTTTATAATAGCTCTTATTTAATGCATGCAACACATATCCATCCTTTAAGAGGGTCTAGCTATTTATGTTATATATGAGAATACTTTCCCTTTTCAAAAAATTGGATGCAATCAACTATTGTTTCTATGCTTCAACATATGTTTTCTTTTCAAATAAAAATATTGTTTATTTGTGAAAATAAACTTATTTTCAAGAACCCAGCGTATTTTCTCTATCTTTTATGTACAAATTTCTCAAGCATTTTTTTTTAAGAAAGTATCATATAATCAAACTTTCTTTTGCACATAAGAACTAGGAAAACGTTTTTAAAATAATAACAATGTTAACATTTTATGTATTAAACCATGCAATTAAGTAAAAATAACTAATGTAAAACACACAAATAACTTATCTTTTTACCCACCAGAACTTCTAACTTTTGCAAACTCTTTCAAAGGATTTTACACAATGGGCTTATATTTCATGCACAAGATAAAGACATTCTTTCTAAAGAAGATCCTTCACTTATAATATATTTATGGATGGAATATATGTATAATTTTTACAAGGTAATACCATAATATATTATATTTAACCACAATTACATATTTCACCTCAAAAAGTAAATCCAAACTTATTATCTCTTCCCATAAAATATTTTTTGATATATTTATTTTATTTTGATATGGGAATAAAACGTGTTTATAATAAGAATGGACATTGAGTTAGGTAAATAATCAATAGTGAATGTTTTTCACTCACATACTAATAAACTAATGCAATACCCTTTTCTTTTCTATATGTAACCCATCCCAAGAAGTATGAGAAAAATAACTATTATTTATAATTACTACTTTTTGTAATGTTCCCAATTAGCCTTAGCTAAGAGGAACATTCAATTTTGTTTTAATTTATGTTTTATGAATAAATGAATAAAGGAGGACATGTAAAACTCCTAAAAAGTCTAAATAAATCAATGCCCATGCGAACAAAGACAAATCAGGGCTATGTAAATAATCACTTGCAGGTGTGAAAGAGATTTGAGCTAAAGATTGGGTCAACCTTGACCAAATCAACAGCGTTGTCTAGGTTCATTACATCGCCAAAAGGGATAGCATAGTTCTAGAAGGGGGCCTCTAATGTGAAAAGGGCTAACTCATCAAAGTGGTTTAGGGTTTGCAAGAGCTTTCTCATCTTATAAAAGGAAAAGGAGGGCAGTAAGAGAAGGTTGTTGATAGATCATATTTCTAAATATTTGTCCGCTTAGACAAGTATCATTCTCTGCTGTTGAGTGGAGGATTGTATCTAGAATTCCTATGCAGGAGTTTCACCTCTTCCTTTGATGCTTCAAGGAGGAAATTTTGCTGAAATGAACCACTATCAGGCTTGAGGCCAAGCTCCTACTTACATTGGCAATGTTGATCCATTGAGGGTTTTGATGTCTCTACAAGCTGCAGCAAATGGTGATTTAGATCTACAGAGATCAAGTGTATTTGAGAGCCTCTCTCCATGGAGTGGGTCCTTTGACCTCCTGGAAGAGTGTATCATTTCTTATACTTAAAATCTGCAATTATTCAGTATTTTTCTGTGTCTCTTGAGCTACAACGTTTTCACACTAGGAAAACTACATTATTTATGTATGAGGGTTTGCAGGTTGTCTTGCTCATATTTTAGATTAGAGATCTCTTGTGTTGGACTTTGTCTCCCGCTTGGTGATCCATAGTTTGGCTTGCTGATATATGTTCTATTAAGATCTGATCCATTGTAATGAAATGATATATTCAGAAATTTACGGTAGCAGTTTCAATATCTACAACTTGTTTCTGAGATCTACTCTTATTCATCATGCTTTTTTCAAAATTCCAAGTGGATCTTGTAGAGAAAACTATAGATTTTCCAGATTTGATATAGATCTGATATTTTGTCCATATATCTACTCTAGATCTAAGTTGTAGCTTACATCTGTTGAACCTCCTGAAAAATAATTGTTTTGAGGCATTTATACAAATGTACATGTGCTTCTGCTCTCTTTTCTGAAGATTTATTTATGTATTGGCTCATGCTTTCTACTGTATAATGAAAGGGATTTATCATAATGATTATTTTCTGCTGTAAAATTGAGATATCAGTCCTCTTGCTGATCTCCATTGAAAATTAGCTAAAATTGCGCAATTCCTGAAGCAATGCTTGCATTTTACTGCAGCCTTCCCCTTTGGGTGCATTTTAGCTAGTCTAATTTTTGGGAGATCTTTTTAATGTGCCTAAGCTGATTTTTTTCTAATGAAATTCCATATATAAGTCACATATAGCATAAATTAGGGGAGCCTAGCCCTAAACTACGTTATTTTTGCACATTTTTACTTATACAACATTTTTCTTGAGCACCTTGTTGAAATTCCTAAAAGGGGGTTATTCCAAGTTCTATAGATAGAGTCTACGGTTGGCCAGGTAGCCTTTAGATCTAATCCTTTCTTTGAAAGATGAAATATCCAGTAAATTCCTCTGTGTTCCATCTCTGAAATAGAATCTTGAGAATCCTAAAAAAGGATCATTACAGTGGTATCGGAGCTTCACTCATGGCACAGCATGTGCTAACATTGGAGCACTAGTCATGCTGCATTCCAAAGATGAAGATCCTGTTTCTGAGAGGGAGAGAAGATATCAAAATAGAAGTCCTAAGAAGTATGACTATACTACTGTTGACCTTGACAAGGGTAAAGACAAGGGGAAAGCCCCTGAATCTGTGTATGATAAAGATAAGGAAGCAGAGGAGTTTGCAAAAATTCTCATAGAGGCTATGCAAGATCTGTCCAAGGAGAGAAAGGATATGAGTATGGATATAATGAGGGAATCCCCTGGGATATTCCATCAAGGAGAAAGTTCAGATATTTCTCAATTTGGGACTGGTCAACCTATGAGCTTGCCACAAGCTCCACAGGCCTCACAATGCTCTACAATGCCTACCTTCTTGGTTGTAGAGAATGAATGGCTACAAGAGCCAACCTCTTTGGAATGTTACTTTGCAGAATATGACTCACAAAGTCAGAGGTTCAAGGATAACTTAAGCTTTCAAGACTTTTTCCATCTCAAGGATTGGAGGAGGCCATAGCACCAATACAGAGATGAAGGCTTCCTTCAGGGGAGACAACGCACTATGGGTAGGTTATTCTTGCCTAAGTTCGATGGATCACCCTCTTGTTCTACAAAAGCATGGGTGGAGAAGTTGGACATCTATTTCCAGTTGAATAAAGTGCCCAAATTAGAGACCATCAAGATTGTTGTGCTGCATTTTGAGGGAGAAGCCCACAATTGGTGGTTTCATGGACTATCTACATTGGGACATAGGAATGTGTCAACATATGCTGAGTTCACTAGGAGACTAGTGGAGAGATTTAATTGTAAATATTCAGAGGCACCTTTTATAAGTTTGGAAAAGCTGAGGCAGACAGGAGATGCAGAGGCCTATATCTATGAATTCTTGAGATTGTCAGTAATGGTCCCCGATCTATCCATAGCAAGGAGAGTCTATATGTCCATTGATGGCCTGGAGGAACCTTTGCATGGGTTGGTTAAGTCTACCAAGCCCATCACTTTGCATGATGCCATTGAGAGAGCTAGAGATCTCCAAGATGCCTTGCCAAGGGCAAAGGAAACTTTCCAAAGCAAAGCCCCTCATTCCTCTAAGGGAAAGGAAGGGAAATATGCTCCACCCAAGGAGAGCTCACTGAAGAAACCTCTTGACATTGATCTCTGGATGTATTTGAGGAAAAAGAGATTATGTTTCACTTGTCAAGAGCCATGGGTACCAGGACATAAATGTGTTGTTGGGAGAGCACACTATTTTTAAGCCTTCTCTAATTTTGAGGAGGAAGAGAGAAATGATGGACCTAGGAGAGGTCATAGTGCTGGTGATGATGAGGAGGAGGATCAATCACCATCCATGGAGGAAGAAGGAGCCTTTACTCCAACAAGTGGGACTCTTGCTTCTTTGAGAGGAGTGCCCAAGTACTTGACCCTCAGAGTACAAGGTTCGGTTATGAACCAAAGAGTGTCTATTCTAATTGATAGTGGGGCAACCCAAAACTTTATTGATGCTCATATTTTGGAGAGTAGAGGGATCCCCACTGATTCTCTTGATGGGTTCTCTATTTTGGTTCTAGGAGATAGAACTATGCAGTGCATGCAGTATATTCCATCACTTTATGTGACTATGGGAACCTACACATTGGTGGACCATTTCTTTGTAGTTGACATACCAGAAACCAACATCATCTTGGGTGTCCAGTGGTTGATTACCTTGGGAAAAGTCACCACTGATTGGAATGCCTTGCAGATGGAGTGGGTGGATTTGAAGAGTGGGAAACAACAAATCATTCAAGGCATGCACACCTATCCTTCACCTAATGTTTCCACCCAAAAAACAAGGATGGAATTGCACAGTGGGGGCAAGGACCACACAGTTCCTTCTCTCATTTTATGAGAATGCTACAAGGAACATTCCTACATCATGGCAAGCCACTTGGAGTGCCATTAGATTCTGATCAGGTGGGGAAAACTTCACAAAGTGCTGGAGCAATGGAGTAGAAAGCCATAGTGTTGTGGGAGGAAGCAAAGGGAAGGATCAGCCTTCCCACAAATAATTTTGGCATGTGTAATTCCAAAGAAACAATTACCAACAATGAAAGCACCACCATAGATGAATTGGCAGCATTGTCCTTGTTGAGCTGTGTAGATCCATATTGGAGATCTCAACTCCTTGTGGAATACTCCAAAGATCTACACATTGGGATGATATTAGATGGCATGAAGCAAGGAGGAGGCTATTTGGTCCATGAAGGGGTCATCTGTCCTCTTGGTAAAGTATTATTGTCTCAAGCCTCCAAGCTTAAGCAAGAAATACTACAAAGAGCACACAAAGAGTTCATTTTCATCTATATGCAATCAGCAAGAATCTACTCCCTAATCATGAGGAGTTTTGATTGGGAGGGTATGAAGGAAGAATTGCATCAGCACTATGATTGGGAGGAACTACATTAGCACTTACAAGAGTGCAACAGTTATGAGGGGATGGGGTAGCTAAAGGATCCTATGAAGGAGACATTTCAGCCATCTCTTCCTTCTCTTAAAAGAAGAGAAGTTCCCATGCCCAACTCCATGTGTGTGGGAGACTTGAATGGTAAAGAATCTAATCTTATGGAGCATGTTTATTTTGCTGATTTTACACATTCTCTTACCATATGTATGCAGGCCATGGCTCCTACAAGGAGTGATATTACATGAAGATATAATAGCATTGATGAGGCCAATAAATATTCCAAATCTAGCCACTCCCTTGAGGTGCAGAGGGAGATTATCTATCATGATGGGTGCTTCCCAAAAGCACCTAACTTGGGTATTACTTTCAGCCATGTCATAGTGACCAATGCAACAAAGATGTGGTGGGAATACCACTTGCCACACTCATATCTACTCAAGACAAGGAATGCATTTCCTTGGTATCTTATGTGAGATTGTGACCCACATCCTCAAGTGCACATTTCAGTTTGCATATATGTGATTTTGCTTCCATACATAGATGATATATTGGTACTGTTTATGGGTTTGTATGGACAAAAAATGGGCAGTGTCTATGTACCACATGGGATGGAACTTTATCCTGTACTTCATGATACATGTTTTAGATGTGACATTTGCTTCACCCATGTTTATTTTTATTGAGTTTTACACTTCTGAAGGGATAGAATATGCACCTATCATGTTAGCATTGGAGGAGAAATTTATGAGGTATTGGCTTTATGAGCACTTGGTCCATGATGAAAACTTGATCCTTGATGGTGCCATCAATGGAGAAGGAGAAGAACTACAGCTCTTACCCTGTCAGTTGCTTGAGGACAAGCCACATTTTGGAGGGGAGGACTGTAATGTTCCCACTTAGCCTTAGCTAAGACGAAAATTCAAATTTTTTTTTAATTTATGTTTTATGAATAAATGAATAAAGGAGGACATGTAAAACTCCTAAAAAGTCTAAATAAATAAATACCCATGTGAAAAAAGACAAATTAGGGCTATATAAATAATCACTTGCATGTATGAAAGAGATTTGAGCTAAATACTAGGTCAACCTTGACCAAATCAACAACGTTGTCTAGGTTCATTGCATCGCAAAAAGGGACAACACAATTTTAGAAGGGGGCCTCTAATGTGAAAAGGGCTAACTCATCAAAGTGGTTTAGTGTTTGCAAGAGCTTTCTCATCTTATAAAAGGAAAAGGAGGGTAGCAAGAGAAGGTTGTTGATAGATCATATTTCTGAATATTTTTCTGCTTAGACAAATATCATTCTTTTTTGTTGAGTGGAGTATTGTATCTGGAATTCCTATGCATGAGTTTCACCTCTTCCTTTGATAATTCAAGGAGGAAATTTTGTTGAAATGAACCACTGTTAGGCTTTAGGCCAAGCTCCCACTTACATTGGCGGCACTGATCCATTGAGGGTTTTTCTATCTCTGCAAGCTGCAGCAAGTGGTGATTTAGATCTCCAGAGATCTAGTGTATTTTGAGAGCCTCTCTCCATGGAGTGGGTCCTTTGACCTCCTAGAAGAGTGTATCATTTCTTGTACTTTATATATATAATTATTCAGTATTTTTCTGTGTCTCATGAGCTACAACGCTGTCCCATTGGGAAAACTACGTTATTTATGTATGATGGTTTGCAGGTTGTCTTTCTCATAGTTTAGATCAAAGATTTCTTGTGTTGGGCTTTGCCTCCCGCTTGGTGATCCATAGATTGGCTTGTTGATATATGTTATGTTTAGATCTGATCCATTGTAATGAAATGATATATTCAGAAATTTACTGTAGCAGCTTCTAGATCTGCAACTTGTTTCTCAGATCTACTCTTATTCATGCATGCTTTTGTCAAAATTCCAAGTGGATATTGTAGAGAAAACTATAGATTTTATAGATCTGATATATATCTAATATTTTGTCCATATATCTGCTCTAGATCTAAGTTGTAACTTACATCTACTGAACCTCCTGAAAAATAACGCTGTTGAGGCATTTATGCAAATATACATGTGCTTCTGCTCTCTAAACTGAAGATTTATTGCTGTATTGGCTCATGTTTTCTACTGTATAATGAAATGGATTTATCATAATGATTATTTGCTACTTTAAAACTGAGATATCAGTCCTCTTATTGATTTCCACTGAACATTACCTAAAACTGTGCAATTCCTGAAGCAGTGCTTGCATTTTAATGTAGCCTTCCCCTTTGGGTGCCTTTAAGCTAGTCTACTTTTTGGGAGATCTATTTAATGTTCCTAAACTAATTTTTTTCTGACGAAATCCATATATAAGTCACATGTAGCATAAATGAGGGGAACCAAGCCCTAGTCTACATTATTTTTGCACAGTTTTACTTATACAGCGTTTTCCTTGAGAACCTTGTTGAAATTCCTAAAAGGGGGTTATTCCAAGTTCTATAGACAGAGTCTACAGTTGAATAGGTAGCTTTTGGATTTCATCCTTTATTTAAAAGGTGAAATATCCAGTAAATGACTTTGTGGTCCATCTCTGAAATAGAATCTTGAGAATCCTGAAAAGGGATCATTACACTTTCCCATAATATTTTCCCGGGAAAATTTATATGATATATATTTTAATTTATATGCACTTATTTCCAAGAAAATGGATTCACTAATAACCATGTAAATCCATACAATTTTTCTCAAGATATCACATAGTGGACATGCTTACCTATGTTCAACTCTCTTAAAAATAACCTTTACTATGGCATAATACTGTGAAGCAACTCCCACGATTGTATCATAGTTGTATCAACAACCACATTTCTCTGGAAAATATCGAGTTACATTACCATGGATTGAAGGATGGTCTACTCTTGGCGGAGGCCACAATGTGGGATTCATGGTTGGAGAGGATCAATGCACACTCTTATCCTTTAATGAAAACTCTCGTCCTTTCCTTTTCAACATACGGGTCTCCCTCTTAATTTCACAAATTGTCCTTGCCTTTTCAATCCGTTGGACTCCCTTTCAATAGCACACTCTCGTCCTTTCCTTTTCAACCATTTTTTTCCAAGAATCGGGAATTTTTCTCTCTTTGTTTTTATGAGAATACAATTAACATTTTCTTCTCTCTGTCGAGTGAATTCAAAATGAAATAGTATGAACGTGTAATGGAATACGTGTAAAAAAAGATTACACACTTCCTCCTTTTCTTTGTACTTATTTCTAACATTGGTTAACAAACTTGGTCATGGTGAGACAACTTGTTTTTCGCTCAGCTGGATGTACATATTTTTCACCATATGAATATAATATCGACTTACAAAAGAAAAAGGTAAGAGAAGCATTCCTAGATCACTATAGTTTTGCTGCCTAAAAAGAAGTAGAAGGTTCATGATGTGACAATATTTTGAAAATGAGATCGAATGAGAGTATAAGATGGAAAATCTAATAATTTTTTTTTTATATATATTTTACCCTCTTAGGATTGAAGACATGATGAAATTTTCCATCGCATTTCATTTTAAGAATCAATGTGCCTTGTTTCACTATGAATATCATGAGAATTAGTTCTTATATTAGAAATTTTCATTGTCTTGTTAATTTTGGTCATGAAAAAAAGATAATTTTGGCTTTTCTTTGGGGTTGATCACCTCCTTATAAAATTTTAGTTTCATTTTTCCATATAGCTCTTTATTTCCTCATAGTGTTTCCTTAGTTATAGAAGTATTTTTTCATTTTCACGAGGGGAAATCTCATGGGAAACCCGGGCGTACTTCCCCAGAATTTCTGGATGGTACGTGCGGTAAACCGTTCGGCGGACTTTCAGCGCCTAACCCCAAAGGACTCAAGGATCGAACCCGTGACCTCCCTCAACGGAGAGGACCACGTATTGGCTCACTACCACTTGAGCTAACCCTTGGGGCTTAGTTATCGAAGTATTAATGATATTTTTAATTTTATTTAGATTATACAACATGATTTTCTCCATCTAAAATAATAGGAGTAATGAGAATCTCAAAGAGGAGCTTTTTTAATTTTTATATCCCTTATCCAAATATTTTTACACTTACAAGGAGCCAATAGTAAGATTTTCAACCTCTGTTTATCCTTTTCTCAGTGCTATAATTCCAATTAAGCTTATGATAGATGTTGTTTCCAACATATTTGTATGAAGAAACTTCCTCCAAAGACGTTTTCTATAAATGAAATTATCGTTGCTATATTTTTGGATTTTATTATCATAACTTTAGATTTGTCTGTAGTCATACCCATATTGGAGTATATACTAGTGCAAAATGGCTATTAGTTACTAAAAAATGACTAAAATTTTCATATAACAACTATTTTTCTGTCGATGACCAATAGTAGCTAATTTGGAGTATCTTATAAATCGACCAACTGTTAGTCATTTTTAGCTTAGTCATTAATTGGTTGTCTCAAATTTATTTTCTAGTAGTATATTTAGTCATAAATTTTGTCATTAATTTAGTAATTGATTTAGTGTTGTGAAACCAACTCCAAAAAGAGAAGAAAAGAGATATCAACGCCTTAGAAATAAGCCACTTCGAGGGGGAAACCTCCAATACATTACATGAATGAACAATTCTTGGATGATAAAATTTACAAAACCTCCTTTCTATATATAGGAGTCCATGGGGCCATAATGTAATCCTAGTGGGCCACAATGTAATCCTAGCCGACCTAACAATAATAATTTAAGGGCACAATAATAACAAAATGGGGGTTACAAGGGTACAATAATAACAATAAGAGGTTTACACTAATAATAATAAGGGGCTATACTAGTGATATAGGGACCTAACATGCCCCTCTCCTTAAAAAAAAGTGTTGTCCTCAACACTTGAGTAGCTCCGGGTGCTTCTGTATAAAATTCTCATCCTCCCATGTAGAATCTTCAGTGGGTAAGTTCTTCCACTTGATGAGATACTCTGAAATTGATCGATTCAGTAGTTGTCGAGTTCTTTTTTCCATGACTGCTTCAGGTTCCAATATGATTTTCCCTTCCCCATCAAGTTCTGGCAATACTGTTTGAACTGGAAGATTTTCAACTATAACCTTCTTTAAGCATGAAACATGGAAAACTGGATGTACTCGCGAAGAAGCAGGAAGCTCCAATTTGTATGCCATAGTACCAATCTTTTGCAACACCTTGTAAGGACCATAGTACTTTGGTGATAATTTATTATCCTTATTATCTTAATTGAGGGACATTTGTTTGTATGGTTGTAGCCGTAAAAATACCCAATCTCCTACATCAAAAATTCTCTCACTGCGATGTTGATCTGCCTATTGTTTCATTCGATTTTGTGCCAAATTCATGTTATCCTTTAAGAGTTGGAGAACTTCTTGTTGATGCTCGATGTGATCTTCCACTGCTTGAACCTTCGAATTTTCCCTTAAAGATGATGTGATGGATGGTGGATGATATCCATAAAGTGCCATAAATGGGGTCATTTTTGCTGCAGTATGGAAGGAAGTGTTATACCACCATTCAGCAAGAGGTAACCACTTGACCCATTGTGTTTGTCTATCAGATACAAAACAACGAAGATATCCTTCCAAACATTTATTTACTATCTCAGTTTGACCATCAGATTGAGGATGATAAGATGAGCTATGAGCTAATTGAGTACCCAAACAAGAAAATAACTCCATCCAAAAATTTCCATTAAAAATGGGATCTCTGTCGCTCACAATAACCCTTGGGCTTCCATGTAGCTTTTGAATTCTGTCCATAAATGTAGTAGCAACTGTACTTGCTTTAAATGGATGAGATAATGCACAAAAGTGTGCATACTTGGTAAATCTATCAACTACCACCATGATGACATTCTTGCCTTCGGACTTCGGTAAACCTGTGATAAAATCCATTGAAATCTCCTCCCAACGTTGACTTGGAATGGATAAAGGTTGTAGAAGTCCCGGGGTCTTAATTGTTTCCACTTTATTCTGCTGGCAAACCAAACATTCAGCCACAAACTTTTGAATGTCAGATTTAAGGCCATCCCAAAAAAAATCTTTCTTCACCCTGTGGTAAGTTTTTAAAAATCCTGAGTGTCCTCCTAAAGGAGAAGTGTGCAATTCCAGAAGAATCTTTTGTTTCAGTTGGGAATTCTTACAAAGATATAAGCGATCTTTGTACCATAAGGAATCATTTTTTCCAACTAAATGTATCAGATGTACTAGGATCTTGCTGCAACTTTTGAATGAGTGTCCATACATCTTTGTCCTTCTTCCATTCATCTCTTGCTTCGGTTATCCAATCTGGTTGGATAATAGAAATGGCACAAAGCAATGCTTCACCTCTTCATTCTTTCTTGAGAGTGCATCTGCAACAACATTAAGCTTTCCTTTTTTGTAGATTATTTCAAAGTCATAACCCAACATCTTTGTGACCCATTTTTGCTGCTCTTCTGAAGATAGTCTTTGTTCCAAAAAAGTGTTTAAGACTATCATGATCAGTTTTTACCTTGAAGTGTCTTCCCATTAGGTAAGTTCGCCATTTCTTTAGTGCATGTAGTATTGCTAACATTTCCTTCTCATAAATAGGTTTCTGTAAATAGTTTCCTTTGATTGGACGACTTTCAAAAGCAATGGGTCTGCCTTCCTGCATTAAAACCACACCAATTCCATTTCCTGAGGCATCACATTCCACAATAAAGGTTTTTGTGAAGTCTGGCATAGTTAAGACCGGTGCTAGGCACATTACCTCTTTAAGACGTTTAAAGGCCTTAGTTGCTTCACGAGTCCATGAAAATGCATCTTTCTTCAATAATGTTGTTAGAGGTGCTGCTATTCTCCCATAATTCTTAACAAACTTGCGATAATACCCTGTTAACCCGAGAAATCCTCGCAACTTCTTTATGGTTGTAGGGACTTTCCATTCCTTAGTGGCTTTAATTTTGTTAGGGTCTACTTTAACACCCTCGTGAGATACAATATGACGCAGATATTCCACCTCTTGTACTACAAAGAAACATTTGGATTTTTTTGCATATAATTGTTTCTCCTACAATAGTTTGAGCACCCTGTCAACATGTTCAACATGATCCTTCCAAGACTTGTTGTAGATTAGTATAGCATCAAAAAATACTAGCACAAATTTTCTAAGGAAGGGTTTAAAAATGGAATTCATCAACCCTTGAAATGTAGAATGTGCATTGGTAAGGCCAAAAGGCATGACCAAAAATTCATAATGACCCTCATGAGTTTGAAATGTTGTTTTTGGAATATCTTCAGTCCTCATTCTAATTTGATGATATCTTGAACAAAGATCCAACTTGGTAAAATAAATTGCTCCATGTAATTCATCCAATAATTCATCAATCACAGGAATGGGAAATTTGTCTTTACTGGTGAGCTCATTGAGCTCCCTATAATCCGGACACATTCGCTGTGATCCATCGTTCTTGTGTACCAATACTATAGGAGCAGAGAAAGAACTTTGACTAGGTTGAATTATACCCGCCTCTAACATTTCTGCAATCATACGTTCAATTTCGCTCTTTTGGAAGTAAGGATATCTATAAGGCCTGATGTTTGGAGGAACACTTCCTGGAATCAAATTAATAGCATGATCATGATCACGAATAGGTGGGAATCGTTTGGGAGTTTCAAACATCTTGGAATGATTTTCCAAGACTTGTTGGAGATCTGCAGAAATAGATGATTTTGATGTCGAAACTTCTAGTGAGCATAATTGCACAATTACACCTCGTTGTTCCTTCTTTAGAAGCCTTGTCATGACATTAGAGCTTATTATCCTTCCCGAATTCCCTTCAATACCCCGTAATTCGACTTCCTTTCCTTCTGAAAAAAATTTCAAGAAAAGTTCTTGAAAATTAAAAGTTACCGTCCCCAAATATTGTAACCATTGTACTCCTAGTACAACATCAGCACCTCCCATAGGAATGGAAAGCATTGGACTAGTCAATACATATTCCCCCATGGTTAGCTTGATATTATGGCATTTCCGAGAGAAATTTATAGTTCCTCCATTTGCAACCATCACTTGACATTCTGGTGCTGGGTATAGGAAACAATTTAATTCCTTGGCTACCTTACAATGAATAAAATTATGGGTGCTACCTGAATCAATCAACACTATTACCTTTTTATTCTTGATTTTTCCTTCTATCTTGAGAGTTTGAGGAGTGGTAATTCCTGCCAGTGCATTACACGATATGGTCGGATTCATTTCTTCCTCTTCTAGGGTTGGTTCCTGGTGTATATTCTCTTCTTGTTCATTTTCTTCTTCCTCTTCACAATCTATGTAAAATAATTTCTTCTCAGCACACTTATGACCTTTAGTGTATTTTCTATCACAACTGTAGCAAAGCCCCTTTTGCTCTTTTTTCTTCCAATTGTTGTGGTGTCAACCTTGTAGGTTGTGGAAATCTAGGCGTAGCAACACTTCCTTCTTTATAGAATTGAGTGGTAGGCTTCCTTGTCGCCATAATTTTACATTCAACTTTTCTTGCCAACCTAGATGCGCCTTCTCCAATGAATCTGGTTCCAAAACATGAACTTCATGTTGGATGTTATCCTTTAAAGTGCCTATGAGGAGATCGATCCTGTGTTCCTCTGGAATATCAGTTACCCTTATATTCAATTTTTGGAAGTCCTCAATGTGCTGCCCCACTAAACCCTTTTGTTTGAGATTTATCAATTGGCTAAAGAAGGTGGTGCTCTTTGTATCCTCATAATGTGCTATCATTTCCTCCGTAAAAATTGACCAAGTGACAATTTTTTTACGGGAGCAAAGCCATTGATACCATACAAATGTCTTTTGTTCTAAATGTAAAGTTGCAATGCGTACCTTTTGTGTGTTTTGCACGTTATGGAGATCAAAATATTGCTCCATCTGTAGTATCCATGTTACAGGATCCTTTCCATCAAACTTCCTCATATCCATTTTTGGAATATGGTGGTTCTTCCCGCCAACATTAGAGTTTATTAAATCACGATTAACATTGATTTTGTTCTCATCATGAGGTTCTTCTACTATCTTTTCACCATTAGGAAACATTTCTTGTATCAACTTTGTCAAACCTTCGATGTCTGTTTTTAGATCATTCTTCATGTTTTCCATCTTAGCTTCCATGCCATCCATCTTCGCTTTCACACCTTTCTTCAAAACTTCCATTTCATTTTTTTTTGCTCTTTGCGAGAGTGAAATTTGTTGCACTTGCTCTTGTAATTTTGATAGATCATGTTGCAATTCTTCATCTTCATGAATCATAGTAGAGCCTTCTGAAGGCTTAATGGGTGTTGAATTATTTTTACGGAGCATCTTTTAGAACCCAATGCTGATATCTATTCTAAAATATGCCCTTGGAAACAATTAAAATTGATTCTTCAAACAAGACTTATGCAATTCAGAAAAAAAAAATACACACCTTTTTCTTGATTTTGAGGAGCTCGATATTGAAATTGGATTATCTCTGTGATTGTAGCACTTCAATATCTGAATTTCGGTACCAATGTAGCCCTCTGAATTATCTTTCAAATGCCACATGTCTAACCTGATTTGGATTCTCCAAGACAATTTTTTGTCCAATCTCCCACAATGACCTAATTATGGACTGGTTCAGTAGAGCGAACTTGTACGACTTGCCAGGTATCATTTTTTCATCCTTTCTCTCTGAAATTGATAGTGAAGAAACTACAGTCTGTGTACTTGTGACCACTTCTTACGGAACTCCAATCTGATGCCCAAAGAGAGAGTTATTGAAATTTTCCCACGATCACCTCTTTGAGATGAAATTCAGGAGCCTGAAAAAGCACTAGCTTCCACAGATCATATCTCCAAAAATATTGCGAACCAAGCTCTGAAATTTTTTGATGAATTTCAGATTCTGAACCTTCGTAGAAAAAACGTTATATCGCAAATGCCATGATGACCTGTTTAGGAGCCTGGAAAAATACCTAACTTCCACAGATCATATATCCGAAAATATTGCGAACCAAGCTCTGAAATTTTTAGACAACCTTCCTCAGGATTTTGGCTTCGCACCCTAAAAATTTCAGCTTATGAAACTTCGTAGAAAAAAATTTATAGCGAAAATTCCACGATGACCTGTTTGGAGCAGCGAAACCCTAGAATCCAAAGCTATGATACCAAATGTTTAATGAAACAAACTCCCGAAAAGAGAGAAAGAAAGAGATATCGAACAATGCCTATAAATAAGCCACTTGAGGGCAGCCTCAGAAGCCTCAATACATTACATGAATTAGACAATTCTTGGATGATACAATTTACAAAACCTCCTTTCTATATAGGAGTCCATGGGGCCATAATGTAATCCTAGTGGGCCTGATGTAATCCCTAGTAACAATAATAATTTAAGGGCACAATAATAACAAAATGGGGGTTACAAGGGTACAATAATAACAATAAGGGGTTTACACTAACAATAATAAGGGACTATGCTAGTGATATAGGGACCTAACATTTAGTCATTAATTTCCACAATTAATGACCAAATATACAACAAAATATATTGCTCAATGATCACCTTCGAAAACCAATTAATTACCAAAATGTTGGACATGTTAAAAGATACTGTAAATTGGCTACTAATAGTCATATATATGCAAATTTTAGTCATCATTTGAAACCAATTAATGACCAAAGAAATATGATTAAATTTTGGTCGTGTTACAAGATACTGTAAATCAGCTACTAATAGTCATATATATGCAAATTTTAGTCATCATTTGAAAGCAATTAATGATCAAAGAAATATGACTAAATTTTGGTTGTGTTATAAGATACTATAATTAGTTACTAATAGTTGTATATATGCAAAATTTATTCGTCATTTGTAATCACAAACCTATCATTTGTAGTAGTCATTTATCTTTTTTGGGTAGTTTCACATTCATTATTTAAATGACTACTTTAGTAGTTTATATTCATTTAATTTAATTTAATTAACAAACATTATAAGAAACTAATTTAGTTGTATATTAATTTTATTTGTGTTTGTCATTAATAAATGTAAACTACTACTTTAGTAGTTTTAGGTTTATTTTATTTGTTCACTATTGATTAACACAAATTAATTAGTATGATTTTGCTACTAAATTAAAAAAACATGGCATACAATGTACATGTTCATCTAATATGAAAACACAAAGTTACATATGTTAATTGCAATACTAAATAATATCAAGTGAAACTATAAATAATTTCAACCACATAAATTATATTATATAAAAGTATCAAGTATTACAATATGAGTTTCCAACGTAATATTGGTTGGAGTACAATTTACACATGAAATATTGTTTCATCACTTTAAAAAATTATCATTGTGTTGCCAAGGCTATAGGTGAACTCACCAACTCTAAATATTTGACCATCAATATATATTTGTGTGCCTTATGCGGGATATAGGCTCTACAGGTACCACTAGACCAATTATCTTCTCTCTCTCTCTCTTTAATTTTCATTTTTTCGTTCCAATGTTATTGTTCTTCTCTTTCTTCAATTCCTACATCTTACCATCGATATTGAGTTCATTTTCTGAAAAGAAAAAGAAAAAGGAGGATACAATACAGAGTATAAGACATGAAAGAAGATGAACACTGGAATATAAACTAAAGTAGACTATATAAAGGATTTATACAATATATACCTCAACATCATAAATATTGTCAATGCCATTTTTCCCTATAAAAGAAAGAAACTCGAAAAAATTTTCTTCAGTTGGGCAATAGTGGCTTCTATGTGGGAAAATGAACTGTATAAACAAAGAAAATAAAACTTCACGACATAAAATAACACCTTCGTAAAATTACTATTCAAAATTCAAGGAAAGATTAGAAAAAATCATGCCAACTAAGTTACATGCTAGATATATCAAGTTGTATATTACTTATACAATGTGGGAGTGCAAACAAAAATCCTAGAAAATGTTAAAGCTAAGTCTAGAATAAAATGAAATGAAGTAAAATTTATACAATAATAGGATAGCCTCGTATACATGTATATAATTGGATAATTTAGAAGGCTAAGTGAATAAGTCGACGGTTAGAGGTCAATAATGTCAAGAATTTCCAAGTATGATGAGCTTTTCTTCAGATAAGAACTACTATTTGGGTCTATTATCACATATTAATAAGCCAACTAGTCTATATAAAATTATTAATGTTTCCCTTATATTTATGGTTCACTACAATATAAGTGGATAAATTGCAAAAAAAATTCCCTTCCCATTGTGCTCCTCACCCATCGTACAATATATTAGCCGTGATTCGGAGCAAATTTACAACATCAAAAATATGTAGCAATCAACACTGGTAATCCCCCAAAAAGGATTATTTTGGAATGTAACTTTTAGATTCTAGTTTCTATATGATTCTTGAATGGAAAATTCACACTGAATTCCAACACCAAACTTATAATTTGAGGAAAAACTTGTGGCCATCCTAAATCACTCAAACTAAAAACATTACTGATCATTATAATGAAAATATAAAATAAGAGTAGTTTTGATATTTTTTACATATTTACATGAAAAGCACCAATAATTTTCCCATATTTACCATACTTGTAATTTCCAATATATAACACATTGATTGACCTTTTATAGCAAATACTTACTCATTACAAAAAAAAATTAACATATTACAACAATACCATAAATGTTTGATCGTCAATTAGTTAAAAATAGTTAGTGCAAAAACTTCACGAAAGAGAAACAAGTATAAATAAAAAATCCATCAATTAATAATCAATCAAAAAATGAGAAGTTTTTTGTTGAAGCTTGATATATAGCTATAAATATTGATAATCCACTACAACCAGTGGTGTTGTTCAAAGAGAAATACTACCTGGAGAACTCATCTTCCAAATTCTTTGTTCTATCCATGAAGCTTTTTTCTATCCTCAAAACAGAATTTCCATTCAATAATTTAGTTTTATGAAGCTGCCCAAAGGCCTTGCTAAATGAAGTAGTGAATTGATTGATTTCCATAAAATGCTTCTAGTATTGAAAAAAAATAGATTGACAATGTGATAGACAATTCAAGAAAGTAAAAAAATTGTGTACAATATTTCTTAGAAAACTTCATGTTAAAAGGAAAACTTGCATATTTCAAATAGAAAAAATAGCTTAATAGAGATGGTAAAAATTACAAAACAATGGATTGGATATAAAACTACAGGTAGAGCTAACAAAACCCTAATTGTAACATAATTGATTGATTATTCTAAGTGAAGCCTACTAGATACATACAAGTTTTCATTTTCAGATTTATTTCCCAAATCTTTATTGGAGGTGGAAGCTAACTTGCATGCATATTTCAAGGATGTTTTAGAAGGAGTAAATGTTGCATTCTCATATTCCACACTTGATTTTCCATGAAAAATCGCAACAGTTATTGGAGGAATTAGTTTCTACGTCAGCTGAGTTATCAGTTTTAACCTTCTATTTACTCAAGGTATTGATCCTTCACCTTTTTCTTGGTTATAAATCTCATCTTTTTCCTATAGCCAACATAAGAATAATTTTAGATCAGGAATAATAAAGATATTCGTATGAGGTCTTCAAATTTTAAATTATTCATTTACATTATTTAACTACTAGTAAAATAGTGATAGGAAGACCTTAAATATAAGAAAACCTTTTATGTGAAGCATTTTGTTGCAGTTGTCCATGCTAGCACATCATTGAAAATAAAAGGTAAAAAAAAACTAAAATTGTTTCCCCTATCATGAAAATTTACTTAGTCTTCATAAAGAAACATAAACCATTTCAAACTACAAAGAATAAACAAAAAGAACACCATTTATATAAATTCACAGAATACTAACAACAAAAAAAGAAGTGAATTTTCCAGGTATTAGCTCAAAAATTTGTAGTGGGAAGACACCCTCAACCTTGAGTAACATACGCATGCCAGGGAATGAGTCGTGACACTTGTTTCTTACATTTACTATGAATATTTGAAACTAGAGCTCCGATGTTTACTTTAGATAAATAGTATTCCCGTTGATATGCAATGTGGCCCTCCATCATTAGCAATGAAACATTTGTTGGGGTTCACACATTTAGTGCAGATTCAACGTCTTTTATGTTTGACTAACTAGTGTGGCTGGTAATTATTGGTGCTAATCCTGACCTAGGGAACAAATTCTCAAGATTTCTCTCCGGGGTATTCTGTTGAAAGTTTAAAGTTCTAGACATTCCAAATTCACCCAAACTCTTATACATGGTAGAAACTTGCAAGTCTAAGAGTCTCTCACTGGTATGAGGCCAAAATAGATTATATGGAATACAAAATTTGTTGATTGAAATTATTTCTATCATGCACTCTTGAAGACAACTAAAGCATTTTTATAATTGATTGGACTAAAAGGTCAAGTTGAGCAGGTGAGAGAACCCTATGTCTTAGTTTCCCTTTCTATAGTATAATTTCAATAATGTAGCATAGCTTTTACACTTTCTTCAATGAACTAATTCTTCTATTTTGCAACTCCATTTTTTAGAGGATTATATGGGACTATCAGCTCCCTCTTAATCCCATATTCCTTACAAAAGGCTATAATTTCCTTGGATGTGTATTCCCCCCCAATTATCATACCTTAATATCTTATTTATTCTTTCTGTAATGTTCTCTACTTCAAATTTGAATTCTTGAAATTTGGTAAATATTTTGTCCTTGTATTTCATTAAGTAAACCCAAGTATTGGAAGGCAGACCCAATTAAAACGTGGTTGAATAGGAACTGGATATGGATAAATAGTTTAATAACCAGGGTATATCTTTGTTTGGTTGGCTGAAGTGTGGTAGAAATAATGATAATGATGGATTCTCTATGACTTATAGAAGTAATGGGGTCTCTGCAAGAGGTAGCCAAGGAGAAGGTGACTTGTTAAATATTTCAATCCTCTAGTATCCAAGCATTGAAGATCAGTGATGACAAATATGAGTCTAAATATGAAGATGAATATGTTGAATTTGATTAAGTGAATCTTGTGGGGAAGAAGCACACAATGTTGAGTCCTATTGAAAAATAATATCCAAAAAAATGTAGTGTGAAGGTTACTAGGGATGCTAATTATTTAAGCCAATAAATATTTGATAGGAAAAATATCTCACCATTGACAGTCAAGGAAACCAGCAAAGTGGGATATGAGTGTATGACCATTATGCAATAATAAACTCTTCCATATATTCTCAAAGTCAAGGATGTGTTGGCTAAGGCCAACACTTGCACCGACAACACAATAGTGTTTATGTTTCCTACTATTAAGATGATAGAGAAGTCACCATTCTTCCAAGATCATAAAAAGTCACATATTCTTATTCTTGTGATTTGTCCCACTAGGGAAGTAGCAAGTCAAGTTGTTATTGAGGCCAATGTTTTGTTTAAAGTCCAAGAAATTTGGTGTATATGTCTATGTCTTATGTGTGGATGTTGACTCTAAGGGTGTCACTAGACCATTTCTCTTCTATGATGCTTCAATTGTGATGTGTATGGTAGGAGGTATTTAGCTTGATGTATCTATTGTCTCAACCTTGGTATTGGAATTCAAATCATAGAAGAAACTACTTGTGGGACTTCTAGCCAATTTTGGGACTACTTGACACAAGTCACTATACCTGGGCCATGTTTTTGTTTTGATTTTTGAGTGTTAGGAGGCAGTCCACGGATTCCGAAGCACAAGTACTGGTTCATTGCATCATGTAGTGGTCTTGAGCCAGAATCATCTAGAACATCAAAATCATCTTCTGAACCATGCTTAATCGAAGTCCTGTGTGAGATTTGTGTGGACCCATTATGAATGAAGCACTTAATTTTTGTACCTAAAGATAATGGTGATGCTACAGGGGATTGGGAAAATTACCTTGATGATGATGCAAATGATGAAATCCCAGTTGAAACTACATCATTTCCACAAAGCATCAAAATCTTATGCTTCGTTGATGGGATATTTGTTTTCCTTCTAAATGAAAAACTTTGATTTCCTGATATTGAAGTTTTTGAGAATTTTTTCCTCAGTGGCAATGGAATCTCATATTCTATCCTATGATTAAGCCACTGCTTAGTGTCAATATTTTGGAGACCTTCTTCCTCTTCTGTGGATGTATTAGACTTGTTTTTTGTGTTTTGTCTTCTTTTCTAAATTCCCTATTCTTCTTTCTTTTCGGTAGCCCTTATTCCCTTGTACTATCCTATAAGTGTTGCAAGGTGTTGTCTAACTCAGTTTGTTGTGGAAATATTCCTCTGATTCCCTACACAATTCATTCTCCTTTTATTGCAATCAAACAATGCATATCGGCTAAGACTCTTGGATGATACTTCCAGAAGAGCCTCAACAGCTTTAGCTTGGTCCGACATATCTTCAATATTTATTCATACATTGATATATGTATCCACATATATGAAGGATGTGCCTAGACTGTTATATGAACCGTGAATCTTTCCGTAATAAACATTGGCAATGCTTAAATATGAGTCTTGGGACCTCATTTATTTTCCACTTGCTAAAGCCATCTTCTTAAACAATGCCTCTGATGTTATACCATAGAGTAGGTTCAATTCCATTATATCAACAACAACCATATCATTCTTTTCATGGCCATTGATATCTAACTGAGGAGCTCACAAGAGTACTTACACAATTTTTTCAAGAACGACTTTCCCAAGAACAACTAGATGCATTGTAGTTCTTCCTTCCTTCTTCTTGTAATTGACAGTGATTGGAAAACCTATAGTTGTATCCCAGACTAAATATCTCACAAGATCCAATTGCTTATTAGGCATCCTAAAACCAGAAGCTCTAAATCTAATGACATCCATGTGTAAGATGGTGTTCCCATCATTATTTTTTGCAAGTAGTAGTGATGGAAAATATAGTAAAATCTCCTTAACAATGGCCAAGTGACCTCTGTAAACTTCTACATGTAGCGATGTGTTTCCTTGATCATCTTTGGACACTACAATATTTGGATATGAAAGAAGCAACTCCTGCACCACTTGCATTAAAAAGCCATGAATTTATTATGAATTGGATTATAAAACCAAAATTGTGTTGTGAATTGATAAAAAAAAGCAAAAGAAGTAGCTTGCCAAGCCACTGTCCACATTTGGGTACCTAATAATCAAGGAGTTATATTTGAAGACCATGTTTTTCCCACCCAAAATCAAAATCATAAATTTTCTTATGCCTCATCTTTGAGGTGCATGGAACATTACATGTTTGAAACATGTTATTTAAGCTTTTTGGAGAGCATGTATTTCAGTGATTTGATAACAGTATTCGCAACATTTAAAGTTTTTTGGACAAAATTTGAATCATTTCAAGACATTAGTTTTTATTTATAAGTAACAAATATGCTAAATAATGTCCATTAACATCATATATTGACATAAATCCTTTATGACAAGAGCACAATATCAAGGTAGATGACATTGTTCTGTAAAGACATTTTCAATCCAACTATTACATGAAAAAACAACCCTTGGCTTAGAACTTTATCCAAGTGTGCTTCATCTCACCTCTCAAAAGGTCTAAGAATCAGAATGATCCAATTAGGTGAGAAACAGAAGCAGACAATGAAACATTGTGTTGGATAAACAAAAGGAAAGCAGAAGGTGAAAGTGCAGGTTCCAAGTAGAAAAAAATTTCGAGTAAAACCTAACAACAATTACAGTTAAAAATTTGGGCTTAAATGTTGACATATTCAAATAGTCAATTTCTCTCTGATTGTATGTGTGGGGAACGTGTATTGTGAATAATTCAAATGGATAACAATTCTTATATGAGTGATTTATGAAGCCTTATCAGTACCATGATTTTTATAATCCAAAGTCATTTTTGAGTTGCAAGTCCTTGGATTAATGTGATAAATCCTCCCTCACTTTGGTACTAACATCGCCAACCCCATTAAAGTAGTAAAGTGGGATATTTTATAAAACTACAAATTTTTACACAGTAATTATGCACTGAATCCAAGTAGACACAAATCAGAGTATGAATATTTATTTTATATATGTTGGACTAGTGTAGCTAGAGGAGGGCTAGCATTTATTTGGCATATATGGATAACAACATGACTTAGAAGGAGCAACTTCCAAAAAATAAATAGGGAGAAATTGAAAAATTCATCAAGATTTGGACCCTAAATTGATTGCTACAAAGGCAAGAAGATACAAACTCTATCAAGTCATGCGGAGAGGCTTACCTGATTCTGATAACTTTGGGGAATACCCTTACCAAAATTGTAAATCAAAACTAGGAGACCTAGAGCACATACAAGATAGAGTGAAGCAACACCTTTTGTGTCTGCAATTTGACTACAACGAAGAAGACAATTTCAGCCTTTAAAGAGGCCTACAAAAGATAAAATAAGGGAGAGAAAATAGAAGCAAAATTTCCTGACTTAAATATTCATATATAACCATTAGAATTTGTAATTGAATTAAATCAGTACCACATACAAAATAATTATTGAAGTAATGGAGTAAAATGAAAGTATCTGATAACTTTTAAACACAACACCTCTACCCATTTATGCATCAGACTCAACATTTAATGAAAGCTATATAAATTTTTGGATTACCTCTTTGTCCTCTACAATGCCCACATTCAGGCATATGTTTGATGGCCTATATTATTACTTATAGATCATTTAGTCACCATTAGATCACTTTTTCAAATTTCTTGGGGAGGGATTGAGGATTGGAGCTACCTGTGAGGGATAAAAGCACTGTGGGGAATCCAGATTCGATTGTGCCTCGCATAATCTTGTTGAATTTTTTTTTGGGTGGGAAGATCATTCTTCCATCCAACATTGGGGCTAGCCTTAGCCTAGTCTCAGCGTAGTTGGACAAAAAAGGACTAATTTTTGTCACCTAATCATGCATATTAGCTTGATAGTTTTGAATATTTCCTATGTCAAGGATAGTTGTGTTATTGCAGATTACTGGAATAAATTATCTATCACAATCCAAAAATGTATAGGGAGGAATAGTGCAATGAAATATAGCTCAACTAACAAAAACATTAGGAATTATTCAAGAAAACGCCAAAAAATGTTACTAAATTAGTATAAAGATTGAACTACAAGATATAGAAAGACAAAGGTATTCACACTACTTCCAAATGATAGGGATGTACATTGTCTCATTTTACATGATAAATGGAATCACTTCACTAACCGAGTACAACGTATAATGCCTTCTAATGAAGGTGCAATGAATATTTAAAAAAAAAAACTAGTTTTATAGTAATACATTGTTAAAACTTCCATCCTAGACCAAGGCAGTGTAATGTAGACTCCACAAAAAACATGTTCACAAAGTTGTAAGATTAATTACTGGAGCTTAATAAATGTTGGACTGCATTAAGTGATCTTAATAAACTGCTAAGTTAATAGTGATTTATGTGGCTACATTAATGCTTAAGAACTAATAAAACTTAATAAGATAGTCATGTGGTTTATGTTGAGATAGTACATCATTCCCCTTAACTTCACTATTATCTTTCCTTGATACGTTAGTACTGAAGAATCCAAAAGCATCCTTTATAGTTTAGTGTATCTTGAAAAAATTTAGTCACACAACTGAAACATGCCAAGTCAACAATAACCACTTGAAAGACGATAAAGTACACAACAAATAACAGGAAAAGCACAATGGCAAATAGATAGAACTTGAAATTGAGTTTCCTTTAGTTATATCGATATATCATGCTCAATGCCGCAAACTACTATACAAATTACGTATAGTTTCCGACTAGTGGCTATTTTCAATAATAGTCTTAGTCCTTTCATATAAGGCATTGGTTGAATTGTTGAACAAGTCCAAATATCGAACATAGCATTTAATTGATATAATAAAAATATTCTTGAGAGAAGATGAGTTGTTAAAATATTAAGAGCTCACCTCAAGCTAGCCTCTGCTTGCAACAGAATGAAATGCAATTGAGCCACGATTATCCCTGTATGAGGCAACAACAAGACAATGTTTCAACAACTCTATAAAGATTTCCATGCACCCTCCTCTAGGAACAACATGAATAGATTTGTTCATCATTTGAAATGAAAGGGAAGGATCATATATCGTTGCATCCTTTTCCTGATTGCATGTGATACACTTCAATCATTGCCAAGCCTAAGGAATTCCTTGAATATTTTAGAATTTTTAATTATGGTAGCTACATACAACAGGTTTGAAACCCCATACTCTCCTACTCCCAATACCAACAATGGCTCCCTGTTCAACAGATTCCTGACCAGCTCAACATCTCTAACAGCAGGAGTAGTGTAGAGTAACCACCCACCATAGCCTGCCTCAATGAGAATGTTCACATGCTTTGATTCACACTCACCCAAAATCTCCTTGGCCACAATGCCTCATCCTCTCGTTATATCAATGAAGGTAGCCTCATCCTCCCACATGGCTTCAAACCTCCTTATTCTTCTCAGTGATGTGAGATTTATAAGAACATTCGATCTAATATCAACAATTCTCTTAGCACATCAAATTTATGATTGGCTGCTACCCAATCCACTGGTGTTGCAAACCATCATTGTTGTGCAGAAATCTCCCATCTGATAGGATATTGAGGACCCATTAGCACTAGATTCCAATGCTAAACACAATTAATACACTTTTCACCAAATGAACCATAATGGTTGCTTTAATATATAGAGATGGAGGTTTCTATAATTGGGAAATGGAGAAAATAGATCTGATTAATCTTCCTTATCATGGAAATTATGGAGAATAATATTCTATCTAGACCTGCAATATTTTTTTCAGAAAGATGAAGTAGCATGCATATATGGACAGACATTTCATTATGCATTTCAACAAGCATATGTGGGCACAAAAGTGTTTGGTGCTGCTACTTTACTCTTACATAAATTCTAAACAAGAATTAAAAAAAAAATAGTCTGACCAATGACGAAGAGGTAGACGCAAGCCATGCAGTGTAAGAAAACGTTGTCGGTGGAAAGAATTGAGATTTTCAACTCGAACAATTGTAGATGATTTGAGTAAGAAATCATGAAAAATTTAGCAATGGATTGGTTTCTAATGGGCATATTATCGATAGTGGGTGGTGGGGCATACATAGCCCCCAACCAGCCGAAGCACACTACCATATGTTCACAAGTACAGTGATGGATAAAAGTCTAAATGAGGGCAGCTAAAGTGCCAGCCTTTCATATACCGCTCTTCACCCTAAAAAATGACTTCCATTTTTTTTACTAGCATAACTTCCCATTACCTCGAAGGAAAACACTCTAATTACAAAATAAGAGTTATAAAAATACATAGACACATTAGAGGAAAATTCATAATAAAATACATTTACATATATTAGTTGGTTCTTGAAATAGAGAAAATGTTCCTTCCATATTTTTGACAAATAATGTAACTTCCCACTACCTAGGTAGACAATACTCTAATTACTAAATGGGAGTTACAAAATTTATCAGACACATTAGAGGATCAAACATATTAAAATACATGTCCCTATGAAAGGAGATAGTAATGGGCCAAAAAAATGCTTATAGTCTACATTAAATAACCCATGATCTTCTCCCTACTTAGTGAAATTGTCTCAACTTTTGAATAAACAATTTTCACCATATTTACAGACCATTAAAAGTCATAAAAAAATAAAAATTCCCTTTTGATGTAATTTGATTGATATAGATAGTAGAGACATCGTCCTTCTAAATTGTGCATTGGCCTTTATTGGTTGTCCAAGGGAAACAATGATATGATGTGAGTGGTCCTGGGTCGTTCTATTGAAGAGAATATGTCATCAATATATGTTATTGCATGATTAGTAAAAAATCAGCTATATTCCATCTTTTGGACAATTGGTCAACACAATTTATAATTTTAATGATTTCAAGATGTACAATTTTCTAGACTATTTCAATTTCCTTTAAAAGGAGGTAACAAAATCACCTACTTTTTTAGGTTATTTTAAGGAGAAAAGCATAATAGAGGGAGGAGGACTTCTAGATGCACAAGTATTCACAGAATCATAACTCCACCACTTTTATCTCCAATCTCACTATTCTATCATTGATACTCTCGAACTTTAGACAAAAGTGGTTTTAATTGACCTTAGTAATCCTTTTCTCTTCTAGAAACCATGTAGTAAATATTTTGTTATTTTTAAATGTAGGCTTTTGAACATGTATAATTAAAATTTTCAAGATGGTTTTGTCCTCTTTGACATAATATGGCATTTTTTTAACCCTCGGGGCCATGTTTTGTGGAGGTAAATTCCCTTTGTGGATAGAGGAGATACCACTAGCCCTAGAGTGGGTCTAGTAACAATCGAAACACGAAAAGTTATTGGTTCCTAGTTACAATAGATAGAGTTGTGATAGATCTCTTACTGTGATTCCTTCGCTGCTGTTGTCGAAGGAGAAGTGGCACTTCCGTTCCTAGCTAGACAGGTCTCGATCTGTGAGCTTGCTGCATCCAGATACCTATACACGTGGAAAGAAGAGAGACAACATGCAATGAAATATTTCACACTTTCATAACTATTGATCAATCATAGAGGAACGAATGAAATTGCATTATAGAATCGAAAAACACAATCATGGAACCAATAGAAAAGTCATGTATATTAAGATATGAGAGAATTATTACAACCAATGCTCTGACGTTGTGATCTTCCTTCGATAGGGTTCTAGCGGGACGTGTCTCACAAAGCTCGTCAGCGATTCGACATAACTCTCTCTCTCACAGGGTTCTCCTTAGCTTTGCTCTTGATTGTCACTCAGCTATAATTTCCTTCCCAAAAGTTCAGCTAGCTAGAAAATGTAGAGGGCAGGCTTTTATAGAGGGAGAAGGAGAGGTTAGGCTCCCTATAATCATGGGGGAGAGTCCTATCTATTAGGAAGGTTCCATGAGAGGTGGAAAACCACTTCGTAAACAGGGAGATCTGGAGGCAAACAACCCAACCTCATTTTGATGATCCATTCCGAAGTTGTTAGAATCAAACTTCCGCCTTCTGTTGTTAAAAAATCTTCCTTAATAGGCTCGGCACGGGCAGAACACAGGGATAGAGTGCCAGCTGGCGTGCCCACTAGTGTGAATTTTCCCCATTGGCACGAGGGATGAAGTGGCTACCCGTTCCAATGCAAAAACATGGATTTTTAGGGTTTTCCAGAGGAAATGTTCTTCAGGAGAATTCTCGTCCTTATGCAGAAGGATGCCATCAAGGTTTTTTCAGGACATGTTACCGTTCACAGGTCATGGGAATAGTACTCCAATGTATGGGATGAGGGATTGTAGGGACAGTGAAAAAATGTTGTGTAACAGATGCCCCCTAAAGAATGAGGTGTGAGAGAGAGGGAGGGGTGAAATGCTTTATGAGAACGCGCCCAACTGAAAACAATGTCGTCGAAAAACCTTTGAATACAAATACAATTGATATCTCTAATACATTATATGTGGTATGGGCGTAGCCATCCATAATAGAGTGTACAAAAACTGGGATCCAAGGTATGGATGCAGCCATCCAGTAAATAAGGATCAACAAGTAGACTCAAGTATGGTCACAGCCATCCAATCGAATGAGTCATGAAACAAATCATAATAATACACAAAGAACCCACCACCTGGATTTTTATTAGACAAAATTCAGGGTCTTGTGCTCCATCTCGACTCGAACAGAGTGCAAGTTCGAGCATGCGAATATGTGAGCTGAATTCGAACATGCAAGAAAATCATATGATTACCAGCCAATAATGAAAGTCGTTAAAAGACACGAGAGAAACCACCAGTAATTATGATCCCTCTCAAGGTACAAGAGGTACAATCCACGAAATGTGAACAGTGAGCTGGCATCGAACACCCACAAAATCACTCGATCGAAGGCCAATAATGAAAACCTTGCATCGAATGTGAAGAACCTACCATTGAGGCATGAAGGCTCCAAGGCACCTAAAGGGAGTCTCTAGATCAGCTTCCCGGATAATGAGCTGAAGTCGACAGGAAGTGACCTTGATTGAAGGTGGGCCATAATGTTTCCCACATCATTAACATGAGACATAGGGACATAATGTTTTTTGAATCAAGACCAATAGAGAATAAGAGGTAGGTTGAAAACTACAGAGGCCAACTTCTCTTGAACATATCGGCGACATGACATTGGATTTGGCAGTATTTGACATCACTGGATCTCATGTCATGGTGACGTGGAAAAGAGCAAATGAGCGGTCAAAAGAGATTACCCAAACCCATTAAGGTAAGAAAATAACGAGATTAGATGTCCCCAACCCAACACGAATGCAGACAAGTTCCATGTTCAAGAGCGACATACTACTGACACGACTATAATACTAGTTCCATTTCCCCCCACCATTTCTGGCGAGTAACCCAATTATTTTTGAAAACAAGCTTGAAGGGTATAGCATGTTCTTGTGATACAAGTTTTTCCTTCGGAAAAATCCAACCTAGTACATTTAATGAGCCCTAGGAAGGAGGAACTCGAGTAACATCATTACGACGGAGTCTGATGTCATTAGTTTTTAACGAGTCTGACAAAGTAAGAACTTGGTGCCTTTTCATGTTTAGAGAGTTTGAAAAGACAGTGGAAAATAAAACTCCAACAGTCCCATTTTGTAGATAATCCCACAGATCCGAAAAGGTAGAAAAATATGTCTGAGAGAACCTCCTAGTTGCGATAGGCTAGGGTATTCCCTTTTCGTAAATAATTTATCCCACCCCGAAAAAGGGGTAAACGTATACTGGGTAGATGTCGTTTCGCAGCCAATTTAATGAGCTCAAAACGACAAGCAACTTGGTGATATTTTCAGTTTTAAAGAGTCATAAAAGAGCTGAAAAGGTGACTCTAGTAGTGACTTTTTTTGTGTTTTTACCGAGTCTGAAAAAGTATAAAATACAACTCATGTCTTTGCCCTAATCGTGTGAAAACCTGTCGCTACACAAAAAGCAAGTGTAAAACCCATTTTTCGACAAAAGATTAATAAAATATCACAAAAACAAGTCCTAAAACCTAATTTTGATTTTGAAAAGTTATAAATATTACAAATAGTAAAAACTTATTCACTTTTCACCTTTTTACCTCTTTGCAGAGCGATAGTGAGCCCTTTCCTTTGCGATTTCGAGGCGACGATTGTGAAAAATCCAGTGCATTGATCTGGATTCTATCTTCTACAGGTAAGAGCCCCTTCCATTAACCATCTTTTAAGTCATATTTCATAGCTTTTGACTATCATTTGGTATCCCCGAGGGGAAGAATTGCAAAATTAGGGCCTCCGCGGTTGGCGCAGGTTTCATGAACAAACCCGCACCAACCAACCCTTTTTCACACAGAGGCCATGCCAGGTGGCATGATTGTTACCAAAACAGTCATGCCACCTGCACAACCCAATATTCTGTTTAAATTTAACAAAAATACAACCAATGAATTGTTGTTTTAAGTACCCAAGGGATCTTACAATGTGTTTATGACCAAATCGATGCAGGTAAAAAGAAAAAATGGTAATTGAATGGAAAGAAAGAGAGCACAGTGAGGAAGATGAATTGGCAATGGGAAATGAGCAGAGCATGAATGCTCTCCAAAATTTCAGTTTGAAAAAATTCTTCCTAACGCCATGTCTTCGGGCTCAGCTTGAACTACTACAATATCTAATTAGAATCTGGGATGAGGATGAGGAGAAGTTTAAACTTTGAGATCAAGTACTTGAGCTCGAAGTGTCAGACGTGTACTTCATCATTGGACCTTCGCGCAAGGGTCAAGTTCCTATCTTGACTAGCACCATGCCCTCAGGCGAAAACATGACAATGGTCATGAACAGGGTGTGCGAAGGGGCACAAAAAGGGATAGGTAGAGAAAAGGTAGACATTCACACCGTCCTTGATATAGCACTAAGAGTAGTGCTACATACCATTATGCAGGCTACGAGGTTGCAGGCACCGCACGAGGCTACCAAGGCACAACTCCTTCTTGCATCAGAGTGCATGAACCCAACAGTGTTTGACTAGGCCATAGCCGTGACTATGAACATCAAATAGAAACTGACCAAATGCAAGAAGACCAAACTGAAACAGTTTGGATATGGGTCAATTTTGGTATCGTTATTCTTGGAACGACTGCCTATCTTCCAGTGCCAGGGGGCCATAGTCCCGGATCCACCATTCAGAGAGCCACGGATGGCTCGATGGGCAGCATTGATTCCGAGGGTAGGGGGCAGCCAACAAATATCCTGGCGGCCCGAGTTCTTTGGATGGCTTCGACGACAACTGATCTTCGTAGAGGACTGGCCCTATGTGAGCACTAATTTCACTGGAGACCTAGACCTTCCACTCCCTGAAGGAGAGGACTGGGACGAGGAGCTTGGTAATACTCTTTTTAATTTTATGAGTTTTATGATTTTTTGGTACACATGCATGTTCTAACAGCTGATCCTATATGTATGCAGATATTGGTCTAGAGAGGCCCACTGGGATGTCACCAGTAGCAAGGAGGACCCCTCTCACTTACGACCCTCAAGGTAAGGGGGGCGAGGGGGACGATCTTGTACATAACTTAGAGGGAATTTCTCACGGATTTCTGGATTATGCTCGTTTAACTGATATTCCCTTAGCTTATCAGAGGCACACCATGGGGGTGTCGAGTCGTCACCACCACTTACTGAGGCGTTTGGTGCGCGCAGTGACGTGATAACATGAGCACCATGCTGATTAGTCACATAGGTTTTTTATTTGCATAATTTTTTAGAGACATGTCATCTCCGGATGTAACTGATACAAACATGTATATTTTTGGTTTTATATGATGTACACGTTGCAAACACACGACATATATATATATATAAATCTATTTTCTACATGGATCTTGTTTACATATGATGATTTTTTTACAAATTGCATAAATGTCTCTCTAATACCATGTTGCCTACTGCATCTGTTAGTGTATTCATTCATCTTGGTATATGCTGATATGTAATGTAATCAAAAATTTCTTTCAAGTAAACGAATACGTACGTACAGTCTTAAAATGCATGGGTATATAACTAAATAATGACCATTGAGCTATAAAACCACAAGCTGTGAATCCAGATGTACAAGTAATGCACGAATAACAAGGTTAGCAACCTCGTTTAATAATTCCAAAATGACACTGTATTTCACGACATTATTTGTAGCAGGCCCTAGACAAACACCTTGTAAATTAACCAACTCACCAGAAGGATTCTAAATTACCCAGGCTGCTGAAGACAGGTTCCTGGTACTGTGGGAGGAACCATCCGCGAAACCGACATAAGGAGTAATAAACATCTGCACAATCAGGAAGACCCAATAAGTAGAAAATTCTTACAAAGCACACCACACCACACATGCACAAAAATGAAAAAAATAACCTATGTACATATACTATGCAAGAATTATTCAAGCATAATATATCTTCAGGTACAACCCATTTTTGGGTTGTGCCAAAGGAAGACCTTCATAATCAATCATCTCATAAGCCCTATTTTTCAATACACGTTTAACAATATAGGGCCCATGCCACATAGGTTGGAATTTTCCTACCCCAAGCTTGTCATGGGCTTGATCATACAAGAGGACAAGGTCCCTTTCGATAAAAGAGCGCAGAGAAACCAATTGATCGAAATGAGCTTTAACCCACTTTTTCTGTGCCTCGAGGACGAAAGTAGTCAAGAAGTGTGTTTCGTCCAATCTCTCGAGATATAGGAGACGTTCTTCATTCGGGGAAGTGTTGGGCAGTAATTCCACAGCCAATTTCAGTGAAGGGATCTCACATTCAACCGGAAGAGTAGCTTCTAGACCATACACCAACTGAAATGGTGTGAATCCGGTTTCACTCTTCACTGACATTCGATAGGCCCAGAGAGCTGAAAGCAACTTGAGATGCCAACTTGATTTGTGTATACCAATTGTTCGTTGAAGCATCGTGACAAGCACCTTGTTCACGACTTAAACCTGACCATTTTCTTGAGGGTAGTATGGCACCAACTTGTCGTAACACAAGAAGAACTTAGATGTCAGCTCTGCCATCATATAGTCCCGAAAATGAGAGCCATGATCAGTGATGATGGCTTGAGGAATGTCGAAACACATGATCACATGGTTGAAAATGAATTGTGCAGTTGTCTTACCATCTACAGCCAGTGTAGGCATCGCTTCGGCCCACTTGGTGAAATAATCTATGGCAATGATGATATAAGCATGCCCCCTAGCTGAGTGAGGGTTACACGTCATAAAATCAATGCCCCATTTGGAAAAAGTGCCTACGATAATGACAGGATGTAATGGGAGAGGCGGCACACGCATCTTGCGTTGGAAAATATGGCACTCATGACACTTTCGTACTGCAACAATACAATATCTAAATATAGATGGTGAGAAATAGCCCGCACGAAGGATCTTCTGTGCGGTAGCACAACCAGACATGTGACTGCCATAGGTCCCACTATGACAAACATTCAGAACTTTCTCAGCCTCTTCTAAGGTCAAACACCAGCGAAGTACAGAATCGACTCTGACACGATATAGGGTATCTCCGACAATGAGATATGGTTGTGACTGATTTCGAACATGATGTCGAGCATCCTTCGTTAACTCGGACTGGAAGGTAGATGTCTGGAGGTACACGATGATATCACCATACCATGGATCAAGAATGCTGATTAAGAAGAGAGTTTCATTCGGGATATGATCCTCGGATTGAGACAGAACAGAGTCGGTAGGGATAGAAAAAATGAGATCAGAAAAAACCAGCGATTTCTTTGATTTGGTAGTAGTGAACTCGAAATCAAAATCTTGGAGGATGAAAATCCACTTTCAGTACTTCCCCCCCAGCAATTTTCGAGACAAAATGTAATTCATGGGGTTGCAGTAGAAAATCATGGTTACCGTGCGTAATAAGATGTAATGGCGAAACTGTTGAATGACCTGGACCACGGCTAGTGCCAACTTCTCGACATGTGCATAACGTGTTTCAGTGTCGATGAGGTTCTGAGACAGATAATAAACCACATGTTCGTTACCGTCATCGCCATCCTGTACCCAAACCATGGCAATCGTACTGAATGCAGCAACCAAATAGAGGGTAAAGTCGCAATGATAATTTGGAGGATGAATTAATGGAGCATTGACAAGAAACGTCTTAAGGTTATCAAAATATTGCTGAGAAATCTCATCCCAATAGAAAGGGATGTCTTGTTTTAGAAGTCGTGTAAACCCTTTGGCTACCTCTGCATAGTTTGAGATAAAACAACGTAATAAATTCGCTTTCCCTTGAAGACTCTGAAGTTGATGCAGCAAGGATGGGGAGGGAAGATTAACGATAGCCTCAACCTTGAGAGGGTCAAGGTGAATTCCATCCTTAGAGACAATGAATCCTAAAAGCCAACTAGAGTCAACGAAGAAGACACACTTGTGAGGATTAAGCCTGATGTTATAACATCTCCAGCAGAGAAAAATCTAGCGGAGATGTTCCAGATGGTCTTCACGTAGAGCTGAATGAGCTAGAAGGTCATCCAGGTATGGCTGAACAACATTACGTATGTCGTGAAAGGCGTAAGACATGGCATGCTGGAAGGTGGCCCCAACATATTTTAAGCTGAAAGGGAGCTTCTTATAGGCGAATGTTCCCCACGGACAGATGAAAGTGGTCTTATGTTTATCGGATGGAAGTATATTGATTTGATTATAACCTGAAAAGACATCCATAAGGGAAAATATCTCACTCCCCGCATAATCATCAATGATCTGATCGATAAAGGGGTTGGGATAGTTGTCCTTAGGGCAAGCCGGATTGATATCTCGGTAGTCAACATGGACTCAAATTGTGCCCTGCTTCTTGTCCACAGGGACAATATTGGAAACCCACTTTGTCAGAGGGATCAGATATATGGAACCCACTTTAAGAAGTTTCTCAACTTCATCTTTTATGGCAGCGGCTTTCCAAGGATGCACTGGACGCAGATGCTAGCGCACAGGCTTCACACTAGGATACGTGGGAATTTCGTGCACGATGATATTGGGATTGATTCTGGGCATCTCTTCATAAGACCACATGAAAACATCATGAAATTCGTGGAAGAGACTAGTGTGCACTTGAATCTCATCCGGAGAACAAGTGACTCCCACATGAATGTTCTCGACGACCCCTGGTTTAACAGAGATGTCGATAGGCATCATTTGGGTAATATTACTCAGATTTCCTTCCAAAAAATGAGTCAATATTACCATTTGGATAGGCGGAGAGGGAACCTGAGATGAAAAACACTCGAGACAATAAGAAATTGCCACCAGGCTGGGCATAAACGAGGAACGATGATGTCCATCGCTCCACGAAATATCTTCGAGAGACATAATCTCCACGATAGCTTCGTTAGATGGAAAAAATTCTCTCAAAGGATCGGGTGAATCTGCATCTTCAATCAAAGGGGATTGAGAATAAAAATCAAGAGCCATGCTCAAAGGAGCATTATCAGCAGGATGAGGATCTGATGCGGCAATGATCTCACAATAATTGATTTCAACCGGGGTCAGAGGAATCGATTCTCCAAAAGAGGCAACCTATTCAGGAGAAGGGATGATCCATGGGTCATCTGACCTAGAGATCATATTGACTTGAACAGTGTTCGGTGGTGGAATAGGGAAAATACCCATGAGGACGGGGTCCTTGAAAAGACCAGGTCCTATACTGTAGGGAGGATTAGGAATTTGATCCATGTACGACACATTGTTCTCAGAGGATGAGGTAAAGAAAGACAACTGATCGACAGTAATAATCTTGCCCTCATGTTGAAACTTCAAAAGTCGAAAGAGGGTGGATGGAATGCACAACATGGCGTGGGTCTCACTGTGACTGAGTAGAAGATTGTAGTTGAGTTTGGCATCAACAACTTCCACTTCGAAGTTGACTGTCTTTCCTTGCAATGTAATCGGTAGACTCGCGAGAACACCCAAGGGTTTTGATTCCCTTCCATTGAATGCCCCAAGGGCATTGGGAGATGAAGTGAGTACTGGAGAGCCAAGGGCCTTCCAGCAAGCAGATGACATAATGCAGGTAGAGGCACCTTCGTCCACAACGGCCCTGTGAATATTGAGGCCATTAATACTGACTTGTATAACAAGTGCGATCTGGTGCGGAAGTCGGGGGACAAAATTCTCTAGATTGAAGGTGAGAAGGCTAGAATCGGCAGGATCAATTTCGTTGATCGCAAATACCAAAGCTTTCCATTGAGACGGAAAAATTTGAAGTACTTCCAACGTGGACATCACAGAAGGATCCTGTGCTAAATCCTCAACAATGTTGTAATGCTAAGTAGCACAGGCATTCGGATTATAGGAATATTTTTAGAGAACACCTTTGGAAGGTGGTTTTACAACAGATTCAGCACTGGGCCTTTCAATCTCAAGTGGACCAGAGGTAGGCGAGGGATGAGGGCCATCAACGACTTCCTTCCCAGTTTCCTGGTGTGATCTAACATAATCCTTCGACCGAGTGGCAATAGAAATAGGTGCAGCACCATTCATCATGAAGACCTGAGACCCAAATGGTGCAGATGGTGAAGGTTGCCTAACCATCTGGGTTTGCTGAGATGGAAAAGGGTCCTTAAGAACTAGTAGAGCTCCCTTAGATCCCTTAAGAAGTTGACTAACCTCGGATTGTCTGGGACAATATTTGGTGTAGTGGTCTTCATCACAGATCAGGCAAGGGTACTTCGGTTTTCACTATGAACCATCATCAACAGGTGGTTTGGATGATTCTGGTTTTGGGGAATTGGATTTGGCTTGTCCTTTTCCCTTCTTCCTCCCTTTGGAAGTCTTGTCCGCCGGATTGGCCTGGATGGCGTTGACCTCTGCGGTCTTACCAGAATCTCAAGTAGTCTGAGGAGCAGAATTGTTGGAAGAATTCTATTTCTGCTTCCCATTGGAAGACTTGCGAGAAGTCTAAGAGATGGATACAATAACACCATCTACTAATGGAGTAGCCAGTGCTTTAGAGGTCCCTAGTCATGGGGCATTAGTCAAGATGTCGTATAACGTGCCGAACTAAGAGTACACTAAATCGAGGTACTGGGCACGAGCAATGTCTTGTTCCTCGGTTACACATGCCCCCATAGCAATGTCTTGTGCAATCTTATTGACAAAAGAGGCAGTGAAATAGTGAGTTAGAAGCTAATCAGGAATTTCAAACTTGATCAGAAGACGACGACATCTCCATTCATGAATTTGATCTGAAATATGAGTAGCTTTTTCCTGTTTCAGAGATGTCAGGAGATGCATCCCGGCTTCGTAACGAGCTGGTAACTAGAAATGCGTTAGGAATTCCATGGCTAGAGTATTAAAATCTTGAAAATAACCACAGGACAGTTCTATATACCATTTAGCAGCAGTGCCAGTGAGAGTACGCTGGAAAAGACATAGACGAATGGAGTCATCAATCTAAGAATTCGAAGAACACCATAAGTGGTATGTCATGATATGTGCTTGGGGGTCTTCTCCAGATTTTCCCTCAAACTTAGGAAAATCACCAAGCACCTTTGTTGGCACCAGAGGCCAATATGGATTATGAAGAATCATATCATTAGTCAATTTGGACACGTCCGGTAACTCCAATGTGGAGAGAAAAGGTAATTGAGGATTAAAAGGCATGCCAGGTCCCCGATAAGGGCCTACTCCATCCTAGTTGAGCATAACTCTGCCCCCTTTGGTTCTGTCCTAGAGGATTCTGACCATAGGGGGTATAAGCCAGATAATGGGGTTGATATGGCGGCTGATAACCAGGATACAGGGATTGATAACCAGGGTACTGATTATGATTATACGTGGGCCCCATTTGAGCAGTGTATGGATTTTGCTGGGGAGTATAAGTATAGCCTAGCTATTGAGGGTAATAACCAAAGCCTTGAGGCGGGTTGTAAACCGGTCGAGACTGACCTTGAGGGTAATAGCTACCTTGGGGTCGAACGGGCTACTGGTAAGTGGGGCCCTGTTGAGTCAGATAATTTGGGCGCACAGGTGGATTTGGCTGTGGCATAGAATAGATCGACGACTGAGCAAGGTTACCAGGCTGTGTAGGTTGCCCTGGTTGAACAGGTTGACCTAGCTGATGAGGGAAACTAGGTTGCCCCGACTGAGTAGGTTGGCTCGATGGCAGGAGTGGGCTAGGTTATGCCTGATAACCAGGTTGGCCTATGATAATACCATAAGATGGCCCTGGCTGTGCAACATTCTGACCAATTGGAAAATGAGGCTACTGAGGTTGCACCAAAGTTTTGGATGGATGGGTTTGTCCCCCAGGACCATATGGATGTCCAGGTTGATACCCCGGGGTTGCCCCGCGCTCCCGAGGCTGCCCCGTCGGGACCACGTCGTGGTCAGGCTGTAGAGGTTGACCTTGAGGATTATAGGACTGCCCTTGCGGGCCGTACAATAATCCCTACTAGACCGAAGGTTGTCACTCTAAGGGTTGTCCTTGGGGGTCATATGCATACCCTGACTGGGCTGAAGGTTGTCCCTGGAAGGGTTGTCTTTGTGGGCCAAAAGCATATCCTTGATGAAACGAAGGTTTTCCCTGAAAGGGTTTCCCTTGTTGATTAGAAGGTTACACAGGTAGGGTAGATATAAAATCGTTAATATACTGATAAGCCTCAAGAGCAGGAAAACGAACAAGGTTGCCCTACTCATCATATTGATATGGAAATACATAGATCGGGGCACCATTCGATCGATAATGAGGAAAGTAAGGACGATTAAGATCTTGAGAGGACTAACCAACCTCGGAGATCGACGGCTGTAAAAACATCTGGTACTCCTTGGGAGAAATTTTCTCAGGAATGGCAGAAGCTATATAAACGTCTTCAGGAACTGACGAGGTCCTAGTTGAATCAGTGGTGAAAATAGGCATAGACGCAGCCACGCAGAAAGTAGGTCTAAAAAGTACCAATGCGACAAAAAGAGATGCTGTGAGAGGTGTCGATGGAGACATCCCTAACGAGGGAATGGTCAGTTCCGTGGACGGAGTCGATATTCCCATAGAGGCAATAGCAGCCATGACCTGACCTAAAGACCTATATCTAGTTGGGAGCGATGGACTAGGTGACGACAGAACAGATGGTTCAGGGATGTCTTTGAGAAAAAGCTGGTAGTCTTCACCAGAAGTAGGAATTCCCTCAGTAGGAGTAGGACTGGATGAGTCCATATCTGACCCTACTGTAATATCTTCTAAAAGATGACAAAGACTAGGAGGTATGATAGTAGCTAAAAATGGTGATCCTGATGTAAGAGGAGGGAAGTGTTCCCCAACTCCAAATCCAAACCAAGCATCGGACAAGGGCCAGTTGAACTCAACTGGTCCTCCAAAGGGAAGTTTAGATATAACCAGTCCCCTGTCGGGAAACTCGGATACAACAGGCTGTTGATGCTTAGCAGAGGACTGAGAGACCTCTGATGAATCATCTGTATAAGAACTACCAATATGAGAAACTGATGGTTCCACCACTGTGACTATAGAAAAAAGACGAAGAGATAAAAAACAAAGACGCACAAGAAAAAACCAAGGCAAACAAAAACAGGCTGAAAAAATCAATCTCTAAATGGGCGTGTGATCGTAGGTGATTAATTTTACCACATTGAAACTGTAATTTTTACTGTTTCATGTTTTAAGAGTCTAGAAATGAGTAAAATATGACTCTATCACTTTCAATTTAGAAACAAGCGTGAAAGGAAAAGCGCTTGATGATATTTTCAAGTTTAGGGAGTCAGTAAAGATCAAAATGACTGCTCTGGTAATCTAAGTAAATGGGTGTACCAGATATCCATGAACTTCCATATACACCTTGATAAAAATTAAAGAAAAATCAACCAAGGACTTAACGTACATGTAGGTAATCTCTCTGAATGCTGTGTCCGATTTATCATGGGTAAAAGGTGACAGACTCGACTTCCTATGGATAAAGGATTTGCAACCTAAGGGGGTCTCCCTTTATATACTCGATGGCATGGAGAGCACAAGTCCGTACTAGTGCTGTCTGTAGCCAGATGGTGAGCAACAACTGCTAGGCTTAAAGACGTCGGAACACGTCTCTTCCTTAGACTACTAGATGTTTCGTTAAGTTTCAATGCTTCTTTAGGTTAATTCAGTAAATTTTAAAGTTGATATTCAATTTACATTTCGATTTCAAGGCCCTATCGAATGTTGGATTTCATAAAAACTCTATATGCAAACTACATGCCACAAAATATCATTTTGTTCAATGAAGAGCTATCTACGGGAGAGTTGAGAGCTTTCAAATGACAACAAAATGAACAGACAAAAACATCTGCTATTGTTTCCAATGCAAGCTAATGAAACTAGAAAACTTTTCTCTAGAGTTATATAACACTATTAATGCAAAAGAGCTTTCAATTTTCACTATGTCAATCGAAATGAAAAAGATTTTGTTTTCTGTATTTTTCAATATATTAGAGCAAATGCACTAAATGAATGCAAAACTAATGAAAATATCAATTTGAGAGCGATAAAGAGAGAGTTGAAACAAAACAAGTTCACCCAACTTTAACAAACATAATCAAGACTCAAACTGATGAAGAAATCCCTCAAAGAGAAGAAGAATCTCGAAAGAGACTCAAACAAACTGTGTAATCTAGGCTTCGAGCAACACAAAGAGAAACTAAACGAAAGAGAGGAAAATCACTCAATTAACACAATCATTCGATGGGATTCAGCAAGATGAATGCAAAGAAGAAAAATCCAAGTTGACCGGGAAAGTAAGGGCCCAAAACTCCCATGGGAGGCTCAACACACTGGAGCACCTAGAAGCCCTAGGGCTAGAATGAAAAACTGATAGAAAAGGGAAAACAACCAGAGGAAAATGGCTAAACACAGTAAAAAATGACTTCAAAGTACTCAAACAATCAGAAAAATGAACCAGGACCAAAATTCAAGCTCAAAAAGTCAAAGAACAGGTAAACCCTAAAACCAACCAGGGTTGGCGGGCATGTTTGGCTATAATCTGCACCAAACAGGGGTTGGCACGGTGGCCTAACTAGTAACAAGCACCAGTTGGCGCAATTGTCAGAGGTATAACCACACTAATCAAGTTTACCCTAGAAAAGTTATGAAAGTGAACTCACAGAGGCTAGAACTGGTCTTTTGGGGGCTAAACAAAGTTTTAACGCCATGGAAGGTGAACCAGAAAAGCAGACTAATCAATCAAAAAGACAAAAACAACCCAAAGGAGGAAGGACCAACTCCCACTGATCCCCAGTGGAGTCACCAAATTGTTGTGGAGGTACATACCCTTTGCAGATAGAGGCGATCCCACTATCCCTAGAGTGGGTCTAACAACAATTGAAACACACAAAGTTATTGGTTCCTAGTTACAAAAGATAGAGTCGTGATGGATCGCTTACCATGATTCCTTCACTGCTGTTATCGAAGGAGAAGTGGATCTTCCATTCCTAGCTAGACATGTCTCGATCCGTGAGCTTGCTGCATCCAAATACCTATACACGTCCATAGAAGAGAGACAACATGCAATGAAATATTTCACACTTTTATTACTATTGATGATTCAGAGAGGAACGAATGAAATTGCATTATAGAATGGAAAAACACAATCATGAAACAAATAGCAGAGTCATGTATATTAAGATACAAGAGAACGATTACAACCGATGCTCTGACATCGTGATCTTCCTTTGACACGGTTCCAGTGGGATGTGTCTCACAAAGCTTGTCATGGATTCAACAAAACTCTATCTCTCACAAGGTTCTCCTTAGCTCTGCTCTTGATTGTCACCCAGCTATAATTTCTTTCCCAAAAGTTCAGCTATCTAGAAAAGGGAGAGGGCAGGCTTTTATAGAGGAATAAGGAGAGGTTAGGCTCCATATAATCATGGGGGAGAGTGCTATCTCTTAGGAAGGTTCCATGAGAGGTGGAAAACCACTTCCTAAATAGGGAGATCCGGAGGCAAACAACCCAACCTCATTTTGATGATCCATTCTGAAGTTGTTAGAATCAAACTTCTGCCTTCTATTGTTAAAAAAGATTCTTTAATAGGCTTGGCGCAGGCATAACACAGGGACAGAGCGCCAGCTGCCACACCCACTAGTGTGCATTTTCCCCATTGGCGCGAGGGATGAACTGGCTACGCGTGTCAATGCCAAAACATGGATTTTTAGGGTTTTCTAGAGGAAATGTTCTTCAGGAGAATTCTTGTCCTTATGTAGAAGGATTCCATCAAGGTCTTTTCAGGACATTTTACTATTCACAAGTCACGGGAATAGTCCTCCAATGTATGGGATGAGGGATTGTAGAGACGGTGACAAAATGTTGTGTAACACCATGGAAGCTCACATCAATACAATCATATGTTGCTCACTTGATAGACTGAAACAATGCCTCTTCTCTTTTGAATAAGAATGTAAACCTACCAACCTTCTGCATAGATATAAGAACCATGTGAAATTCCATGAAGCTATCATCCAAAACAACAAAAATTGTCTGGATGGTGTTAAAATAGCATATTTATGTTTCATTGACTTTTGTCTCATATATATTTGAGCTGAAAACACATCAAATCATATCTCTCTAGAGCTCAGTAGACTGATCCATCTCTATTGAGCCTTTAGAGACTAGTCCTAAGTACAAGAAGGCACGAATATATTGAATGTGATTTCAATACGAGAAAAGAAAATTTTCAAATATTCAATATCAACACTTAACACATTATTAATTTCCATGATCCCCTACCCAAAATATACCAAACCCTTCCACAATCAAATCCATATTTTCCATTTGGAAAGCTAGTTGTACCAATCCCACCTTTAGCTTCACTACCAAGGGATCATAAAACAAACTCTCAACCTTTGGGATCGTCAACACATGGTTGGATCTTTGGAGTGATAGATATCCTATAATAAATAGTAAAGGGAATTCAAATAACTATACAAAATAATAACACATGAAAAAAAAAAAAAACTATGATTATAATCATGGATTTGAACCTTGTAAAAATATGCTCAGCCATTGGATCCATTGGTGAGAAAAAATGAATACCAATATCAGAAGTGTCACCAAGTGTTAAATCTAAGGGATTGCCACAATATATGCATAAATACAAATAATCCATTATAAATTCCATAATTATTGAAATGATTTTGGTAACTTTGGATGCACTATGGATAAAATACTATTAAATACTTCTCTTTATTAACCTCTCCAGAAATTCCAACTCCCTTCTTCGATTTCATGGAAAACAAGTTCTTGCCTGAGTTAATAACCCCCTAGATTAGAAACAAGATCACCAAATTCTTACCAAAAAATTCTAAGTTCTAAGAATAGTGTAGGAATCAAATGATTGGTACCTGAGCTCAGCTTCGGCTTTTTCAATAGTTTCATGGCACAAAGAAGGTTCCTTGTCAATAACAACTCTAGCATTCACACCTCTACCCATGGAACCTTGCTCTGCATTAACATAGAAATTAAACCCTGGGTCAATTCCAGGGCATTTCCTTTCCAGTACACTTTAGATTCCAGGGGCTTTGGAAGATATAATTGTATCAGCAAACTACACCACCAGTCAGAGACCATAATAATCATAAAATAAGTACAACTAAATTTAATCATCTTAATAAACATTCAAATATTTTAGCTTCAAAATAAGGGTTACCACAAAGGGAACCTATCAAATTTAATATATGGAATATTACTTCCCTTGCATCCCACCAGTTCACCACATTGTTGAATTCTTAGTAAAAGGGACACTATAGAAGCTTTTGATATTCAAAGAGAGGTATGGACTCTACTAGCCAAATATGATATATGTACAAGTGCACTGAATTTATAAGCCATGCACTATTTAATTTCCTGGCTCTATAACCTATGAAAACACATAAATCGATCACCTTAAAGTCTTGAAATATAACTATATTTACATAAGAAAATCAGAAAGATAAATTAACATTATACACCAATCAATCAAGAAAAATTAAGGAAATACCCTTTCGTAAATGAAACAACATGATATTCAAAATAGAGTAAAGAAAAAAAAACAGAATAAGGGAACTATTTTCAAGAAGTTTTCTCTAAATGGCAGGTTTATTTTCATCTAATTTAATGTTAAGTTTAACTAGCAGGAGGAAGAACTTATGTGAGAACTATTTCAATGAGTATCTTCTCCTATTCTTCACTAAGAAAGGGAAACTCATGTGACAACTATTTTGATTTTCATGGGCATATTTTGATATTCTTAGCTAAGGAGGGAACAATAATTTGAAAGATTTTTAATGTTTATTGTGTGATATTTTTCACTAGAATTGTGCTACATATGGAGGGTGCTATATTTAAAAAAGAATTCTGCCGATTTTGGGGAGGGTGCTTTTTCTCTTTTTCTAAATCAAGCTTCCTATTTTAAGAAAATCATTTTGGATATTTTCATTACTATTGAATAAATATTTATATGGTTAGAAAATAAAAGCATTGGGTCTTTTAGATGCCGATATTTGGGAAAAAGAAACTCATATATTTTCTTAAAAAGAATATCATATTTGAAGAAAAACAAAATTTGGATAGAAAGAACAGGAAGGAAGAAATTCAATCTATTACTGCTCAATGTCCTACATCTTCCTCAAACTTTCTCTTATCTTCTTTCTGCATTGAATTTATTAGCCTAAGGTCATTTTTAAGCATCCTCATAGGTCAGGAAAGTATTGAGTAGATAAGACAAGATAACTTTATTAATATCCAACAAATTACCACAAAATCAGGTCAATAATACTGAATAATACATCCAGTATGCACGATGTGAGAAAGTAATTACATCCCCTGGAAAATTCTAAAAATAATATAAAGAATGAAGCATATATTGATGTAGCCTCAAAACACAATTATAAAACCATGACATGTGCACAATGATACAAAATACTAAGTGATTTTTTCCTATAATGGAAAAGTGGACAACTCAAGAGCCACTCGAGATAGAGAGTGACAAAGAGAGATATAAAAACGAAGCCAATGGCATCAAGGTAACTTGAGTCTAATTGTTGATGGAAAGCAGAATGAGCTCGGTAGTAACTTCCTGCCAGAGTCACTTGGAACAATCAGGGGGTTCGGTTATATGATGCCAGGGGGAATGTATGAGTAAGGGATACTCCTAAAATCCAAGGACTAAAGAAAGAAACTCTGGATGGATCCTTATCTCCTCCTCTAGCATTGGGAGGTAGTCTGACAGGCAAGAGGTGCCCCAATTTAGATATGTATGGATCTGAGAAAATTCAACTAAGTCCCCTCTGTTTCCTTGGGTTAAACTTGATTCGAAATTTTATCAAAAATATATACCTTGACATCTCTGATTAACTAAAGAAAGTTTACCCTGTTTATTTAAATGTTCAATTGTTAAGAATTCATTCAAATAATAATGTTATCTATGCTTTAATCATACAGAGTCCAAAGTTGAGATATTTTAATTAGCAAGATCATATTTCAAATTTCCTTCTCAATTTTTGGCTATTCAATTTTCTCTATGCCCCACTATCTTTGAGCTGGTCACTCACACATAATCGATAAATATTTTTGATGGATTTCAAGAGTTGATTTGATATATTTGTTTTCATATTTGAAGAATTTTACTAGAGATACCCTGTTGGGATTAACATGCACCATATTCAAAGAGAGAAATTTGTTATCAAAAATAAGGAAAAAAAATCTAGATGTTCTCAAACTCCCTTGGGATTTATTTCCTAGAGGAACCATTATGGGTGATAACATTTTTGGTGCCACCACTAGAGAGCGAAGCCATATTCCTCGGGTGCAATTAGATCTCGCTGCATATGGTTTATGACAAGATAAATTATGAAAGATAAGGAACATGTATGGAGAATATTTTAAGTCTCTTATTGCAACTCCAATTTGAGGGATGTGATCACATGGGCTAATGGAAAAATAAAATAGGTTGGTGGCAAGGTATTGTCCACCGAATTTCAGTATAATACCAAGGTTTCCTTGTCCACTCCCTAGTTGAAATTGGTGGTGTGACTCCTATCATATGTTCCAAGGTCTGATCATATTTCAATTAATAAAAAATTTATGACTTCTCACTCATTTTATAATTGTTTTGAAATTGAACATGATGCATTGATGAGTATTTTCATGATGTCCCTATAGCATGATGCCAGGAAACGGCATGAGGATTATCCTCCAATTAGTATGTTACGTTTATCTCCCAGAACAATTTTGAGACTGGGAAGGTCCCAATGAGGATGATGACTTTCCAATGATTATTCCGTGTCTATAAATTTGTTGCTACTTCAAAATATTCTTCACCAAATGAAGGATCAAATAATGAGGATGTTTGCTGATATGCTTCATATAGGAAAGGTCATTTTTTATTTAATAGGAGATCAAGAATGAGGATTTGGAGAAGAAAAAATATTTTCCCCAACCAATGCTTCAATGGATTCAATTGTAATTTACAATTATGTAAATATTCTACATGATCATATTGAATAGAGAAGAGATAAAATCAAAATCATACCACTTGTCTCTTAGTAGTTGTATCTCCTATTTTTTGGAATGTTTCAAATTATACTTCAGCATCTGAATCCAATTCCACACTGGCTAAAACATATCTAAATAGGGTCTTTCCATTATTTGAAAAAGTGAATCAATTGAAGATGTTTGGGATGGATTTCATGAGGATTCAAAAATCTGTGAAGATATGTCTCTTTCCTTTCATTGCATGTATGATGAATAAAAATGTTTAGGGCCTACAATACTCACTTTCCTTAACTGGTGTTCTCGATTGGAAGCAGAAACACCTATACCAAGTGAAATGCCTTTGGTTTCAGATTAGCATGACTTTTCTAATAGCGAGGAGGAAGTGACAACATTGGTTTACCTGGTTTCCCTAGTTTTTTCGCCATTCCTTGAAGCATGTAGACCGGTGATTTCTTAGATGATTTTTTTATCTGGAGAGATGGTGCATTATTATGAGGAGAGATAGTTTGGTTCAAGAAGAGGATGCACTTTGAGTGAGAGGGATTATCCTATATGGTGCAACACGATGAGCAGATTTGGTAGCTGCAGATTCAACAACAGTAGACTTAGTGAAGGATACATGCATCAACAGAGTTACAAGGTTTTCCAAATAGAGAAAATTGAATGGACTAGGGATAATTTCCAGAATTATATAGGTTGTTGTTTCCAAATATAGAAGAAGAATATGCGCATGCATTTACACTTCTTCAATCGGCATGCTATTATAGAAAAAATTCCCATGAAAGTTGGGCACACTATCGTAGGTCAAGTTTGGGTTGATACAGTCAAACTAGATGCTTGAATTGTGCAGTCTAAATACATTTCAAAACATATTCTATCATATTTTATAAAGGAGAGACATGCATGAATCATTGAGATATGCCTTAGTCAAACCACCTTTACAAGATTAGTTGGTATTGCATTTAGTGTTATACATTTTTTGATAATATAGGTTTTGAGTGAGAATATTGTATAATATACCAAGCTATGCATTTTATCTTTAACATAGATAAAAGAAACAAACGTGATAGCTACTACATAGTTCTAGTGTACTGTCTGAATTTCCAAATTGCTTTTTATGTAGATCTAACCTTTCATTTTCCTCCAGTTTGATCTAATCAAGGGATATATATATTGTCTACACTCTCGAAGTTTCATCCAGTGCTTTTGTTAAGAAGATTTGTTTGTTTTGATAGGTGTTTCCTATTCTTCAATTTTTAGTTGAGGGAATAAATTTTTGAGTGCATATCTCATTATCATGAGTTGAAATATTCAACAAATAGTTGCTATTACTATTTCCAGATAGTGGGAGAAACAGGTTTTCAGAAGATTGTTTGTGATACCAAGTTGTGTAATTTCAGTTTCCCATAGATAAAATCAGGGAATGTAACTGTTGCTACATATTTCTAGTTATGTCATCCTAAATTTCAAGATTTTTGTTTATGTAAATCTAACCTTTAGTTTTCCACTAGTTTGATCTAGTATTCTCATATGCAGTGTCTACACTCTGGAGATTTCATACAATGTTTTGGTAGCACACATCTGTTTGTTTTGATAGGTGTTTCCTAATTTTTAGTTGTTACTAGTAAGTTGCATGAATTAATTTTTGAGTGAAGATCTGATTATAATGAGTTGAAATATTCAACAAATAGTCGTTATTGTTATTTCGAGATAGTGGGAGAAATAGATTGATATGATAATGGTTTCTCAATCTGATTTTATTTTCACCACCTATTTTTTAGTTTTTTCATTGCCTGCATTGTGGGAGTTATGTTGACCTAGTAGAGAAAGGGATGAAGGATGTACACCAGAGATAAACATAAAAAAATAGTAAATTTTCTACCATTTTTATAATTAGTAAGAATTCTTGCTATGATTTGCACACTAGAATGCTTTCCTTGCTTGTTTGTTCAACACATGGAGACATTTCATAGATTCAATCGACTGCATGATTCGTTACAATGGAGCTTAGATAACTATGAGTGGTTTCATTGTACTTAACCAATTGCATGGATGGTTACACTGCCTTTTTTGGTATGTTCATAGTTAGGAATCCTTTTCTAGTGAGTTTTATTTTCGTTAAGTGCAGTGTATTATATTAGAAATTGTAAGTAGGTATAGATGGTTCAAGTTCAAGTTTTAAGTAAGCTTTGAAGTCTCAATTCAGTGATTTTTAGGGTGTTTCAAATTACAAGTATCATAATAAAACAATCATAATAATTAAAGTTGTTGGGTAATGATCAAAGGAATACTACTTTGATATATACATGATGTACTCGTAAATAAATCTGATTTCTTAACTGAAGTCACCATAAACATAAAAAATATTCCATCTCAGTTAGCCTTGAAGGAACCTTAGAGGCATAGTTTTTTGGTCTTGTGTGGCTTCCTGCAGTTTTCAGGCTTAATGATGCCTCTGATGTCTACTGTTATAATCTGAAAATTGAATTGAATTTCATAATCACATTCCAATTTCTTTCTTTGCAAGAATTTTAATCATTGAAAAAAGTGGACACATGGGATTTTCAGCATTCCACAAGGGAAAAATGTCTCAAAATTGAAGCCACCATTAAAACTCACACTTGCACCTCATATCAATAGTGTGTGTTAACCATTCTATCAAAGTGTCCAACATTATAGAGGATCATATCAACTTATAGAAGGGTACTTTTCATGAGGGAATCATCGAAAACATGCATAGGAACATAATTCCATCTTGTTTTCTACCTTGCATAGATAAATGAGACTGTTTTAGTGTCAGTGTGAGACATATCAACTATATTTCGAAAGATATTAGCATTGGAATTTATCTAGATAACGTTGCTTATTCTATAAGATAATTCCTGGATGCATTCAAATGATGGAGTTACCAATGGGAATTTCTTGGTAGTTACATTTCAAACAAGTTTAGATATGTCTTTATGAAAGGGATCAACATGAACTGTGGAATACCACGTGGAAAGATGCATAACAGTCAGGTGTGGCAGGTGATTGAGAAGTGGAGTGGAAGGATAAAAAAGGACATTTAGTAAAGAGTCAAGACCATAATTAATCATTAGACTGAGGCATAGAGAATATTCCCTAGATTTAACCCCAGACAAAATAAGAGGAAAGTCTCTTTGGGTTACAAAACATCTATTCAATTAGCAGAAGACACAAATTTGGTCAGTTGTGGGCAGTATTACATCACGTGGGAAACTTAATTTTGACCATATTTATTATGGGACAATTTCCTCATCAAAGTCCATCACTAATGCATGGTGTATGATTTCATATATAGGGTTATATATCTCCCTTAGACATTTTTTCAATCCCCATAGATGGAACCACTCTTCTCACATCACTTAGGTCAAACTCCGTTGAAGCCCTCCCAGGTTACAAAGCGCCAGACTATCTTATTGACAAGTGTGAGCGAAGGCTGAATTAGGAATTTAATGGTTGATTAACCACAAGAAAGAATTGGAGGGTGGAGGATGGTAAATTAAAATAATAGGAGTTAGGGAATATTGAGAAAGTGATTAAGTGTACATGGAATTTGAAGGTGGAGAAAAAGGTATCGCTCATAGAATGTTTAATCTATAAAGTGTAAGAAAAAATCCTTCCATTTTATTCTTGTTATTTTCCCTTATCTTGGGTTGATGAGGAAAAAATAAAACAGAGAGTGGTCCAAAAACACGAATCAAAAGGAATTTTTTATACATGTAGGCATGTTATAAGGAAGAAAAGATGAATGATGATGAATTAAGAGGAACCATTGATCATGTGACTAATTTTTTGTATTGTAATCATTGTAGTAAGAGTGAATTTGAGCTAAGTAACACCCGCCTAAACTTATATTTCGTTTCTTCTTGTGGGTTGGATGCTGAAATATAAATCAAAATAGATAAGGATATCGATTCATGCGATGGGAAATGTCGAGGTGTTGTTATCGCTAAAGGAATTGCCACTGGCACCAGAGTACCATCACACAGAGGCTAGATTTGCAGACCCAATTACATGCATTTTGAAGATAAAGATAAGATAAGATAATTGTATTGATGTCTATTTATTAACAAAAAATTAGGTCAAAGTTATTGTCGAGTACAATTATGTCGATACCATGTGGGAGAACCAAACAGTCCCTTATGAAAAATAAAATGTATGAATATAAAAGGTACAATGCAAGAACATAAAAATACAATATATGTAATGTATTAGTGGAGAAGATCAAGGATCTAATGGGTTTTAGGATCAAACACATCTCTCCTAACATCCTAGGTTGAATGAACACTAAATAAATTCCATAGTCTATTGGCTAGATGAAGGGTGGTGGAAACTGCAGGTTGTCCACTAGATCGTTTCCTGGGGGAGTTTTCGCAATGTTGAGGTCTGGAGGACCTATTCTCTCTCCCAGGAATGGATTCGAGACGTATTTTTTTTTTAAATCTCATGTGGTGGGATTAGGTTCCACAGATACTCACTGATCTAACGTATAGATATTAACTGGTATCAAACAGTCTCTTGGTGCCCCTCTCTGAAGGTAGTACCCTGAAAAATGTCATAATACTCTATGCGAGGTCTAGTCTGATGGGCGGTTGAATAATATGCACTCGTAAAAGTTTTTTTTCCCCCCCCCAGGGGGTTTGTTTCAAAAAAAGGGAGCTCCCCGTATTACAGGGCCAAAAACTCTAATCATAATGTTATCGTAAGGAGTCACCCTGACCGCAAAAATGAGTAAGCCCTTTACACATCTTAGTTCATTTCAAATTTTAAAGGTTTTTTTGAGTGACTTTGATAGCTTCTCAAAGAGTTTGAAATGATTTTTATATTATTTAAGACTTTCATGCATTTGGAAAGTCAGGAAAGTATAAATTTTATGGGTAAATTTGTAGTATAGGGAGCAAAGTGTAACAAAAGAAATGAGATGGAAAGTTGGTACTTATTGTAGAAGACATATCCTAAATTAGTCACACAACTATAATGATGGCTCTTTACAAAAACTCGTGTTTAAGAATAGTAAACAACATTCATAAAGTATCTTAAATGCATAAATTATTTCACAAATCCTTTATGAAATATTCACTAACATGTTCTACAACACATATGATTTGCAGGAAGCTGAAAGCAGATAATTTACTATTAAATCCTTTAACAATTTATCACTCACACCTTACTAGTTTCTGCAACTCATAATTAGAATAAATTAACAAAGAAAGAAGACACAACATACATTATATGGTTCTTGAGTCACAAAATCCTCCAAAATGAAGTAAAAAAGTATTTTCTTTATTATATTCAATCTTCAAGGAGACCAACATCCAACCTAGAAATTTTATTTACAAATGGTATATATAGAAAGAGAGGCACCAACTCCATCTCTTATAAAAATAATAAATAATTACTCCTAACATTACATACGTTTCATAGGACATTACAACCATATCCCATCAAAATATAACTGAAAGGAAAAATGTAGAAGAAAGAAGAGAAGAAATGTAGGTTGAATTTCTGAGTGTTTTGTCATGCTACCCCTTTTTCTGCTGATTTGTCTCCTTATGTCTTTGGTTATTAAATAAACATGTATATTCATTTAATATGACATAAAACAACCTCATAACCAATTATCACCATCACTCATTATACCCACTTGGTTATGAGTCCTTATTCTTCCTTAACTGGGTTAGAAATTTTGCTGATAGGTGTCAAAATTTAGTTAAAACGCATGCTACCGAAAATTCTAGTAGAAACCTGTAACTGTGCAAAAAATGGAATGCTACCATAATTTCCTGTAGCACTCTGTTTCTTTTTCAAAAATTCACATAAAACATTGAAAAACATGTGCAAACTTATATTCTTTGATATTTAAGTTTTTGTTCAAAATTGTACTTGATAAGTAAAAAGGTGTTTTATCAAAAGAAACATGTTTACCTTCCTTCCATGTGGACTGCAGCTTCAAAAAGCTTGTTCAAACCTATCTTGCTGCCAGTAGCTGATCTTGATTTGCTTGTTCTTGTGGCTACTTCTTTAACAGTGGCCTTCTCGTCCTATGAACCCTTTTGGATATTTCTTCTTTTTGAGGGTTCTGTGGGCTGCTCTGAAGGGTTTTTTTAATCTTTCTTCTTGGATTCCTTTATCTTTGACCCTTCAAATTTTCCTTCTATATCAATAACCTCTCTCAACAGACTTGGATTGTGCAGAGCCTTGGACTTAAGCCTGAACTAGTTACTATCTATGGTATGTCTTTTTCTGGTACCAACAACAAGTTTGGCTTCCTATTTCTTCTTCTTGCTACTGATCTCATACCCTAAAAATTTGAGGAGTTCTTCATCACACTTTCTGGGCCTATACTCTTTCTGCATTTTCTGCTGAATAAAAAACTTCTACGCATTCATTTTCAAGGTAGTTGTTGGGAATTCCTTTGTCCTAGTTGGTATCTCTATTACCATCCTTGAGGAAACCGTTGAGGTCTCCTCCAATGATAACCTGACCTTTAAACAACCTTTCTCCTTCATGTGGAAGGTTGAATGCCTCAACAATTGAATTTTCTAAATCTACAATGTAAGACCATAGGCTTTGGCTTCCTTTCCGTTGAATGAGTTTGAAAACTCTTGAGATACTCCTAAATGAGAGCTTACTAGTTTGGTGCACAAATAATACCACCCTGCTTGGACAAATAATCTTCTCACCTTCGAATTTTCATCCACTAGGTCATCACCTTGTGGTTAAATTCATTTTATATTATGTCATATTTTAGTCATCTTTAGAAAGTAATAACTTTGTCTCTGAAAATTGATAGGTGGCTGAGCTAAAATATCTCACCTAACAAGAATTTCCTGTGTCTTCCTTTGAAATCATGTCTAAAATCTAGACTCCTCCTCAAATTACAACTCTAAAAAGCTCGGTCTCCAAAGTCTAGGCTCACAACCGATACTGCTCCTTCTTTTTCGATGATTTAAAACAACAACACTGGTTCATTCCCCCATGCAGTAGATTTTCATGATGAAAAATATCCTTAACCATATTATGCAACATGTGATAGCCATAATTGTGTTCATTTGGTTGCATAAATTCAAATAGAATGCTACAAGTGGCTTTAAATAAGTGGATCTATGACTAGGAGTCACCTCTAGTGCATGCTGGCTTATCGACCTAAAATTTTGGCAGCGTATATGCGTACCCAAATGGTCACTGCATTAAACCTATGGATCCATAATCTTTCCATTCGAAAATCACGTACCTTGACATAAAACTCGACCAACTCGGCTAACAAATAGGACATAATCAATGATTGGCTTTGGTTATTGTGGATTGACACTTATACTCTACAAGTATACCATGACTTAACTTAACATGAATAACCACAAAACTATCCTATCACATGTTTTAAATCATAATGAAACAATTTAAAATGTATTTTAAACTAAAACACGTGGCTTGACACAAATCCGATGCACTTTTTATTTTTATTTTTGAAAAACATAGGAAGTTACTCAAATTTTCAGCAGAATCAGAATAGAAGAAAAACATAAAGAAACAGGAATATAATAGACTATCCAAACAGGCTATGGCAAGTTCTACCAGAAATTTTTGTAGCGACCAGTTTTTTTTTTTAATTTTCAAAGTCAAATCCTAAAAAAAAAAATTAAAATGGACTCATGACTTAGCAAAGAACTGTGTTAACATGGGATACCTGAAAAATATGGCGAGGGTCTGAGAATATTTGAATAAGCAATGGAACCTTCCTCTGATCTTGTAGTAGATAGGGAATTCAAAAATGAATTTTACCTCAGTCTCCACTTCCTGTAAATGACATACCTAGAAAATTATATTTGGTCTATCAATATAATTGTATGTCTCTACGAGAATTCTATAAGAACTTACTCTAAACTGACCTAAGGGAAAATGAAGAGCATGAATCTAGTGGTGAAAAGTATACTTGGGTCAAACAATGAGCCTGTCTCTCAAATCCAAGAACTGATCAACGTAGAGGGCCATATTTGGTCACAACCCTCCTAGAGGATTGACCTAGGTGACCTGGACGAACTGCCTATAGAAATCCTCCTTGATGATCTTGTTCATCTCCTCTCTAGTAGGTAAAAGGTGACCACGAGCATATAAGGAATATTATAAAGGAGGGATACGATCCAACTGAATTCGCATTGATTCTATGAGATTTGAAATTCCTGTAAAGCAACATCTAGCCCGACCTAAGAGAGTAGAATGGGAAATAGTCTCAGAAGAAAAATATTCCAAGTAAGGATATCGGTCCCTACTCTTTATCGAGTCTATAAACCCTGAGATATGGTGCAAGAATGATACCAAACTAAAGACTGTCTCAAGTTGAAAGGGCTAAGCTCCAAACTTAGCAACGATGATGTGTTGAGGTACTGTCTGTTTGCATCTAATGATGCAACAGAGAAGAATAATCTGGATTCTCTCAGCTAAAGCCCAATATGACTCAAGTAACGATGGTCCCCAAATCTATAATACATATAGAAAAGTGGAACAAATTAATTTTTCTATGAGGCTCATATTGGACGAGATGTCTTGGAAGTGATGTCGAAAGCATTGTATCTTGAGAAGGGCTAAGGATCCATATCCTTTGTTGATCTGAGGCTGAAATGTTGGTCGAAAACTGAAGCGGGGACTTGAGAATTGAGCCCCCAAGTAATTCTACATTTCGTGATCTCAACCTCCTTCCCTCTGAAAAGAAAGTGAAGGTTTGAAGTTTTCTTCACCCAATTGAAGATCATAACCTTGGTTTTACCTAGGTTGACTGTCAATTGTTGAAGATCACAAAACAGAGTTAAGGTATCCAATTTCCTTTGTAATCATTATCGAGATGAGGAAAGGAGGAACACGCCATTAAAAAAGAGTAGAATAGATATCAGAACCTCATGAAGAAGGTAGCCATCGATGTCATGGATATGGTCATGTAGAAATGCCTCCAACTCATCAATATAGATCCAGAACAGGGTAGGGTACAATGGACAACCCTGTTTAACCGCAATAGTGCTTCAGATGAAATCAGAAATCCCATCAACCATGTGAATATGACCAAGGATTGACTCACATAGGCACATAATAGTTCTCAATAGGGTCACCAAGATTCCAATATCTCTAAGTCTCTAGAGTAAGGCTTCCCTCAGAACAAATTCAAAAGCTTTCCGAAAATATACAAAAAAACAATAGACTTTTGAAGAGCAGTGTCGTGCCCCCTTAGTCACGACGCAAAGGGTGAATATGTGGTGAATGGTATGATGAACAAGCCAAAAAATTATTTGTGATAATGACCAAAAACTTGTTTGTCTAACTGCAGTTTCTCTACACAATGTCATGGATGACATATATATAGAACAATAACATAATAAAGATGTGTCCACGAAGATGATTATACTGATTCATGTAGGTTGAGTTGGAGCAGTTTATGGGTGGGATGGATGATGTGTTGTGACCATGATGACCAAACATTCAGAATATTAATTGCAGAAACAATTCCTTGTTGTGTACAGGAATCCGTGCTCAAGACATTAAAGATTATGTCACAAAGTGTATTTCTATCTCTGTTTATTAAACCTTCAAATATTAATAATATATTTCCCAAATATCAAATCTTTACAAGTTCTGCAATGCCATGTTACCTTTATATTGAAGTGAGCAAATGGAAGACGAAGAAAGAAAAGGATTTTAATTTTCCATGTTGTTTAAAACATAAACTACCATTATAAAATCCCGAAGAAGTGAGTAACAAATAAGCTAAAATAGAGGAGCGCCCATTAAGGATGTTTAACTCTTAGATACATAAATATCAAGAGAACTGCTGCTCAAATCACTCTACTTTATTCACAGATATGAAAATGAAATGAAAACCAAGAAAACTCTTCAACACAGATGGAATAATGGAAACTTGCAAAACTTTTTCATTCATTCAATATTGTTCAGTACAAAATTAGCCTTCAAGGTCCAAAACTCGGAACCTTCTTCCTTCTTTCCATTGTCTTTAAATACAATATGATCAAAATGGTTTCCAGTAATGAAACCGATTCTAACTAACTCTAACTACTTAACTGCTCACCTAGTGGAGGTACATGCCTCGTAAAGTTCTATTACATTTACATGACTGCATTTAAAACATAATAAAATGTAACAATCCCTAATCTAAGGGAGCTGATGCTCCTGAAACATTGGCTGTCTTAATGACTATTGGTGGCTGAACAGCTACTTGTGGCTGAGTGGCTGGAGTTCCTTTGTCTGTGTCCATAGAAAATCTTTTGCATTCTTTCCAGAGCTTATCCTGAGTCGTCGGAGCATTCTTATAACGATGATACTCCAGTGTAAATGCAACAACCTGACTATGAGTAAGATTACCTGTAAACAATGTCTTCACCATCCATAGCAGAAGGAAATGCCTTTGTAAGAAATTAAATACTGTTTCTCCCTTCAAGATCTGTGTCTTCTCATGCCGGCCATCTACTCTTCTTTTTGCAAATATCAACTGATCTTCATAGAATTTCTAGGAAATAATCTCCCCTCTCTCTGTCTAGCACGAGGGCAAACCTGTTCTCATCAACTTGTCAAATGAAATATCAAATTTCTTAATTATCTCTTTAATTCCCTGTAACCACTTCTCTGAGGCCTTTAGAAGGTCATTTTTTATGATCATTTTGTTTACTTCTTCAGCATAGAAGTACCTATCATGTATCCCCATATCTCCTAACTCTTCATCTGTCTTGGCATTAATAACATTTATGAATTTTCTGGCCCAGTTTTCTCTTTTAATAGCGGTATGCTTCTCCGATAATAGCTCCTTTTCATGCTCTGAAACAATGTTTTTCTCTCTGGCAATTATATTCATGGAATCCCATTTTGACTGCATTTCTGAAATGATCTCGTTCCAGATGAGATCCTTAGCTTTGATAAGGGAAATATTTCCCTTTAATTTCTCCTTGAGCTCTTTGATTTCATCCTCAGCTTTATGTAGCTTCTGCGCATTCTCATTTGCTTTTCCTTCCCATCCTTGCATCATCTTGATAACTGTGGCCAATTCTGACTGGGCTTGTTTACAATCTCTTTCCGCCATCTTTAATTCTGTGTTTAGCTGAACAACCTGGGCTTGAGGATCAGCTCCACCTGCAGAAAAATCAAAAGTACAAGTATGGTTCTCGATTTGATTCTGTAAGGTTATAGCAGTCTGCTTTACCTTATTGAGTTCTTCGTCCTTCTTCATCAACTGCTGTCGCAATTCCTCTTTTTCCTTTTCAACCTCAGCTACTTCGGCCGCCAATGAGTGCTCTGTAGCTGGAAATTTCAATTTTTTCCTTAATGAAGATATTTCTGCTTCTGCACTTTTCATAATTTTTTGAATTGCGGCTTTATCATTTGGATCCACGCCGATTTTCATAATGATCTTCTTCAGCTCTTCATTCTGAGTTGTTAATGCCCTGGCATTAGCTTTCTCCATTTTGCATTGTTTGATGACCTTTGCAAGCATATTTTCAGTCTTGACTGCTGTAGCATTGGTCCTGCTCAAATCATTTACAATCAGCTGACCTGTCTACATGTGAAGATTCATTTTGTCCCACAAGGGGATTTTTTTAACATCCATGACTATATTTAACTCCTTAAAGCTGCCCGAAGGTCCAAGGGACATTCCTGTCGGATGTGACAGAGCCATCTTAAACTGATCTTTCTCCAGATCCATCACAGTCAATAATCTGGTTTGGTCAGCAGGTATATTGTGCTCTTCTTGTGCTTCTATATTGGCCTTTATCCTTTGGTTCCTTTCCTCAATCTGTGTGAACACTTGCTTCATGGAGGGAGCCTTCTCCAAGTGAAGTTCCTATCTATTAGGAGATGAGGGGCAATCTTGTTCTTCATTGACCTGGAGAGTAAAACCAGGTGAATTGGAGGAATGGTCTTCTGCTAGTTTGGTCCTTTTTTCCTCTCGGGGCTCCTCATCATCGATTTCAATAACATCCTCTCTACCTCTTTTGCTCATTCTTTCCAAAATTGCAGGTGTTTGAATACTGGTCTTTGATGAACTTGACCCTCCTGGATTAGCCAGTTTCTCCAAATCAGGTTTACTTACATGGGTAAATGCAGCATACCCATTCTCAACCCTTTTCTGAGAAATTATTCCATGTGGATCATAGGGCCATTTCTCTCCCAATAACAATTGTGTCCCTTCCAATATTTTTGATACTTCTTCAAAAGCTTGTCTTGTGTTGACAACAAAAGGGCCTACACTCATAGGAAATTTGTACATTAATCCTTTCTTCATGGGCAGAAAATGAACTTGATCTGCATTAAGACTTTGCCTTATAAATTCCAAGGCAAAAAGTCTCATGGGAACAAAGGTTGGGAGCCTATAGGACTCAATACTAACTCCATATAGCCTTATCTCAGAGTAATCTTCAAAAACAAACCAGTCTCCAAATTTACAATTGGGTCCTAACTGTAGGAACTCCTGGGCCTTTGGCAGAAAGCATGGAGGAAGAGTTCCATTCAGAATTTTATAAGCAGTAGACATGAAATGGTCAGCAAATTCAAACAGCCTGGCTTCATTCTCTTCTTTTCTAACCATATCGGTCCAAAGCAAAACTGGCTGCTTATTTTTATTACTATCCATTATATTTAAACCAACACTCATGAACTCTTCAACATTTTGATATAAAAATAAGTAGACTACCAATGATGGAAATCTGAAAAAACCTGTTAGAGGGAAGGCGATCAATTGGGAGTTTACTACTTCTTGCCAGAAATACGGGATGTCTAGCACCACAGCTGGTTTCATCATCAGAGTGAACATTCCCAAGACTGCTTTATCAATTTCGTGATCATCATCTCTTCCCAAAATTTCCGCAATGCAGCTAAGAACTAGCCTATACTGAACATTGAACGCCTCCAAACTGAACTTTCCTGCTTCAAATTGAGTTTTCTCTGGACTTGGTATCAAAAACGACATGCAGCGATTAAACTCTTCATTTGAAAGCTCCTCAAAATACTGAACCAACGAATCTTCGGAGAACTGCAATGGAGACTCATTTTCTGGAAAACATAATGCTTGATGCATTAATTGTGTTGAAACCTGCAGGATATTTTCCCCCTGAGAATTCATAACGAAACACTTGCCAGGGTACATGGACGAAACTAACCAAGAAATGAATTCGGGGAAGAAATGAGTTTTCGGAACACAAGCAGACAACACACCTGAACTTTTCATAGCAGAGAACACAGGGGACTTGTCAGTGTTCAGGGTTACTTGGTAATGCAAGAGAGGGTGGTTGACGGACGACGTAGTATCATGAACATCTTTCTCGCTATCTAGGAGGGGACTAAGACTTGATGAACCAGACAACGATGTTCTCTTGGCCATGGCTGACAGGAATTTGAAAGCAATTCGTGAGGCAATGCGTAATGCAAAGGTGGCGGGACGTGGATAAATAGGGCAAACAGTCACAAATAAATCCAAACGGGACGGAAGAATCCCTTTTATAGGCTACGGAAACCATAATAAATGCAGGAGTGACATGGAGAAACAGTTGACAGTGGATGACAGCTGTCTTCCATCTCAGCTGATGACGTCATGCAGGGGGTCTGTGAGTACGGCGGATAAGTTCGATCCATACCCCCCGTATTTAATCTGAACCGTTGATCACAACGTTTCTATGATTTGACCGGTCAACTGCGGGGGGTCGGGTTTTGATAACCGTAGGGCTAATTCACCCCCCGCAATTGCATATCCATAAGCTTCTCTGTATGATTGCAACTTCCGCTCAGGAAGTTGCTCGAGTCGTAACCTTAATATATATATATATCAACCTAAGGTTGACGACCGCTTCAAAATAAAAATGGAAATACATTGCATTCCTCTCTTTTTTATGCTAAAGTATTAAAGACTTCATACTATAGCATATTTTCGCATTCCTATTATTTATTTTTTTATTTTAAAATTTTAAAATTTCAAAATGAAATATAAAAAGGATATGTAGATAATGATCCACAACATCTGGCTCCACCTGGGGATAGTGTTTTTACCACGAAACACTAAGAACCTGCAGATTAGTGCCTTCACCTCGGGCATGGAGTCACATATTGCTTGATGAAAATGTACAATGAACACACCGGATATATACAATGATGAACCAGCAACTGTTTAATGTCGGAAATAATGCTTGAGATATTGCCCATTCACAGGCATATCCAGCACTTCTCCTTCCAGATTTTCCAACATGAAAGTATTATTTCCTCTGACTTCATTAATTTTGAATGGGCCATACCATAAGGGATCAAATTTACCGTGTTTGCCTTTATCTTCCCTTTGTGTATCCCATCGCAATACTAAATCCCCTTTCTGAAACAAAACTTCCTTTGCTTTTCTATCAAATACTACCTTCATCTTCTGCTGATAAGTGAGCAAGTTGTCCCGAACTTGATTTCTGTTTTCACTTAGTTCCATCACATTGTTCATTCTTCTTATCATGGCATTTGGTTCTGCTTGAGCATCTTGGAGAAAAGAAATCACAGGTTTTACCAATTATGTGGGGAATAAATCTTGAGTTCCGTATACGAGCTCATAAGGAGACTTGCCGGTAGACCTCCTTGTAGTCATCCTTGTTGCCCACAAGGCAAAAACTAGCTTCGTATCCCAATTCTTTTGATTCTCACTGATTGTTTTCTTCAAAATTCTTACCAATGTTTTGTTGGAGGATTCTGCTAATCCATTTCCCTGTGGATGATAAGCTGTAGAATGAGACAATATTACATTGTAAGTTTGACAAAAATTAATAAATCTGAGTGAACTGAAAACCTGGGCATTATTTGTCACATTCTTCACTGGACATCCAAACCTGCTAAAAATATTCTCCTCCAAAAACTTCATAACAACTAAATCATTCGCCTTCCTGGTGGGAATTGCCTCCACCCACTTTGTAAAATAATCTGTAGCAGTAAGGATCCACTTAAACTGCCCACTGGATGGTGGATTGATTTCTCCAATGAAATCCAACCCCCATTGTCTAAAAGGTTCTTCAATAAAAACAGGGAGAAGAGGTAATGGAGCTAGCTTTTTCTTCTCTGCAAATAATTGGCATTTTTGACAACTTTTGACTGTTTTGTAAACATCAATAAACATAGACGGCCAATAGAAACCCGATTTGAATATTTTATGAGCAGTTACCTTCCAGCTGTAATGTCCTCCACACAAGCATTCATGATATTCTTTAATCACTTCTGAAATTTCTTCCTCTGTTAGACATAACAACAATATACCAGCCGGATCCTTCCAATATAATTTTTCTTCGATTATGACATAAGGCTGAGCCTTAAGTTTCAAAGCCCTGTATTTAGCTCTATTTACTGAAGGAGGACATGAAAGAAAGCATAAATAATGTACAATATCTTTATACCATTCTGAGCAGAGAAATTTATACTTGATTGCTGTCTTTGATTGATTATCACGCGTTTCTCCATCGGCTTCTTCTACAGGGGCCAGCAAATTGATTCCCAATGCTTGGAAGTTGGATTCTGTCAATAATTTGGCCAATCCCAATCCTTTAACCAGCTTGGTTGGTTTTACATCCAAATCATACTCTTGAATTTTGGCAATCCATTTTCCCCTCTTACCTTCCACATCGCTTTGTACTAGCACGTCTTTTACAGCTGAATTTGGAACGTACGCTAAGATCTGAGAATGAAGGACATAAGTTCTAAAATATTTCAGTGCTTTTACCAGAGCGTACACCTGTTTCTCCAATATATTATAATTCAATTCTGCATCTCGGAGAACTTTACTGAAATATGCAACTGGCTGTTCCTGTTTTTCTTCATTTCTCTGCAATAACACGGCTGCAATAGTTGAGGAAGAAGCAAATGAAAAGATTTGAAACGGTTTCAAATAGTCTGGACTGATTAGAACAGGTGCTTCCTTTAAAGCCTCTTTGATTCTCTGAAAATATTCCCTCGCTTCCTTGTCCCACTTCACCTCAGCGTTCTTTTCTAACATGTCTGTTATCTTTTTAACGATCTCTGCATAATTAGGGACAAACCGCCTTAGAAAATTAATTTTTCCGAGAAATCGCTGAATATCTTTCTTACTTCGTGGCAGAGGAATTGACTGAATTGCTTCGACCCTCGCTGGATAAATCTTCACTCCTTCCTTTGAAACAATGTGGCCAAGTAATTTACCCTCCTCCAGGGCAAACAATGATTTTTTAGGATTCAGTGATAATCCAAACTTTCTGCACTTCATGAAGGCTTTCTGCAAATGTTGTAAATGCTCCTCATCAGATTTCGAAAAAATTGTGACATCATCTAAATAAACCACCACAAACTCGTCTCCCACAAATGCAATGTCCATCGCCCTCTGAAATGTGGCCCCTGCATTCATCAGGCCAAATGGCATTCTGGCGTACATGAATGTTCCCCAAGGCGTAGTGAAAGCGGTTTTCTTCTGATCTTCCTTCTCCACAGCTACCTGGTTATACCCTGAAAACCCGTCCACCATAGACAATCTATAAGCACCGGTCACTTTCTGTAAGACAAAATCCATTTTCGGCAAAGGATAATTATCTTTTAATGAAGCCCTGTTCAAATTCCTGAAATCTACGCATAGCCTTATCTCTCCATTTTTCTTTCGGACGGGTACAATATTAGAAACCCAATCTGAATACCTGAGTGGAACGATTATCTTGGCTTGCAGCAATTTCTTTATTTCCTTTTCGATCGGAGCCAACAGCAAAGGGTTAATCTGCCTAAGCTTCTGTTTATGTGACTTGACTCCATCCTTGAGTGGAATTTTGTGCTGTATGATGCTCTTATCATATGTTTTCAAATCATCATACGACCAAGCAAATACATCTTTAAATTGTTTGAACAAATCTACATACCTTTCTTTATATTCCTTCGGGATCCCTTAGAACAATTTGACCATTTTAGGCTCCTGTTGAGTACCCAAGTTGCAATCTTCCACCTGCTCATCTTGGTTCATTTTCTTTTGATTCATGGCAACATCATTAGCCTCGAACAGTCTTTTGAGAGGTACTAAGCCTCTTGGCAAGACATTGTCTTTCAACTGAATAATTTCTTGACCACCAATCTTCTTTTTAAGAGTCTCACCAGCCAACTCGTCTTCATCACTTTCCAAATCAATCTGATGATCTTCAAAATCTTCAGTCATCAATAGAAACTACTTAATCTGCTCATCATCTTTGAAGACCTGCCAATGTTTAATATTGTCAGGAATCGAAGGTTTATGTCTCATCTCTATTTCATACCTTAGTTTCAAGCTGATAGGAGGCTTGAATGTACTTGCTGCAACAGCCAAAGAATCAGCCAGTCTATTCTCTTCTCTTGGAACAAACTGTAAATTGAATGCTTCGAAATAATTTTCAATTAGATCCCATACTTCATTCCGGTATGCTCGTAACCTGGGATGTTTGGTTTGGCATAAATTCTTGATCTGTCTTATAATTAATTCTGAATCTCCAAACACAGTCATAGATTTAATTCCCATCTTCTTAGCTGTCTGCAAACTAATAATTAATGCCTCATATTCTACAACATTATTAGTGGATTCGAACTCCAATTTGAAAGAAAAAGGTACAAGATTACCTTCCAGAGAAACAAAGATGAAACCAGCTCCCGTGCCTTCTTTAGAAAACGCGCCATCAAAATAAAACTTCCACGGCTTATCTGAATGTAGTTCCTTAAGTACAATTTATGAATCAATTTTCCCTTGAGATTCGTCAGCAAATTCTACATCCTCATGTAGCATGAAACAAGACAGGTCGTCCTTCTCTTGGCCATAAATTGGTGAATTACTTGCATCTTTCTTGGTAGCAGTTTTTTGAAATCTAGTCTCTCTATACAACCTTCTTTCTTCACCATTGAAAACGGGAATAATAGCATATGTAAAGTCGAGTTTCAAAACTCCACCAAGCTTTGCCCCCCATGATCTAGATAATAACATACCAAACCTGGCTGGAATATCTGCCACTACAACATCCATCATAATGCTTTTGGCTGGGATTTGAGCCAATGAAACAACCATATCTTTAATAAGACCCACACACTTAACCCTCTTTGAGTCAAAAGAGTAAAGATCTCTGTATGGCTTGGTGATTTGTAAATTTAACTCCTTCATCACACTCAACGGCATCAGATTGTGTGATGCGCCAGAATCTAGCATACAATTGTGCAAAACGAAATCATGCAAGAGAAGAGATATATAAAAAGGAGGAACAGACGAATCTACCTCTTCAACATGAGGTCCAAATGTCACCACTGGCTTTTCTTCCTGCAGATTCACTGTATCGCTCACTTCGTCAAGTTGAGACAGATTGATAAATTCAGCAATCTCTTTCTTGTAACCCGGTGTTTTTATTAGTTCAAGAAGAGGTACTTGTATTTTCACTTTTTCTAACTCTTTCGACAGACTGAAAGTTTGATTTGATTTTGTCAACTTTTCAGGTTCTTCTTGATCTTTTTTGGAACTTAGATTTTGATTAGAAACCGTAACCACTTTCTCCAAAATGTTAGAATCTTTAACTTTCGTCTGGGAAGTTTCAGCTTGCTGCTTTCCTTTCTGTAATGGAGTCGCCATTGGAGTAGGTGCTACTTCTGATTCTTTTTCTTCATTATCTTGCGTCCTTAACCTCTTTTTTGACCTCAAATCATACTTTTTATGCAACTCAGATTGCATAAAGTCTGTGAATTGTCTGCAGTAATCATCCATCTCTTCTTGATCGAATGAGAGATCAGCTTCTTCCTCTTCCTTCTCCCCTTCTTCATCAACTTCTTCTTCTGTTTCATCATCTTCCATATACACAGCAGAGATCCGAGCATCATCTTCTCTCTCGTCATCTTCATCTGCTGAACGGGACGGGGCTACTTCTATGTACAAAGGTGCTTGCACCTGATCTTGATCTTTTCTTTCTCTTTGTAGAATTTGCAGGGGCTATTTTTTAAATTGGGGATTAAAAACCCCTCTATTCTGTCTTGCAGGCTTACTATCTATTTCCAACTTTACCAATTTATTTGAAAGATTTTTTATGACCTTAGTCATGTCTTCAATTCTCTGATCTTGAGCTGAGGCTTCTTCTTTAGCCTTTCCTTTATCTGAGACTTTACCAACAGCGGACATATTGGCTTCAATCTCCAAAGCATCAGTTTGGATCCGTTCCAACGTAGGAGACCTTCTTTCCCTCAATGTGAAACTAAATTCTGGTTCAAAAGCACCAGCAAAAACAACCCTTGCTCCAATAGGAGGGGGTTTCATTTCAACAGGCAAACTATTATACAATTTGTTAAATCTTTTAACAAAATCATTCATATTTTCATCAAATTTCTTCTTGATTGCATTAAATTCTGTCAAAGAATAGCCGTGGTCCCTTTTTTCGCCCCATCTCTCAATAAAACGTCTTTCCAGGGCATCCCAATCATTAATGGAACCATTTGGTAATCCTTTGAACCATTTCCTTGCCTCTCCACTTAGAGACTGAACAAAGAGTCTCATAACAACATCCAAATGTTCAACGTTTAAATTCTCTGCAAAAGTGCAAAACAGGGGCAAGTGCTGTTCTGCGGTTATTTCATCTTCACCAGTAAATCTGGGGAGTAACCTGAGATAATCCTGAGGCATATCATGCAGTGGTTGTGGTAGATTTAATGGTGCGTATCTGTTCATCAAGAAAGCAGGGGCTGCAGGAACTGCCATGTTTACGCCCGGGTTAACTGCTCCTTGAGCAGGGGTAAAATGAATACCAGTTGTAGGAAAAGATGAATGAGGTGAAACAAATGATATAGGAATTGGACTATGAATGATCGCAGAAGAGCTAGTAGCTGTATGGGGCTGAGTTTCTATAAAAGGAAAAGACACAAACTCCAAAGATTGCTCTTCTAATGTGGGTTCTTGAAAATGAATGGGTGATGGTGATGATTCTTCTTCCGAGAAAATGAGTTTCTTGGAAGCTTTCTTGGATGAGAAAATGTGTAAATTGCTTCCAAGTGCGAGCAGTGTAGTTTCAGGTGTATCTAATATTTTTGGTTTCTGGCCCTTCTTTGAAACAAGCTTCTCAGGATCTGACAAAACGGGAACTGTTTGCTGAGAGGTATCTGACCTCGTGTGAGGTTTCTTGGGAGCCAGAGCTATTTTCAAACAATCACAACGTACTATTTCCTCCTCTCTAAACAACCAGAGGAAATGTAAAACAAAACTCAGGGAAAATCTTCAACTCTTCGTTCCCCGACAACGACGCCAATTAATGTTGTTCCTTGAGAAACAATTCCTTGCTGTGTACAAGAATCCGTGCTCAAGACATTAAAGATTATGTCACAAAAAGTGTATGTCTGTCTCTGTTTATTAAACCTTCAAATATTAATAATATATTTCCCAAATATCAAATCTTTACACGTTCTGCAATGCCATGTTCCCTTTATATTGAAGTGAGCGAATGGAAGACGAAGAAAGAAAAGGATTTTAAATTGCCATGCTGCTTAAAACAGAAATTACCATTATAAAATCCTGAAGAAGTGAGTAACAATAAAGCTAAAATAGAGGAGCGCCCATTAAGGATGTTTAACTCTTAGATACATAAATATCAAGAGACCTGCTGCTCAAATCACTCTACTTTATTCACAGATATGGAAATGAAATGAAAACAAAGAAAACTCTTCAACATAGATGGAATAATGGAAACTTGCAAAACTTTTCATTCATTCAATATTGTTTAGTACAAAATTAGCCTTCAAGGTCCAAAACTCCGAACCTTCTTCATTCTTTCCATTGTCTTTAAATACAATATGATCAAAATGGTTTCCAGTAATGAAACCGATTCTAACTAACTCTAACTGCTTAACTGCTCACCTAGTGGAGGTACATGCCTCGTAAAGTTCTATTACATTTACATGACTTCATTTAAAACATGATAAAATGTGATAATCCCTAATCTAAAGGAGCTGATGCTCCTGAAATATTGGCTGTCTCAATGACTATTGGTGGCTGAATGGCTACTTGTGGCTGAGTGGCTGGAGTTCCCTTTTCTGTGTCCATAGAAAATCTTTTGCATTCTTTCCAGAGCTTATCCTGAGTCGTCGGAGCGTTCTTATAACGATGATATTCCAGTGTAAACGCAACAACCTGACTGTGAGTAAGATTACCTGTGAACAATGTCTTCACCATCCATAGCGAAGGAAATAAACCTTCTTTGTAAGAAATTAAATACCATTTCCAGTCAAAACTGTGTCTTCTCATAAATTACATTATGCCTTTTGCAAATATCAACTAATCTTCATAGAATTTCCATGACATAATCTCCCCTTTCTCCATCGGCATGAGGGCAAACCTATTCTCGTCAACTTGTCCAGAATGGTATATCAAATTTCTTAACTATCTCTTTGATTCCTGCAATCGCTTCTCACAGAGGCCTTTAGAAGGTCGTTTTGATGATCAATTTATTTACTTCTTGACATAGAAGTACCTATCCTGTATCCCCATATCTCTCAACTCTTCATCTGTCTTGGCATTAATAAAATTTATGAATTTTTTGGCCCAATTTGATCTTTTAATAGCGGCCTGCTTCTCCGATAATAGCTCCTTTTCATGCTCTGAAATAATATGTTTCTCTCTGGAAATTATATTCATAGAATCCCATTTTGACTGCATTTCTGAAATGATCTCGTTCCAGATGAGATCCTTAGCTCTTATGAGGGAAATATTTCCCTTTAATTTCTCCTTGAGTTCTTTGATTTCATCCTCAGCTTTTTGTAGCTTCTGTTCGTTCTCATTTTCTTTTCCTTCCCATCCTTGCATCATCTTGATAACTGTGGCCAATTCAGACTGGGCGTGTTTACAATATCTCTCCGCCATCTTTAATTATGTGTTTAGTTGAACAACCTGGGCTTGGGGATCAGCTCCACCTGCAGAAAAATCAAAAGTACAAGTATGGTTCTGGATTTGATTCCAGAAGGTTATAGCAGTCTGCTTTACCTTAGTGAGTTCTTCGTCCTTCTTCATCAGCTACTGTCGCAATTCCTCTTTCTCCTTTTCAACCTCAGCTACTTTGGCTGCCAATGACTGCTCTGTAGCTGGAAATTTCAACTTTTTCCTTAATGATGATATTTTCGCTTCTGCACTCTTCATTATTTTCTGAACTGCGGCTTTATCATTTGGATCCACGTCGATTTTTATAATAATCTTCTTCATCTCTTCATTCTAAGTTGTTAATGCCCTGGCGTTTGCTTTCTCCATTTTTCATTGTTTAATGACCTTTGCCA